>CM034352.1:41686205-42258453 GCA_019925275.1 Mytilus edulis
CTTTCACTTCAAAATATAGATTGAATTGCACATTTTTTAGCTCACCTGACCTGAAAGGTCAAGTGAGCTTTTCTCATCACTTGGCGTCTGTCGTCTGTCGTCCGGCGTCCGTCGTCCGTAAACTTTTGCAAAAATCTTCTCCTCTGAAACTACTGGGCCAAATTTAACCAAACTTGGCCACAATCATCCTTGGGGTATCTAGTTTAAAAAATGTGTCCGATGACCTGGCCATCTAACCAAGATGGCCACCATGGCTAAAAATAGAACACAGGGGTAAAATGTATATTTTGGCTTATATCTTTAAAACCAAAGCATTTAGAGCAAATCTGACATGGGGTAAAATTGTTGATCAGGTCAAGATCTATCTGCCCAGAAATTTTCAGACAAATCGGACAACCTGTTGTTGGGTTGCTGCCCCTGAATTGGTTATTTTAAGGAAATTTTGCAGTTTTTGGTTATTATCTTGAATACTATTATAGATAGAGACAAACTGTAAACAGCAATAATGTTCAGCAAAGTAAGACCTACAAATAAGTCAACATGACCAAAATTGTCAGTCAACCCCTTAAGGAGTTATTGCCCTTTATAGTCAATTTTTAACAACTTTTCGTCATTTTTTGTAACTTGTACAAAAATCTTCTTCTCTGAAACTACTTGTCCAAATTCAACCAAACTTGTCCACAATTATCATTGTGGTATATAGTTTAAAAAATGTGTCCGATGACCCCGCCTACCAAACAAAATGGCCTACATGGCTAAAATTAGAACAGTGGTAAAATGCAGTTTTTGCTTTATATCTTTGAAACTAAGACATTTAGGGCAAATCTTTCAAAATTTAAATGTCCATCAGAATAAGATCTATCCCTCACAAATTTTCAGATGAATCGGGTCAATCCGACAAACCATTGTTGGGTTGCTGCCCTAAAATTAGTAATTTTAAGGAAATTTTGCAGTTTTTTGGTTATTATCTTGAATACTATTATAGATAGAGAAAAACTGTAAAACAGCAATAATGTTCAGCTAAGTAAGATCTACAAATAAGTCAACATGATCAAAATTGTTAGAGGACCCCTTAAGGAGTTATTGCCCTTTATAGTCAATATTGAACAACTTTTCGTCATTTTTGTAACTTGTACAAAAATCTTCTTTTCTAAAACTATTGGCCAAATTTCATGAATTTAAACAAACTTGGCCACAATCATTACTTGGGTATCTATTTAAAAAAATGTGTCTAATGACCCCACCTACCAACCAAGATGGCCGACATCAGTATATACAGTAACAGGTGAGCGACACAGGCTCTTGAGAGACTCTAGTTTTTTATTCAAATGAAATTGGGGAATATTTTTCTTATTTCTGATCATTTCAAATTTGTTTGTAAAAATATGCAGTTAACATCTCAATTAAATTAAAATTGCTAAGAAGAAAGAAGAATTAAAACTAGAGAATTTATTAGTATTGAAAATCTGGGACAAAAAAAAAAGGAAATGACTATCCAAATCATTGTTAGGGATGATGGAAATATTACTTAAGTGTTTTGGACATTAGTCAATACATGTACATGTAGTAGTACTAGTCTAGATTTTGTTAATACACTGAATTAGGGCATATACATATATTTTTACTAAAAAAACCTGGCTGAATTGTCTCTGACAGTCTATAGCAAGATATGTGAGTAATCAAAAAGATCATAAAGAAAGTTTATAATTCTTTTCTGCAAATTATGATGTTCTAAATGCAAAAAATGTATCAACAAGCACCAATACTATTTATAAGATAAGTTCAATTATTTATTTCATTTTATCATTGTAAAATACAGAGATGCTGGAATACCAGAAAGATATGTATCGCACGTTGCACACAAAGTCAATGTGGTTACAACTGCATGTAAGATCAAATGTGTGGCTATGTAAATTATTTCAGGGTTGACATGCACTTTGCTGAAATTAAATTGTTTGGTTGTGGAAACTTGTTCAACTTTGTAAATGAGAATAAGTACTGTAAACCAAATTACTTTAATCTATTTCTTTATGTGACAAAATACTAATTTAAAATCTCCCAAACATATCAGCCTTGAATTTTCTCTTTATATTATAAAACCAAATTGCCAAACTTGAAAAATGTCTAAACATTTATTGATTTAATAACATGAAAATAAGTTGGTTAACAGTATTTTATGAGAAGGAGTTAATGTAATATTAGAAAGGTTTGAAACAATCATGGTCTGATCTGTTTTATTTATATTTACTTATATAAAGGGGGATATATACATTATAAAAATATTTCTGTTGGTGGATTCAAGGAAATTAAATGTTTTCTTACTTTGCTAAATTTAAATGGAATTCACTGTCTGGCATCAGAAGAATAAATCCCTAGTTATAAAGTAAATTTTTTTTCTCCCTTTCAAACAGGGTTTCCCCTGGGTCAATTATTTTTTTCGCCACCTCTTTCGCCAAAACAATATATTTTTCGCCACTTTATTATTTTTTTCGCCAAGTAACATAACTATATTTTTCGTTTAAAATTTACCTTTTTTTCTTAGCCCCCCCCCCCCCCCCCCCCCCCCCCCTTTCCCTTAAATAAGGTGATTTTGCCCCATTGTGTCTATGATTATTCTGTCAAACTTATTTTAGAGTTTACATTTAATGAATAAACACTAAACATTTACTTTCTTTTCTTGACCATCGTAAATGAAAAAGTTGAGACTTAAACTATGCTTGAAACACACGTGTCACTCAAACGACTTTCAAGTAGTCTCCCTAATCAATTACCTATATTAAAGTCAAAGGATAATTAAAGTTTTGAATTGGAGATTTTTCTTGCTTTTGAAAATTTTTCGTCACAACAACAGCTTTCTTTTCTAAACTATCTTTAAAAGGAGAGGAGACGTCAAAAGTTTGCTTCAAACACGTGCGTCGCAAAGTCGTAAATAAATTCTGTATGTGACATTTAGCAGAAGCCATTTAACCATATCATTTTGTCAAACAATTCAATCAACACCTTTATTAATTACTCCTTTGTTGTTGATAGCTATAAAATGCAATCAGTTGATTATTGATTTTTTGTCCAAATCTTAATGAGGTCAAGGTGAATTCCGAGTATTGTCTGATCGGGTAAAGTCCTAGAAACTCGAAAAAAGTAAATAAACAAGATGGAGGAAAATAAATCGTTCTATATATTTCTTTCGCCAAATTCTTTCGCAAATGACGATTTTTTATCGCCACAATTATTATTTTTTCGCAAATTGCGAAAATGGCGACCACCAGCGGAAACCCTGCTTTCAAAGCCGAACATTAGTTTCCATAATTCAAACAATTTAATCCAAACAGCTAAATGAACAAACATTAATAGAATAAATGAATGGCACAAGTCAAATTAGTTTTGTTTTTAATTTAATCATTGTATATACCTCTTTGTAACATGCACGTTTTGCATTGCAGGTTACATTTTCTTTTCAATATATTTATTTGTGTTTGTTCATAAAAGATGTTAATGAAGAAATGAGTGAATGCAGTGTTCATAGTGCTAACTTAAACATGGGATTAACTGTGTGTGTGGCTTTACAATAATGTATGCTGGTTTGAATCACTGAATCCCATTTTTTCCCTCATGTTGCTATAATATACTTCTGTGTCATAATGTTTGATCATTGATTAATTAAATCAAAATTATCTAACAGCAGGGATTAAAGATTTAAGGTTCATGACTACTTAAGTTACATTCACTTAGCACAGCAATGCAACATATTTTGGCTTTTATGCACCTATTCCAGAAAAAGATGACATGAGTGCCATCAACTCATTACAATTTTTTTTGGTTAATAAGACCAATTGAATTTTATTAATTGTCACTGTGTTAATATTTTCCCTTCTTTTTTATTTGTTTTTTTTTTTTGGGGTGGGGTGAAAAAGAATAAGATTGTAAATACAGCACTTAATATTGGTATTAATTTACAGGTTGATATTTTCAAACTCCAAAGTTTTATTTAAATTTGACAGCACTTCATCCATTGTTTGTATGTTCCTGTCATCCATGTATAAAGGAAAACCAATTGTATTTTTTTTTTAATTCCCAAAATGTATATGAATATAAAAAAAATTATAAAAGTACTATGATGTTTAAAAATGTCTTGCTGTAACTGTTTCATTACATCATTGTCATTTATATTAAATATATTATATCTTTTCACAGAATTTAAAAATTGTTAGTAGAATTTATTTCTATTTAAAAAACATTAAAAACAAATATAATTTGAAGAAAATATTGGTAAACCAAAACTTAACTTAATATTTTGTTGGTGTGTATGAATATTTGTTAGATTAACATTCTTGTTTCATCTTATATGGAAATTTCTAGTGACATTTTAAGATTTAAGAAATTGCAGACATGGGAGATAACTCTTTTCATTTTATTTTTCAGAAATGCTGGAATACCTGAGAAGTATTTGGCTCAAGTGGAAAGAAAAATAGCCCAGCCTCAACACATCAGTACATAATCATAAAATGACACAAAAAACATTGACATGTAAAATTATGGAGGGAATAAAACCTCATTTGTTGGAAGAAAGAAAAAAAAAATGGAATTTTACATCATCTGATATTGAAAGAGATTTTCACATATCTTATTTTATGAAATACAAGTTGAAAATTTGTATATTATTTGTCTTGTTTTTTTTAACTATTTGATAATTTTAAATTAAAGGATAGGGGATTATATTTTTGATTTTAATATTTCAGCTTTTAATTCATAAAATAAGGGATAAATACAGAAATACAGAAATATTTAGAAAACTATTTTGTTTCATGTTTTATTTATAATAAATGTTTAGTTGATTATTTTACACTATTTATGATATCTTTTCACTAGTTCATCTGGCCATTCAAATCAAATGTTTTGAGTGGCTGTAGTTTCACAAACAGCTCTTTCTTGTGAAACTAAATACTGCTGTTTTAAATGAAGGATAGATATTTTCTTAGAATTATGAATTCCCATTATCTTTGGGTACCAATTTACTTTGTTTTATAATATACCAGTAAAAGAATACTAGAAAAAGATTTTATATCAGGCTGTTATTTTTTTTCATTTCACAGAAATAAAAAAAAAGTAACTCCTAGAAATTAATTTTAACAGTATTTATAAACAATCTTGATGTTATTTTTATTATTGTATGCAAGTCTGTGATATAATATTTGTAAATTTAAATGTAAACTGTCAGATATAGTGTATGTGATTTAGAAATATAATATTTATACATATTGTTTCGAAGAATAAAAATCATGTGACTAATTTTGTGATATCTAAGTGCTAACAGTTGTCCCTTAGAAAAAAAAGATATTGCAGTAAATGCACTGAATTTATTTCACTGCCAACCTGACAAAAAGGATGACTAGTATGATTTTTGTATATTGTTTAAGGAATACCTGTTCTGTTTTTTCTTTTAATTGAAATTAAAATTCTTAAAAATAAGTATATTTTTCTTTACTGATTCAAGCCTTTTTTTAAAAGTTAAGATACAATTTGTTACTGGTCCTTTATTTCATTGTGGACTTTTGAAAGGAAAAATTTCTGTCCCTATCCAGTTCACTCCAAATTTTCCTAACCTTCATCTTTGATTTTCTCTATTACAGGACATACCTTTCTTATAAGTTGTTATGATGTTGTTCTCCTGAACATATATAAAATATTTACCACTGGACATTAAGCAACCTACAATCAATTATTTCAATTCAATTGAAGTCTGAATTGCATTGCAATATTGGAAATATATAAGGAGATGTGCCAATGAGACAACCTTGTGGATTTTTACAATGAGAAATATAGATTATTACATTACGCATGGATTATCCTATTTATCCAATCCAGATAGTTAAATTATCAATTTTAAAGTCCAAGCCTCGACGAGGACTTTAAAATTGATAATTTAACTATCGAGATTGGATAAATCCGATAATCCACACATTACTATGTAATAATCTGTTTCTCTAATGATTAAAAGATGATTTTTCTTCTTTTCTAAACCAAAATCCCCTTTGAGTGCCTTCCACTTTCCAAGAAGTTGTCAATTTCATTAATACCTGTTTGAACATTTTGATCAATTCAGGGAGCCGAGAAAGGTTATGACCCTTTGACTCAGCCAATCATCTTCTGAGATCACCGGCAACCACACGTTGATTAAATTGTTTGATACAATTGGTTCGGAAAGGTATATATTTCCATAGAATAAGAGAAAGGTAGTTTTCAACACTACATCAATTGTGTAACAATATTTCTCCACTAGAGACAGATAAATTTTGATATTAAAACCTGATGCTGTCACGGGGGTCCGTGTAACACTTATCAATTCAAAGTTTTAAAAAGTTTTGAAATTTTAGATTTTTGGAATTTTGATCAAAGTTTTAAAATATCAAAATTTCAAATTGTGTTAAAGTTTTGAAATTTTGAAATTTTAACCAAATTATTAAAATATCAAAGTTCTAAATATCGTTTATAAATTTGATAGTTTAGAAATTTGATCAAACTTTTAAAATACTAAACCTAACGCGCAATTTTGATTATTTCACTTTTTGAAAGTTTGATTTTTTAAATGTTTGCTTAAAATATCAAAACAGAAAAGGAGCAATAAGAGGGATACCTGTAAAAAGCGAAACGAAATAAAAGCGGAACGAAACGAAACAATATGAATTAAAAACATACTGATACTTAAAAGTTTATGTATGAAATAAAACGGACATTTGTAAGCGGTGAAAAATTGGATGACAAAATTAATATTTCTTAAAAGAAGATAATCTATTTAAAAAACAGACGTACGGCTCTGATATTGACCATTTTACCTGCTGGTTTTATGATACTGAATGATGGTGTCCTGATTAAGGTTGTGCTAGTCCACAGTGTGGGAGGTTTTTAATATAATCTTATTCACGCTGAAATTATAACGGTACTAAGATCCAATATCAGCAAATTGGAACCAAGATACTGTTACAAGGTATCTACAAAAACTCATCATAGATGGATACCAGAATATAAATTCTGCCGGTTTTTGCGCCAGACGCGCGTTTCGTCTACAAAAGACTTATCATTGACACTCGAACCAAATGAAGTTAAAAAGGCAAATAAAGTAAAATAAAATTGAAAAGGTCAAATAAAGTAAACTTTTAAATCCAAAGAATAGCTCTGGTTTTGTAAAAGTTGACACCTTTCATATCATATATAAACGTATACCATAAACATTATTTTCACGAGCATTCATATTTATGTAATAGTTACCGCTGTACTACATTAAGCACCCAACTTGCATTCATGTTTATGTAATAGTTGTCGCTGTACTACATTAAGCACCCATCTATCCAGTTGTAGGTGCCGGCATTTTGAAAGTTGAAAATTGTGTTCAAAAGTTTCTATCAGCGAAAAATGGTAATCTTCTGGGGAACCAATATTTAGATAGTCCCTGTTTTTTTACTTGATATTACCACTAGGGGCTTCGATGGTAATGGTACATTAAAATATTCTGATTCCTAATTTGATGATATAATATTCTGTGCCAGCAGAGAACAAAAGAAAAATTATCCATGCCTTTTAGTGTTAAATTTTGAACCAGACAAGTTGATTAATAGCGATGAAAAACTTAATAAAATTGTTAGTGCTTCGACAAAACAACCTCACCCCACTTTAAAAGTTAAACGTTTGGACTGGTTATCATACACGTAGCTCCATTAGAGGTTCTAAATCAACCACTGTATTATAATAGTAAACAAAAGGAATAGATTTTTTTTGTATTAAAGGATATTATTGTCCCGTATTTGCATTTTGTTATTTGGGTATTTTTAAGTTATCGTACGACAATCGACTTTGAGCAAACTAAAAGTACACATGTACATCCAGTCAGAATGGGACGTGCAAAGAGAAGCCACACTGTCAGCTGCATGATGGATTTTTTCCATTTTTGGCCGTACACTTATGTTGCTCTCGAAAAAACAGTGCAATGTAAAACGCTGAATTTTTAGTAAAGAATTCACCTACAGAACGCTGAAACTGAAATTTGAAATTCAAGAAAAATAAGAACGAAACAATTAAAGAGGTGTTTGACCAATGTGAAGTTAATACATATTTAAATCCATCTATAAGAGAAACTTTGTCCTCGGAAGTTGAATCTTACGTTTCTTCGTAATTTGTATGTTAACAACCTATTTAAAAATTATCGATTTTTGTTGTTGCCAGTGAGAAATATTTCATGAATGTTCCGGAACAAATTAGCAATAAATGCAACAGGGAGAGAGTGTGCATAATGAAGACATATAAAACCTTTCAATTAGTTTATAAGTTGAGGTTTGAAGCTGGCGTATGATAGTAACTGCTAGCCTTATATAGTAGTCCTTTGTTATTTTATTATCATTGTCATGTTGATAAGTTTCTTAGTTTGTTTCCTATTTTGACATAGGACTTGTATTTCCTATTAAAGTGCGTTTTACTGTTCGTATTACTGTGTGTTTTTATTCTTTATTGGCTAGAGGTATAGGGGGAGGGTTGTGATCTCACGAAGCATGTTAAACCCCGCCGCATCTGTGCGCCTGTCCCAATCCAGGAGCCTCTGTCCTTCTAAGTCTTGTATGATTTTGATTTTAGTTCATTGTTATATATTTCGGAGTTTAGTATTACGTCTATAATCACTGAACCAGTACATTTTTTGTCTAGGGGCAAGCTGAAACACACCTAGCACAACTTTCATTGCAACGCTATATATTAAGTATTCCTTCCGTATCATTTCTTGGAACTGAAATAAATCATAAAAGACAATATATTATCATCATGGCTTTTGCAATCGATAAACAAGAAAGGAAAACGTTTTAAGTTGTATACGACCGAAGCGCTTTTTCTGGATCTACCTTCATCAGGAACGTCAAAAAGGCGAATAATACTATATGGTTTACTTCGAGTTGGTCATTTTTCACTGATACTTCTAAATGTTGGGCACTGGGAACACAAAATAGCTTTGAATTATTTATCTCAAACGCTAAACCTTATATAAGAGATTTAAATCAACGTAGTTGATTCCGGTTTAAATAGGTTTAATTATAATTTTTTTTGATAGATGCACAACCTTAAAATTTCAGGATACTGTTATCCCATGTTATGTCTAATATGTTTCATAAAAAAAACCCGACTTCTTCCTTTCATTATTTATTTTGTTATTAAGAATGATTTGATATATTTCATGCTATTAATTTATAACTAAGAATAGTTCTTATCAGAGCCGTGTTTACATCAGTGATTACAGGTACCCCTCTTGTCGCCCCTTTATACTTTTGATATTTTAAGCAAACACTTAAAAAATTAAACTTTCAAAAAGTGAAATAATCAAAGTTGCGAGTAAGGTTTAGTATTTTAAAAGTTTGATCAAGTTTCTAAAATATCAAATTTATAAACGATATTCAGAACTTTGATATTTTAATAATTTGGTTAAAATTTCAAAATTTCAAAACTTAAACACAATTTGAAATTTTGATATTTTAAAACTTTGATCAAAATTCCAAAAATCTAAAATTTCAAAACTTTTTAAAACTTTGAATTGATAAGTGTTACACGGACCCACGGGCTTCATTTGGTTATCATACTCAGACTTGGAATTCAACCAATTTAAATACTAGTACATGATTTGGTGTTTTTAGCACAAATTTTGTACATTGAGAACTGAGTGAAGTTTTGAAAACACTGTTTGACAAGAAGTTTTGAAAACACTGATTGACCAAAACTTTTGAAACTTGAATAATTGCATGGACCAGAAAATACAGATTAAGTTTGATTTTGATAGTTTTGACATTTTGCTGTTCTTAAGTATTAATGTCCATAGTTACCTTACAAATTTGGCAATTTTTGGTTTCTGGGTAATGATTCAAATACAACTTCATCAAATCTTTTGAAATTTGAACACAATGTCATGGTTCATAAAATGATGAGATTAGAATTAAGTTGACCATTATTAACTGATTTTGTCTAAGAACATTAACACCACTATCGGTGGCACATGTAATTCAATCTCCCAACTGTTCCGGAGCACAGGCGCTCACCCCATAATGAAAAGGGTCATTTTCGATGGGACTTGTAAGTTTGAATATGTCTTCGGTATTTTGTGTCTCTGTTTTGATTTTGGTGGTTTTAGATTTTCGGTTCTATAAGAGGTTTTCCCCTTAGTAAAGTTAAAATACAAATATGTCTCTCATGGGACAAACGTGCAATTTAAGAAATATGAATAATAGTCAGAAGGCAGTAACAGCATACACTTTTTGTAAACATCTTTTTACTTCGAAGTGTTAGATACCTCTATTTGGTATTTCTGGTTACCGGAAATGTAGGACATAATTTAGCATGTTTATTGTATTTTACGGGACTTTATACCTCTTTTTATGCTTTTCGGCGGCAAACAGTTAGGCCTACTTCGATTCGTTCAACTCGGGTTAACTCTAGTTGAAAGGTCAGTGCTAATGCGCATGTGCGCAACCGTTCCGAATCGAAGTTAAAACTCGTTCATCGAGTTGACTATTATAATGGAGGTGAAAAAAAATGTTTTTTGCTGAGCATTAAAAAAAATAAAAAATTACATAGTGTATCACAAAGAAAAGTCCTGATTCTGTTTGCTTTTGAAAAATAGTCTGTTAGTGAGTTAAAAAAAATGAAAAAAAATCGTTAAAAGAAAAACAATTAATTTCTATTTTATTTCTGACCACCACCGACAGCTGATAATAAACTCACCATCATGATCATAGATACCAGAAATAAAATTTTATATTTAGCCAGACGCGCGTTTCGTCTACAAAAGACTCATCAGTGACGCTCGAATCAAAAGTTTTATAAAAGGTCAAACAAAGTACGAAGTTGAAGATATTTGAGGACCAAATATACACATGAACAATATTGGCGGATTCCGAAATACAGGCAATAATAAATTCCCCTTGTCAGCTTTATTCTTCGGCTGTATTTTGTCAAATACCAGTTTATTTGTATCACTTTTATTTGTTGCAACTATTTGACGCCATCTTGAAACTCGACTAAACCTGCCCCGACCCAGGGTTGATGTCGAGTTAACTCGGGTAGGTTCAAAAGGTCAAACTCGGGGGGTTCGGTTGTCAGTCGAGTAAACTCGATAGACTCTACTAACCCGAGTTGGACGAATCGAAGTAGGCCTTAGTGTCGTCTGTCACCTATGTGTTTGATAAAATGGCTGTAGAATAAAATTTAGATATCGGTTTACAAAAGCGTGACATCAATCGCATTAGTCCCCCCAAGACAACAAAAAGGAGTGAGGCCCACGACACGAGTGTTGAAGACCGAGATGCTAGCTTCTTATCATATGTTATGTATACATTTATTAAAAGTTATAGTTATGGTGGTTCTCTCCGAGTACTTCGGATTCCTCCACCATAATAACAGACCTCCCGGTGTCCTACAAGCTTCCTTGGGCGGTGTTTGGTTGGGATTGTTCTGGTGGTGGGATAATATTGTAAAGGACACATCTCCATTAATCCTTAGGGAGTGTACATGGATCCGCTGTACCCTTGCAGTCAATCAAGGGGTGCATCTAAATTGGCGGAATCTCGAGTACATACATACATATGGCGGTCATATGTCCATTGAATGGACATATGACCGCCATAGGCATTGTCCTCATTTGTATTGTTTAGCAACTTCTAACAAATCAGTATAGTGTTCTGAGAGAAACATTTGAAATGTATGTGTTTATAACTGTTGGAGAACATACAGGGTAGCACTAAGGCATGTTATTAAATATCAGCAAACACTCATTCGCGGTGACATAATATTTGTATAAAGCTTCAAATTCAGAATGAAAAACACATGGTTGCTTCATATCTTGCAAATACCTTATATTAAAAAGTTTCCGTCATCAGATGTCAAATGACTTTGACCTCATTTTCATGATTTAGCGACTGCTTGAAAAATATTTGGGGGTCACTCCAATTAAAAGGGAGTCATTATGTATACTTGTATCCTACATTTTTACATGTTCTAATAGCATTTGATTTTTTTTTATAACAGCCAAATTACTTGAGCGTGTAGGTGCAATCAACAACTTTGGTTACCTTGCTTGCTAGCTAAACCGTGAAGTCATTACATCAGGTATATAACGTCATTTGCAGTAGTCTAGTCTTACAGACAAACATAATGGTTATCTGTCGGATTATTCTACATTATAGCCTAACATTCTGAGTTGATGTAGTATACCTTATGTTACCAAGTTTCCGTCAATCAGATGTCCATTGACTTTGACCTCATTTTTATGGTTCAGCGACTGCTGTATTAGTTATACATGTATTTCAAGGAAGAAGATACAGATCTATACTTTTCAATAAAAGAACGCACATAGAGCAAATATAGTACAATAAAACTACAGACTCCCAAGAGACTGAATCGCTCACCTGTATATACTGTGTTTTTTGGAAATCATGTAAAATAAGGTTAAAATTATACCCAAATAAGGATTGAGGCTAAGTTTGGTTTAACTGTTTGATGTAGTTAAACAATCTAATTAAAAATTTGATCTCTGATTTCGTTTAATACTACATATGAGCTCATATGTAATATAACGAAATCAGAGATCAATATTTTAATTAATAGTAGATTGTTTCTTTTTACCTTGCACATTGTGATAAGTTATACAGACAATGTATATCTGAATTAATTTTTGCTATTAAGATTTTTTTTTACAAATATTCACAACAGTAGCAATTCTTTATATTTTAGAGCTAGACTTTGCGGAGGATGGAAAAACTTGAAATATTGTAAAAACCTGTACACTATAGCAGACCGGAGGTCAGTGAACTTTGGAAAACATATTTTTGTGCACGTGTCGTTAAATTGAGTTACTGTCTTTATCATTATCCGAAATTATAGCAAATGAAAGGAAACCTTGTGCTATAACGACATGCCTGTCGTCAGTACTTCATATGGTCACATATTTTTTTTTTAATTTAGGTCAAAGGTCATATATGTATCAATCTGTGAAAATTTTGAAGGGTTTCAATATTGTCCTTTATTTCCATTTCTAATCTCTACCTCAATACAAACGATACTGTTTTAGCTTTAGTTATGTTTGTTATTACACACAAATATTAATCATAACGATTTTTATTATAAAAAAATGTCCTAAAACGACGTTTTTTAACCATAAAATGTTTAGAGCACCGCAACTATCTAAATAATCTCAATTTCAGGTCAAAATCAAGTGTCATGAAGGACAGTACTTCCAAATTATTTTTTGAACTATCATATTGGGTGTGGTATCAAACCAAAGCAATAATAATAGTTATCAAAGGTACCAGGATTATAATTTAGTACGCTAGACGCGCGTTTCGTTTACACAAGACTCATCAGCGACGCTCATATCAAAATATTTATAAAGCCAAACAAGTACAAAGTTGGAGAGCATAAACTACAGTCAAATATGACCTCAAATTGATTTTTGCGGATAGTTTTTTTTTTAATAGAATACTTGTTGCTTCTTTTCTTCCACAATTATTACGGCTTCCATATCATTATCTGCTGTTGAGTATTATACTCTGGTTCTTGTAAATTACAAGATCGTTTTGGTACCTGTAAACCCCCTTTTTTTCCTTGGCAACGTACCACAAACTTCAAAGTATTCCATATAAAAAATAAGATGTGGTATGAGTGCCAACGAGACTTCTCTCCAACAGTTGATAACTGACACGTTAGTTAATAATCATGTGTCACAGTCCTGCCTTCAACAATAATCTAACATCCTTATTAATGTACAAAATAAATTAAGAAAACAACACAAATATAGCATATAGAAAGAAACGACAACCACTGCATAGTTTAACAGGCTCAGGACTTGAGACAGACACATACAGAATGTGGCGGGGATTAATTATTTTGGAGGCACGCTAAGCCTCCCCTAACATGAAACAGTGTGTACCAGTGCAGCAAGCTACACATTCAAGCGTTATCTCCATCATCTTCATTTCCAGTAAGGATCACAAGACGTGTATTAATATTTTTACACATTTCACTTGCATGGCATGGACATAGATCTGTACATGAAGGGTTCTGCTCAATGCAAACACATTCTTTTGAGCATACAGATTTTCCTTTACAAGTACAAACAATGTCAAGTAGGAAGTCTGAAGACATTTGTCCCTCGAAAAACACCGGCTTCAAACCATTCTTATCAATCCATCCAAAATTTAACAGAGATCTAAATACTATATATATACCATGGTTTTTACGAGTTAACATATTTAAACAAACGAATCCGAAGGATGAGCTTGTTTAAATATGTTAATGAGTAAGACACATGATATATAAAATTTTTAATATAAATAAAATGATTGACAGCTTGAAGACCTTGAACTATTATTGAAAATTGACCACGTTACAGTTTTATCCAATGCAACGGAAGCTCGTGCAAGTCACTGTTCTGAGGCGACTCGTGTATGATCTTCTGCATACTTCATTTAATAGAGCCCCGGAATTTGCAGAAAGTTTTTCCCGATTGTTTAGTTTTGCGCCCCGTGTATGATCGTATGCGCAGGTAATTTAATTATGTCATTAGAAAGAAAACAAAAATGTCAAATTCAGCGACATGGATTATTCTAGTATATTTATTTCAATGACGCTAATAATTGTTTTTTTTTTGGTTTTCAAGGTATCATACAAATCAATCATATTTTATTGGTTGTTCATCTCATTGAAAAACTGTACAAACTGCTTTTCTTCCTTAATTTTATTAATTTGATAATTATATAATTTATTAAAACACTAAACAATGTCGGATCCAGCGATCGTAGATAGTGTACTATTTGATAGCAAAAAGAATCATTATTTTTCATTCTTTTTGCCATATATATACCTATTTCTATAGTTATCGATATTTAATTGAATTTTTGCAAAGGAAATGGTACTACATTGTAGTATTACATATTTTTTTCAGAACTTAATTTTAGAAATTTTTCAAAACTAAGGGAACTCGTAACAGTCCTTTATAGTTTGGAAAAGGTTTCTTGAGATGTGGTACACATGCTTTATTGCTTTTTGCTATAAAATGAAAACAAATAAAGATCTTGACCTTTTACCTTTTTTCAATTTCCTATATATTTCAGAGGCGGATACCTTTCAAAAAAAGGGTGGAGCTGCAGCCATGGAATAACATGAAAATGAATATGTTATTACATAGCTAAGCTCCGCCTTCTTTCCTTTGGTTTCTAGTTGAGTTGCATAATTATTTAATTAGCAAAGTATGGTACAACATCAAATTTCAGATATTATACCATGGTTTTCCCTCAACACACATTTTAAGCAAATTACTTCATTAAAACATCAACAGAAAAAAATCCAATTTATGTTACAATAGGTGGTTTAGGAAGGTGTGATGACATCCATATGCTTGTCTGCAAAGATGCTCGAAGCAAATTTTGCGTAAATATTAATTCACAAGGGGGAAGCCTGGTGACCAGAGACGCATTTTTAGTTGTCGCTAGTTTTACACGCAATTTATTAAGTTCACTGTGAACGTTTTTGAATTTACCCTTTTAGTCATACAGCATAGCAACGAACTTTCTTGCAAATGAAATAGATTCATCAACATCACAGTTTGCCAGGTTTACTAAATCGGACACATCAAAACACACCTGCTTCAGAACTTTGAAAACCGTTTTTGTAACTATACCAAACATTGCCGATGTGGTGTCACATCCTGAAATTGCCCTGAAATTGCATACACTGCAGGTAAGCATTGACTAACGATGGAACTCAAAGAATTGCACAGTTCATGTATAAGTATAAAACGTCTTGCATCCTGGGTGCTCGTTACCTGGTTCTAACCAAAGTTCTGTTGTGTTTTCAGAGGAGAAAAGTAGTGGACACAAAAAACTAAAACATCCGTGTCAGAGGATTTCACTATGATCCTTCCTTTGAAGTTACCACTACCAAACTGCTTATCTGCATACATCGCGTGCAAAATCATACGAGTATCAGCTTCATCATACGTACTGTAAAGATGAACGCAGTCTTTGGCAGTTTTATCACAAATGCGTTTTAATATTTGAGGATCGGAATAAGTTCCAGCTAACGTGTGTTCATTATTATTTGCTAGTGCATTTGGATTCTTTGTGTGGTAACCAACAATAAAACTACAAAGAAACTGGACCAATGCTTGCTTATTTTCGTTAGAATAAAACAAAATCCACTCTGGAAGGGATCGACCTTCGATTACTTGAAAAAACCTTTCATTTTCATATCTGTCAGAGACATCAACAACGGAAGATCAGCGGAAAAGCAGCGGATCTGAGATTGAACGATCTCTGTCCCCATGTCACCAAAAGTTTTCAAATTTTTAGCATTGATACACTGGATAAGAGCAATACCATCCCTTATCCAAACGGTAAGCGATTTATGGAAGTCGAGGAGAGAGTGATAATATGAAGTTTCGTTTTCGAGTTGATGGTAAAGATCGGCTTTACATGATTTTCTCATGGTTTTATCATCATGAAAAAGGGTTGTAGGGAACGGACCAATCGGAAATGACAACACCTCTTCAACAGTGACGTCATCTCGACTATTTGCTAACACCAAAGCTCCTCAAATGTTTTTAACTTTGACCGAGGGATATAACCAAGGAAACTACAAACCTTGTCTTCACAAAATGCCCCGTCAATAAATGATTCTGCCATTGTGTTACCATCATCAACTGTGCAGCTGACGTCAAAGAGGCCTGTATGTCTTTTGAAGCGTGCATTTCATTAGAAATGTTTATTAGTGAGGGGGGATGGAGTTCTGTGGCAAACGGGTCAGTCATTTTTTCTAGAACATGGTCAAAATTTTTCTGAACTTTTTCTTCATCTCGAATCAAAGCTGTTGGCTTACCTCATCATGATCAACGCTTTTGTCATTGATGCAACCATACCGAGTTTTCATATCTGACATAAAGTCTGCAAGCACATGCCACAAGTCAATGTCCATCGCATCAGGGCTGGCCTTTGTCGTGTTATGTCTCTGATTCCACCACAACCTTTAGAATCTTTTAAGACAGACTTTTCAGTTGCCATGTCGCTCCATACTCCGTTTAACTTTCCAGGCTTCTGACGTATCGAAAACTCACCTCGTTGAAATGATAATTCTACATCTAGTGGTAAAGATAGCATATATAGCAGGTAGACAGGTAACCATCTTGAGTAGTTGATCCTATTTGAATGAATGAATGAATGAATTTTTATTGCAAAAGCATAGACATACTATGTCAAAATTAACAACATATG
This sequence comes from Mytilus edulis, assembly GCA_019925275.1. NCBI lineage: Eukaryota > Metazoa > Mollusca > Bivalvia > Mytilida > Mytilidae > Mytilus > Mytilus edulis. Next base: position 41,703,488 of record CM034352.1, read on the forward strand.
TTACATAATATAAAACATGAATAGACAGCAGAGAACAATTGTATAATACAATGACATGTAAATTAAGTTATGAGACTTTATAAGATCGAATATTCCGTGCAGCTTTTGAATAATTACATACTTTTATCGTAAGAGACTTACTAGAAGCTTGTAGTAAATTTTATAGTTTGATATTATTAGGCCAATGACAATAGTACTATTTGTAACATATATATAGGGCAACATTGCAGCAGTAGAGCTTAAGTGAAGGGACCAATTGTCCTCTCTTTCTGATCGTACGTTATGTAGAAGTATTTCGATGGCTTACAAAAATATGACCCAGAACATAAATGTGGGAGAATCGTCACAACCTCATATCCGGAACTCTTCAGTCAAAGGCAAAATGTGTGTTTCAAAAAAAACTTTCACCTCAACAAAATAATGGCTTCTACAGTTTTCCCTGCTTGAAACAATGCTATTGACGCGGAAAAAAGGGTCAATGTATTTTCTGGAAGTTTTGAAATCTTATCATTAAGCCAACGAAAGAATGCGCCAAACCACAAAGAGCGAAGTGCCGCATAAACTAATGTAAGGCCTCTTACTGCACGGTTAAACTGTTTCCCGCATAACATCTTATCCACAGTTGCAGCAGCATAAACAGAAGAATTAACTAACAAGTCACAAAGACCTCCATCGCCCCATAATTTACCAATTGCAGCAATAAAGCAAAATAATGTGTGACATCCACCCATTTGTAAGACATGCCAGTCAAATGTTGTTGGCAAAGCCCACTTTACTTGCTGAGCAATTGCATACAGTTGTTGGTTAAATGTCTGGATTGCATGATCTTGTCCAATAGACTTGATCATGTCCCAGCATTTTTTCATGGTAGTAAATACTGTAGACATATCACTTGGCTTTGAGTGAATTATGGGTGGGTATGAAACAACTGAATATTCTTGTCTTACTTCAGAAAGAGTGCTATTGTACCCACTCCAGAAAGGAAGTTGGGGAGTGTCAGATGACAATGCAAAAGGTAATTCAAGTACACCTCTAGACAAAGATCTCAAAAGCACCCATAACATATCACAAGAATTTGTTCTATCTATGGCGCAAAGTGATATTTTCCCACATGTATTAGGAACTCGGGGTGGTTCTGTGCGAATTTATGGTTTATGGACAACACAATTCATCATGGACATGGCATCATCTCTCATTATATATGTTACAGACATCTTGAAAATTTTAGGCATTCTCTAAAATGCCTGCAAGATTCAGTCATTATACATAATGACTAATTATACAAAAATGCCTGGAAAAATTGAAAGGCATTTTACAAAATGCCTGAATTTATTTTAAAGAGAAATATTCAAAATTAAAAAAACAAATGAATGCTTTGAACACCAGAACAGTTTTATTTATGATAATTATTACTGAATGAAAAAAGAAGAGCTTAGATAATCAAGAATAAATTTTATTGAATTATTAAAAAAAAAAATTCGACAATTATTTATCATTTCTTAAAATGTTTGGATGACAGAACTGTTACATTATATTTTATTTAACTTTTGTAAATACATAATTGTTTGGTGTAAAATCTGGTTTAAGCACTTCAACCGCATTTGGAGAAACCAGAATCATCACACATATAGCTCTTTCATTACCTTTACTAACAAAACACTTAACGTTCCACAGAATTGAATTTCGTAATAAGCAATTGTCAATTGAACCCTTATGGAGTTATTGCCCTTCATAATCAATTGTATTTTTTATTTTTTTAATTCTAGCCACAATTTCCAATAGGCTATCTTGATTGAAAATTGTATCTAATGACACTACCAACCATATCTTTGCATCACATCAAAACACAGTCTTGTATGGCAAAACCCTTATTGCAGAGGGGAATTTGTTTCGATGTGGGTGTTTAAAATTATAATTATCATTATTTCTGAATGGGAATATTAAATATTGTCATATGCTAGTAAAATGCAATACTTTTTTCACGTTAAGAAAACTACATTTTTTTAATTTCTATTTATGACTGTTCTGCAGGTGGAGTTTTCTGTCCCTATCCAGAATACCATCATTTCAATTGAAAGCGTCTGTCCTTTATCCGAGTCAATCCTCTACAGAAATAACCCATATGGATTATAACCAAATTTTTCATGTCTAAACAATGCATGACATATTTGCGACTGAAAGCAAACAAAAAACAATCATTTAATACAACAACAAAAAATTCTCTGCTTCTTACGTTTCATTTTAATTTACTGTTTTGAATCCAGAATTTCTAAAATTTCTATTGTAAATTTTGTTCTATTGACAAAACAATTTATCCTTCTGCCATTTTGACAAAATAATCACAAATCCACAACTGGCATCTGAGAGACAGAGTGAGTATGTACTTTATGTAGTTTCACAATCAGTGGTTGTCGTTTGTTTATGTATTACATTATTTGTTTTTCGTTCATCTAAAAAAAAAGGCCGTTAGTTTTCTCGTTTGAATTGTTTTACATTGTCATATCGGGGCCTTTTATAGCTGACTATGCGATATCGGCTTTGCTAATTGTTGAAGGCCGTACGGTGACCTATAGTTGTTCATGTCTGTGTCATTTTGGTCTCTTGTGGACAGTTGTCTCATTAGCAATCATACTACATCTTCTTTTGTATAATCACAGGAAATGTACACATCATCTGACATTCAAACCTTCCCAGCTGGTTTTTGGAAAATACATTAATTCTAACGAATCATACGTTATTTTCGTGATTTTGTCCACTTTTGTCAATGATAACCTTCTTCTACAAATTACCTGAAACTGAACAGGCAACTTGTTTTTAGTTCAAAATTTCAGTCATTTTACAAAATGATGACTAGTCATTCACGGGGGGTCTCAACATGGGATTTTGGGTACAGGTGTGCAGCTGGGATTTTAAAAACACCTCCCATTCATATATTGAATAATTGTGAAATCCCTACCTATACATATATTTCACAGCGAAATCATAACCCATTCATATATTTATCAGCTCAAATAGTACCTATATGCATATACAATCGGTCAATTACTACCTATTGATATATTTCCTCGGTAAAATTGCACCCCATTGATATATTTGACGGATCAAAAAAGGGACCCATTCCAGCGGCACATATGTATATACCTTTATATAGGAAGAGACCCCCCCCCCCCCCCACCCCGTGTAGTCATTTTGTATAATGCCTGTCAAGGTTAGCCATCTATTGTTTCTGTATTCAAATCAATGTTATCAGCACCTTCTTGAAGAAGACCCCCACCATTTGCAACCTCGGAAACATTATAGGGGATGTACACACCATCTTGGATTCGCTTAATTTCATGGTTGGCAATACTTGTTAGATCGCATTGCACTTCACTATACGAAGCACAAAATCCGTTGGCATTAAAAGATTCAACAAGTGGTTTTGAACCAAACGCATGATACACTTGTAAAGCCAATTCCAAATAAAAAGGAGTAAAACTGTTTTGGTCACAAAAACGACAGACTCAACAATGGCCAAGCATTTACGCAATTTCTCTGGTGCCATTTCTTGGGAATATACCTGGCTGTATGCAGTATCATCAAATAACCATGCAATAAATTTCAATAAAGACGAAGGCATTGACTGAATTGAAGAAGAAAGAGACAATTCATCAGAAGTTGGGTACTCGTCTGTGGAAATCTGTAGAGTTTCGATGTCTTTCCTTATTATACTTGCAGCGGAATGCAATATCTGTTCGTTATTTGTGTCTATTACTGTTGACATTGATGCCCGCATTTCAGAGATTTTTAGGTCAGTTTTTAATTGACTAGCAGTTGAAATGAGTCTCCAATAGTTATGTTGCTACTGAATAGATGTTAGATTTGCCTTGACCCTGATGTGTTTTGTATGACAACTGAGTTCCTATAAAAATCAATGTGTTTAGACTGCAACTTCCAAGTCGAATATTTTAGGAATCAGGAGGAAGGAAATATCTATATTTACCAAGTAAAATTGTCATGAGGAATGCTTTTTTCTCAACCATTAAATCATTGTCAATAGCCAATATAAAATTAATAAAAGCAGTATCGAGATGTGAGATTTCTGCTTCCACGGGTTCAGATTTTTGTATTTTCGTTTTTAGCAAATATTTTGTAATGCAACCGGAATGATAAAGTGCTTGAAATTTAAAAGATGGATGGGAAATAATTTCAACTTTAAAACCATCGTCCTTGCTTTCTGCCACGATAAAACATTCTTAATACGCTCATCTGATTGAAACTTGCGTAGTTTTCGATCTTTCTTAAAGATAAAAATACAAGAGCTCCAGTCGAACGATTGCATTCTCGAACGTGTACAAACCCCGGAAACAGAGGGACAACAGTCCGATAATTGTCTGTTGTCATTATATATGGGATAAGAAGCTTCCTCACTCTTAAAGGGGGAAAAATTATGTTTACTTGTGTAACCGATGATACACTGCCTGCATTTCTTCAAATTCACAAGTATGAACCGAATTTATCTAGAACCCTGCTGTACACCTCATCCAATCTTTTATTCATTGCAAAAACAAAAGTCGACTTACCTATACTTGTGAATTAACTCGAACGTTCAGTCGATGTTTTTTGGCATATTAAGCAATGCATAAAATTTGACGACTTTCGTCTTTTCTTGTGAATAGAAGGGACAAGTTTTAAACGGACTCGAAGAATCGTACATGTCGCGAAATTTTAACTGAAGCTATCCGTCAATTATTTTATTTTTTACAGTAACACTTCTCTGACAAAATATATATTTGATGTTTTATAACAAACAAAAAAATAGAATATACACTTATACAAACAAATTATGTACTACATACTAGTGCACTTCATTGAAAATATTTGTATACAATAGCGAAAAATGTAGTAATTTCATACATCATTTGAGAGAAATTATTGACCATGAGGTTTAATTATACAAAAAACGTGATGGAAGAGAAGTGATCAAGTTCCGTGTTGAAATTTCAGATTTTTAGTCTATTTCTTTTTGCTTTGATTTCTAAAGTACTTTTCATATTTAGGTTCCAAAATGAGTATTAGTTACTTGTTTTATAAAGTACTTTATGCTTAAGATATCATGGGGTAGTTTTTGATACTTCCAAAGAGAAGAAACGAAAGTTTGTATCTGAATTTGCAAATAAAGTTACCTCAATTTTCGACAGTCAAAATTAAAGTAAAATTCATAGATAAGAAGAAAATAAAATACTGAATATAACATTTTGACAAATGATGATAACTAAGGGAAAAACATATATATCAATTAAATGTAAGCAAACATGTTCAAATTTTCATTTAAAACGACTTTTTAGAAAAATGTGACCATACGAAATTTTGACGACAGGGCAGAAAATAAAGAATACATATTCATATTTAAGATAAGACCATTTTTAGCCGTGTGTTATTCGGGGAGATTAAACTCGCAATAAAGACGATTTTTACAATTCTGTCACCGCACTATAACTAATGAATTATGTGAACGCGGCGGTAACGTGCGTTTAATGTATGTAATGTTTGGTCTGCTCCAAACAGTACTTCATGCAGTTGCAGAATTAAAATATACGAAATATCGTTGTAAGAAATTATTAATCGTTTACATAAATGGTTTAGATTTATCAAATTGCCAGTACGTTATAAAAAACAGAATTTTTTATCGGGAAACTAATCGATTTAATAAACTCACCATAGATTCCAGGATTGATATTTTATATTTGCGCCCGATGCGCGTTTCGTCTACAAAAGTAGCACCAGTGACGCTGGCCTCAAGAAATGTTAAAAGGGCGAAATAAAGTAATATAAGAAGTTGAAGAGTATTGGGGCCACAAATTCATAAAAGTTGTTCCAAATATAACTAAAGTAATATATTCCTGAAGTAGAAAAGCCCAAGTATTTTAAAAAGATAAAAATAAAAACCCACATAAACATACAACTAAAAATGAGAGAATTGTATACACTCCAAAAATTAAAAACATGGTGCGTTTATAAATAAACTTTTAACAATGTATCGCATGTATATTTCCACACTCAGTTTATCTGTCTATATCTGAAATGAAATAATATCGTAAACACACTGAGATACGACTATTTTGATACCATTTGACCCTTTATCGTAAAACATTTCTCTAGTGATTAGAGTCAGAGATATATCGCATCGGACAACTAATGTTTCATGTGACTGATAATTGTATATAAGTGAGAAACAAACATCCACTTATGAAAAAGTATAGGATAAACATGTACGAGTGTAACTAGATATGCTTAGGCCACGCGATGAAGCGGGGGTTTTTACTGCTAAAATCAGTTACTTACAGTTCGAAAATTTAAATCATCACCTTTTTCGTAGATTTTTGTTTCAAGTCGTTCATGTGTATAAATATGGAAGAAAAAAGCAAAATATTTAAAAACCTTTGAGATTCGAATCATCCTTAATCTCAAGTTCATTCATTTGAGCGTTCCTGGTTAAGGCAAATCCAGAAAAGCGTTTCGGACGCATTGAAATTATTAAACGTATTGTCTTCAATTTTTTATCAGATTTCAAGTTTTAAATACTGCAATCAAAATGAATCAGCACGCTGCAAAAATAGCGTCGACTCCATTAAAATGATCAATATGGATATACAAAATATGGCATTGGAAGAACTGAAAGATGTGACAAAAACAGTGCACCGGACGACCTTATTCATCCAGAAGAAGATACAGTTGTAAGGGTAAATACAGGCCATTGAATAACAATGGTTGTATCTTAAAATGATTGCAGAAAATTAACAAGTTCGTACCTTGAATGGTGTGTTAGGTCATATTGGTGTTCATCTCTTCAAATAAAGTAGATTCTTCTAACATACTTGCTCACTAATGAGACTATAAAACGAACCAATTGTATCTAGTATAACGTTTCATACAATACTAAGTTAAAACCGTACATATTTAGCATAACATTATCTAAATGCATAGACTGCTATTTCAGATATCTAGTTTGGTTGAGTGTAAGACCCTTGTGTAATTTCTCTGTACACTACTACTTCAGTCAGTGCTTTGGTCAAAGTTAGATCCGTCACTGGGATATAAAACGCCTATATGACATCAGTTGATACATGATGACATTGAAACGACATTGATAAAGGTAATAGCTTCTTGAATCTTTGCCAAATTTTGTTGATTTTCCTTTTTTTTTCACGAATGAGAAATGACAATTGAAACTAATTCATCAGAATTTAAAAGACAATATAGAGTGCACGTTCTATTGAGAACAATTTTGCGCCTTACAAAAAGTCACTGAAACTGCACAGCAGACTACGTGACCAAATAGTAACACTAACAACCTGTAGTTTAATTTCATTTTAATCAAATTAGACAATGTCATTTGCAACAGAGTATAACGGCTACAACGTTAGGTTTTTACTAAATCGTTGGATGTCATGGCAGGCAGATCAACATCAACAATGTTTCGTGTATGCTTAAATGCCACATAATTCACTATTTGTAATGTACACCTCATTACTGCAAACAGACTGAAATTGGCGGAAATGGGCAAAATCAGAAGGGTGAAAATTTATCTTAAATATCCACGACAGTATTGGTTAACCTTTCTGTCAATCATTTAGGAATTTTTAACAGCTGGTTTTGCCTTTGACAATTGACACGATCTGTAATTAAGAGAAATCAGAACTTAGTGTAAAATACATAATTTTAACGTCCAGGGTGACGTAATCAATTCAACTTTCGAATTTCAAACTTACCTTAGATGATAAAGAAATGAATCAACCTTAAAATCAATTAAGTACTTCATGCGTTATGTGTATTTTTTTCTATGGAAAACTACAAATAACTAACTTAGTGTTGCGTTTTTTTTTATGTCCGTCAGTGTAAATATACGTCATTTCATAGATAACTCACTATTTACATGTATTTGTAGATACGAATGATCATGCTTAGATGTTATCTTGACTTTCGTGTTTTATCTGCATTGGTTTACTGTGTACAAAGTAAACATTCAATATTTGAGTTTACATTTTTCAGTTTCATTGTTAACGAAAATTGACGGAATGTCTGTCAATATAATACTTATATTCGTTCGACGTACATCGAATTCAAATTCAACAGAGCTGACGATTGATAAGGTATCTATGATATATTTTACTTTTAAATATAAAGAAAGTATTTTTTTGATAAACTGAAATCAACAATGTTCAACTACAAGATATGTAATTGGTGACAGATTTACTATGCTAAAGTGTATATAAGTGCACTTATCCACTTGACAAGAGTAAAAGAAAATGTGACATGCATTTTCTCTATATCTGAATAAAATGGAAATTAAACAAAAAGTCAACCAAAGACACACACATATCATTTAATAGCATTTATATGATAACACTTGTTAAAAAGTGACCACGCTTCAAGTTCTAGTTGCACAATAGTTATCAAAGGTACCAGGATTATAATTTAGTACGCCAGACGCGCATTTCGTCTACACGAGACTCATCAGTGACGCTCATATAAAAAAGTTATAAAGCAAAACAAGTACAAAGTTGAAGAGCAACGAGGAACCAAACTTTCAAAATGTTGTGCCAAATACGGCTATCCAGACAATGCAGACAGTTAGTTAAAAGCTGCATTTTTATAATTTGTTAGTGCTTGGAATTAAAAAATAACATTCAGGTTAATCTTTAAAATGATAAGAAATCCTTAAATTATCATCAAATTTTTGAACTATGTTAGTACTCCATACAAACGGTGCCTCTGTCAATGTTTTTAAACACCAATAACATATCAAATAGATTATGCGTTGAAGTTAAGAATGTCTTAATCACACTTTCTTGGAGATACCAGCAATAAAACGTATTAGAATTAAACAAAAAGACCATCAAAGATTATCATATAGATTGGCAGTACATAATGTGGTGATTATTGATGATTTTGTATTGGTTATCAAAAAAAATTGACATCACTTGTTTTATATTTAGATGGTAAATATAAAAAAAACTTGAACTTTCATTTCTAATTAATTGACATTGAAGAAAGTAATGTTTTTCACTCTCCGCAATTTCATTGTTACATGATAATGCATGCGATATGTGTCCATAAAAGAAACTGTTTATCCATTAAAGGGGCACTAGCTACGAAATGTATAACAAATCTAATATCTTTTTTTGCTCAATCAATAGTGAAATGCAAAAAATGAGATAATATTTAGCTTTTAGCAGCCAGTATGGTTCAATTTATCAAAATAAGCTAAAAAAAACCCATTGAATATGAATTATTCTCTTGCAAGTGAATAATTCGACCTCATTGAATCCGTATTCATGTGAATTTCAATTTAACCCCTTAACTTCAGATGGATAACACGTGAATTGTATGTGTAAAGTTATTTAAAGGAAAAAAAATGTCAACAATAAAAGTGAAACAAAGATAAATCATTTGAATGACTGATTCGATCCACAAAAAAATCATGCTTATACAGGTAAAAACAATGATAAACATTTGTTTTTCATTTTTAATATGAAATTAAATAGACATAGAATAACCCAACAGCACAAGTTTGCTTAATCTATTTTTATCTATATTTATGTTTACATCGCTTATATGGTCATCGCATGAATTTAGAGGTCAACTCGATAATTAATTAGATGGCGTCTGGACTAAAATACACACAAAACGAAGCTACGTATTTTCCTGCTCTTGCCCTGTGTATTATTTATTTTAGACTTTTAATAGTTTGGATAAATGTTTAACCTTGTTATAAATAAAATATGAGAACTTGATTAAAATCGGCGAACATGAATTTGCTAGTGCCCCTTTAATAACATTCTCACATGATCCAATCACTATTTTTTTTAATTCATTGGTTTTTAAATTACTGACCAAAAATTCAAATTTATGTTCCTAAGTCATTTACTATATTTATTATTTCATTTCAGACTAAAAGTTTAGTTCAACTATTCAAACAATTATCAAGTCTAGTCGGTACTGAAGTTGAGTATCTCACATTTACTCATAACGGAAAGCAATATCGCCACGACGACACACGTCGAATTATAGATGTCGGTTTGAATAATCGAGATACCATATTTGTCGTGTCAAGAGTTTTAGGTGGGAACAAAGAAGAGCTAAAGATTTTTATTTGATTTCACTGTATCTACAGTTACAATATATATCAATATAAATCATTTAATAATTCTTGAATTAAAATGCATTTTATTCGCATAATACATAGGGAATGTTGATGTAGGAAATTAAAGCACAGATATTAATAATAAATCCATGGAAATTATTAATATTATATCATTTATTGTGTAAATTACTTGATTGTAATAGTATTTTATATGCACACATGTTTGACTTCTTTTTCCAAATAAATACTATTTTGCAACTTTTCATTACATAATTTACAAATTTCAGAAATTTTTAGCTTTTGTTTATCAAAATGAAAAAAAACCCAACAACAACAAAGTTATTGTATTGATGTCAAATATCTAGGACATTTGAAATCAATTCCACATGTATTAACTTATTACGCATTCGATCATTTTTGAAAATGGTTAATAGACACTTGATGATCTTGGTAAGAAATGCACCGTTTAAAAAAACCAGTTGCTAACAATTCAAAGAACGATTGTAACTGTTATTTGTGAACAGATGCATTATGTTATCTGACTTTGTTCTTATATTTGATTTTATTTAATTAAAATTATGCATCTGAATTTACATTGATTGATTATGTTTACCCCCAGATGATGTGAGCAGGATTACCGATTAAGAAATGTCCATACTATTAGTCAACTTCTATCTTAAAGTGCACTACAAGGGTTTGTTTGCGGTAAAAACAAATCAAATATAAAACCTCACATATGAACTTGCGGTCATTAAACTTTCGAGCACGATTTTTGTACCCAGACTCGAGAATCACCAATCAAAATACTGGATTTTGTATTTCGAGCATGATGTTTGTGCTCCGAGCACTGAGCAAAGTTTTATGACTTCAACCCCTAGCAAAACAATCATAAGAAGAGGCGTACAATTTGGAAGATACGTTATATTTTGAGCTTCTTTACTTCATTTAGCTTATTTTGGAACACTTATAGGATATCTTCAATTTGTATCTGAGAGAGAAATTAGAATTAAATAAAGAATTGTTCAAGGTGTTGCTTCTTTTTGTCTTTGATAGTACCAATACGATTTGGCCATTACAAGTGCACAATTAGTGCCAATTATAGTACATATGATCCTTTAAATTCTAGTATATATCGACCAAACGCTAAAAAAGGTTCCATAACACGGAGTCCAGAATTTTTATGATATAAACCGTTAGTGTTTTTGTTGTTGGAGTCAAAACATCAGTTTGTCAAAACCTTAACAAGGATTTTTTTCTACGTTTCTTATGTTAAGATACAAAAAACGCTCTACTTTATGAGACGATGGACATTATTTCAGTTATGAATAGACAAAGTGGAGTAAAGCGTAGAATAGTTTTGATAGAACTGAGAAAATGTAAAGAAAGATTATATAGAATATTTTATATTTTTTTTATACAAATGATTATTACTTGTTGAATATACGATTATGACGTTTCAGAAGGCCATTTTTTCTTTAGAAATGTTTGAAAGATGTTGAGTCGAAACCTAGACGCCGGGCTCCATATTTATTCATCTTATGGACTTTTAAAAAGGTTAGGAAGATAAAAATGTAGCATATTTCTACTGAATACCTCAACTTTACAAAAGTCATTAAAAGGAATAGTTATTTAAGAAAGAAGGAACACGTATATTTGAAAGAAATACGCACAAATGCATATTTGCAATAAGTGTCAATTTGAATGACCAAACCAATCAATGCAACGCAAAAAGTAAAATACCAACTTCGGAGTAAAATTTTAAACGGTAAGTATATAATCAAATGGCAAAATACAAAACACATCTAACGATTGGATAACAACTGTAACATGTGTAAAACTTTTTTTTTGTACAGACATTTTCGTATGTATAAACATACACACAAATGCATAGGAACATGATGTTCGGGTTAATTATGATTTATGTAAAATATACAAACTCTAGCATCGTATCGTATATAATTGTTTTAACTTTTAAAGTCTTTTAGTGCTATGAGGCTTCCTCTACCAAGACATACTTACAGCTATGAAATAACACAATACATTGGAGAGTTATACAGCAATAGATAAATAAATCAGTAAATCAATCAGTAAAATGTGTGTTAGCAAACATTGATGATTATGGGCTTGTCATAGAAAGTCACGTACGTCTTAGTTAGATATTTATCGAAAAATGAATAGATCTAATAGATATTAAAATTCAATATCCACCCTCAGATTAAACAAGATGGTCTTACATAATAGAATATTAGTGCTGACGTTGTGTATTATTTTATTTGATTAATGGATTAATGTGTCCTTGTATTACATGTATAAAGTTTTTTTGGGTTTGTATGACTCCCCACGTAGCTTGTTATTTGTGCAGACACCTTCAAGGTTTTGAACATTTCTGATTAGCTTATTATTTTCATGCTGTATACCCTTCATACTATTTATATTACATAGTCTGTTCTGTATCTAGAAAGTGCGTATGTTATAATTTTTGGCAGACTGTTTTTGTTTGAATTTAACATAGTTTTTTTGTCAAAATCATTTTTTTTTAACTTAAAGAACCAGTGTTTAGTGTTATATATCTGATTTGTCATTGCTTGGTATTGAATATTTAAATATTGGGTTTTCATGAAAAGTTTTCGACAAATTCAATAATACACATATATATTATCTAATATAGCTTAACAATGTTACATATTTTAGTTGAAAAACTGGTTAGGTCTAAAGGTAACTGATAACCTGCTGATATTATCTCGTTTGAATGCTTAAGTATCACTTGATCGGGTCTGGCAGTAAGCCAGCAAATACGATTTGTTTCTAGTTGTTGAGGTGAATACTTCAGGCTTTTGTTAGAGTCACTGACACTATTTGTAAGTAATTATTCATCGTTTATAACTATTAGTAGATTTTAGTTAATGATAGCTTTTTTTTTTAATTAACTTACATATTAGATATGAAACAATAATTTACAGAGAAAATAATCTATAAACACGACAACTCAAGGCAATAAATACACACTGCGGAAATGTCATAAACCCCAAAAAGAGCGAGATCGGGTGCGCCCCAATGAAAATATTATACCAACTATACATGACGTTTCACTCGTGCATATCTATAGTCAGTTAAACTGTTAGTATCGGGAATAGGATAAGATCATCAACACACAATATAGACATTTTTTCTTGTATCCAATGATTTGTAACCTTGAAAACATCGCTTGTGATTTAAGTTACAGATATTTCAACAAATAATTTTATGATTGTTTAGCCAATTTGAGTCGATTTACTTATAACTCTGGGGGATCTGTTTTTGAGCAAGAACCATACCACTGCTTATGTGGTAAAAAAACCGTATACAAGCCAAATGTATCAATTGAGATATGTAAACGCTCTGCGATGTAGTAGAGGGATGAACTTTAGTGCTCCATAGGGGTAACATATCATGCTCAACATATGTCAATAGTTATCAAAGGTACCAGGATTATAATTTAGTACGCCAGACCAACCGTTGTGTCGTTGATATTAGTACAAACTCAATGATCAGTCGAATTCGGTAGATAAATTTTCAGCAAGAAGAGGATCACAGTTAAATCTTATGTGAATGTAAATTGTTTGTTGAAAACGACCACCTCCAAATGTGGCAAAAAGATGTAAATTAAGAGAAAAACAACATTCTTAATAATGTCGGAATACTTGCGTAAAGTGCAGAAAAGTCAAATGCCTCAATACTATTGCAAGATAAAAAATAGTTCTAGAATTATTTGTACCTAGAATAGGTTTCGCAATAACTATTGAGACCGAAATCTATTGCTGATAAAATTGATTCCGCAATATATCGTTGTTTGTAATAAAGCAGTTTATGTATTCAATCCATTGACGGAAGATCCATCTCTTGTTTGAAATTCCGAAAAAAGATATTATCTATGTTTATTTTAAGGTCGTCGTCGCGGTAAGTGTCGTTGTGGAATCTATTGAATTTCAAAATCAATTGTTTAAACCTTCTTCATTTAACAGGAGCAGTTTATATAATGCGATAAATACATAAAGACGATGTTTTTGGGCTTTGTCTGCGGACACAACAACACTTAAGTCATGTAGGTAGGACAGTTTATTTTGCATGACCAATTCAGATTTTAAAATTTTGATTTTTATTAATGACTATATAGCCTTAATACGTTCGGGAAAACATACCTATATCTCCGTTTGAGTTTAGCCCACTGATTGACATAATACTCGACTGAATCAGTCAGTGTTTACAGTAACTGTTGTGTTTCCATTTGATGAATTTAGACCCCGATATTTCAGAAATGTGTTATTGACAATGTTTAGGACCAAGGTAATATCGTTGTTTTTCGGATTATTTTTGAATTGGGGACTAACACAGGTACTAAAATGTGTAATCAGGAGGTTTGAATTCAATGTTGTCAATATTGAATTACTGCAACATTTGTGTGGAATTGAAAATTCTAGTTGCAGATAATTTGGAGTAGTTTTAAAAAATATATAGATACAGACTGATTTGTAAATCAAAGAGTTATTCTCAACTGATCTATGATCGCCAAAAGTGATGACATCGAGTTCTTGGTTGCAAAAGGAAAGTTTAGAATTAATCTTTTATCTTGTTCATCTTTTTTCATGCATGCTGTGTGTTACATTTAGGTCAAAAAGGTTCTACCCTCCCGGTTTCATTAGGATTTGATAGTGTTTATGTTACTTAATTTTGTATGTTTATGAATTTTGCGGATTTTCATTTTTTGTATTTTTATTTTTTGACTTTTCCGTTTTGAATGTGAACTTCAATTCGTAGGCCTGTTTTTCAAACCTGTATATATGTAATTGCATAACATTACCTAATTTCTCTTTTAAGTTTGTTATTTGATTAAGTTTCCACTTCTTAGAAATACTTAGTCTACAGTTCTTAAATAGTAAAGTGTGTCGCTCTTAGTAAATAGATATAGGAAGGAATAATTGTTTATCAGGTGAAGATGTATCTGCCCTGAAATTTTCAGATGAATCGGACAACCCGTTGTTTGGTTGCTGCCCCTGAATTGGTAATTTTAAGGAAATGTGGCTGTTTTTGGTTATTATCTTGAATATTATTAAAGATAGAGATAAAATGTAAACTGCAATAATGTTCAGCAAAGTAAGATTTACAAATAAGTCACATGACCGAAATGGGCAGTTGACACCTTTAGGAGTTATTGCCCTTTATAGTCAATTTTTAACCATTTTTCGTAAATCTTAGTAATCTTTTACAAAAAATTTCTCCTCTGAAACTACTGGGCCAAATGAATCCAAACTTGGCCACAATCATCTTTGGGGTATCTGGTTTACAAATGTGTGGCTTGACCCGGCCAACCAACCAAGATGGCCGCCATGGCTAAAAATAGAACACAGGAGTAAAATGCAGTTTTTGGCTTATAACTCAAAAACCAAAGCATTTAGAGCAAATCTGACATGGGGTAAAATTGTTAATCAGGTCAAGATCTATCTGCTCTGAAATTTTCAGATGAATCGGACAACCCCTTTGTTAGGTTGCTGCCCCTGCATTGGTAATTTTAAGGAAATTTTGCTGTTTTTGGTTATTACCTTGAATATTATTATAGATAGAGATATGTAAACTGCAATAATGTTCAGCATAGTAAGATTCACAAATAAGTCAACAGGACCGAAATAGTCAGTTGACCCCTTTAGGAGTTATTGCCCTTTATAGTCAGTTTTTAACCATTTTTCGTAAATCTTATTAATCTTTTACAAAAATCTTTTCCTCTGAAACTACTGGGCCAAATAAATACAAATTTGGCCATAATCATCTTTGGGGTATCTAGTTTAAAAATGTATGGTTTGACCCGGTCAACCAACCAAGACGGCCACCATGGCTAAAAAAGAGCATAGGGGTAAAATGCAGTTTTTGGCTAATAACTCAAAAACCAAAGCATTTAGAGCAAATCTGACATAAGTTAATTGTTTATCAGGTCAAATTCTGTCTGCCCTGAAATTTTCAGATGAATCAGGCACCCCGTTGTTGGGTTGCTGCCCCTGAATTGGTAATTTTAAGGAAATTTTGCTGTTTTTGGTTATTACCTTGAATATTACTATAGATAGAGATAAACTGTAAACTGCAATAATGTTCAGCATAGTACGATTTACAAATTAGTCAACATGACCGAAATGATCAGTTGACCCCTTTAGGAGTTATTGCCCTTTATAGTCAATTTTTAACCATTTTTCGTAAATCTTAGTAATCTTTTACAAAAATCTTTTCCTCTGAAACTACTGGGCCAAATAAATACAAATTTGGCCATAATCATCTTTGGGGTATCTTGTTTAAAATGTGTGGTTTGACCCAGTCAACCAACCAAGATGGCCACCATGGCTAAAAATAGAGCATAGGGGTAAAATGGAGTTTTTGGCTAATAACTCAAAAACCAAAGCATTTAGAGCAAATCTGACAGGAGTAAATTGTTTATCAGGTCAAGATCTGTCTGCCCTGAAATTTTCAGATGAATCAGGCAACCCGTTGTTGGGTTGCTGCCCCTGAATTGGTAATTTTAAGGAAATTTTGCTGTTTTTGGTTATTACCTTGAATATTACTATAGATAGAGATAAACTGTACACTGCAATAATGTTCAGCATAGTACGATTTACAAATTAGTCAATATGACCGAAATGATCAGTTGACCCCTTTAGGAGTTATTGCCCTTTGTAGTCAATTTTTAACCATTTTTCGTAAATCTTAGTAATCTTTTACAAAAATCTTTTCCTCTGAAACTACTGGGCCAAATAAATACAAATTTGGCCATAATCATCTTTGGGGTATCTTGTTTAAAATGTGTGGCTTGACCCGGTCAACCAACCAAGATGGCCACCATGGCTAAAAATAGAGCATAGGGGTAAAATGCAGTTTTTGGCTAATAACTCAAAAACCAAAGCATTTAGAGCAAATCTGACAGGAATTAATTGTTTATCAGGTCAAGATCTGTCTGCCCTGAAATTTTCAGATGAATCAGGCAACCCGTTGTTGGGTTGCTGCCCCTGAATTGGTAATTTTAAGGAAATTTTGCTGTTTTTGGTTATAACCTTGAATATTACTATAGATAGAGATAAACAGTAAACTGCAATAATGTTTAGCATAGTACGTTTTACAAATAAGTCAACATGACCGAAATGGTCAGTTGACCCCTAGAGTTATTTTGCCCTTTATAGTCAATTTTAAACAATTTTTCGTAAATCCTAGTAATCTTTTACAAAAATCTTCTCCTCTGAAACTACTGGGCCAAATTAATCCAAACTTGGCCACAATCATCTTTGGGGTATCTTGTTTAACAAATGTGTGGCTTGACCCCGCCAACCAACCATAATGGCCGCCATAGCTAAAAATAGAACATAGGGGTAAAATGCAGTTTTTGGCTTATAACTCAAAAACCAAAGCATTTAGAGCAAATCTGACATGGAGAAAATTGTTTATCAGGTCAAGATCTATCTGCTCTGAAATTTTCAGATGAATCGGACATTCTGTTGTTTGTCAGTTGACCCCTTTAGGAGTTATTGCCCTTTATAGTCAATTTTTAACAATTTTCATAAAATTTGTAAATTTTTACAACATTTTCCACTGAAAGTAAGATGCACAAACACATCACCATCACCAAAAACGATTTTGTCATGAATCCATCTGTGTCCTTTGTTTAATATTCACATAGACCAAGGTGAGCGACACAGGCTCTTTAGAGCCTCTAGTTTTAGTACAGAAATAGTACCTATGCAAAAGTAGCTGTGTATTAGCATACTGTAAAATTAAGATAATAAGCAATTTTTTCCAAGTATATCATGAATTATGTATCAAAAAATGTTAATCTCAATTGTTTGATTTATCCAGTCATAGATTACCAAAATTCTGTCATTGCTGGTCGTATAAAGCTGTATATCCTCATAGGCTTGTTTATATTTTTTTTAACCAAAATAAAGAATGATAAGAGATAAACGTCTTTACATTGGTTAAAATAAATTTCTGTGTTATAAGACTGATATCTTTTGATGCGTTTTAACATGTTAGTTAATATATCAGTGAACACATAACGGTTATTATAAAGCACAAGATATGGCATAATTTCCAATGAGACAATTATCCATAAGAGCTCAAATGACACAGAAATTTACAACTATAGGTCACCGTATGGCCTTCAGTAATGAGCATCACCCATACTAAATAGCATTCTATAGTATATAACAAATGCATATGACATATTTTATTTTGTCTTTTTTATTATGAACAGGCACAGAGAAAAGAAAACAAATAGCAAAAGATGTTTAAATATCTGATGTCATTTTTTACGAGGGAAGATCCAAACGAAAACACCATAGGTTTGTTATGATTGATAAAAGATAATTATTGAACTTAAATACAAAACACTATATACCATTATTTTCCCTTTGGGTCCTTCTATTTTCCTATTACCAATATACTAATTCGTAGAGCTGATCAGACAAAACACTGATTCTACTTTAATTTGCTTTTTTTTATGTTATGCGTCCTTCCAAAAAGTAAATAAGCAAATAACTTATCACCCATCAAAGGAATTGGTAACAACTATCATATTCCCAACTTGGTACAGGCACTTTCTTATGTACACATTAAACGGTGAATTGCAGACCTTTCACTTGTATAAAGTTGCATCAAATTCCATTCAAAATGATAAAAATCCTTTTTTGAAAATTCAAAGCTATTTCACTAGTATACTGATTGCAATCATATAATTCTTTTGAACTACAATATCAGAGTTGTTCGATGGTTGTTACAATGTTTCAATCGGAACCATTAGTGTAAAATTTCAGTCACAATCTTTACCACCTATTTATTACCTAACCGATTTCAGAAGGTTGTGTGAAAAAAGTATGAGAAAAAATACCGATCTCTAAAGTAAATTCACATAGGCAAAAGGTATTTGAGATAAGTCAGAAAATCATAATACAAATTCAAACAATTGATGAACCAACGGAACTGACGTAGAAAGATTGTCTGATAAATCTATTTTTTAGTTTATCTAAAATTGAAATGTCTGAAGTATAATCAATTTAAATATAATCATAATTAGGATAGATTAAGAGCTAAAGGATTGGTATGTAACAACTTAAGGTGGTACCTAACAATACATAGAGATAACTCTGTAAAATCAGCTTAACGTTTTAATTACGTTGTGTTGTTATCGTAATATTAAGCTTCTCAATGATCAACATTGGTGTTTGCCAAACTGCTATATAACCAATGTATTTTTTCTGATAAATTTGTTGGTTCAAATGTATCTAATTTTTTATATTTTTGTCAAAGGGTCAAAGTAAATAATTTGTCAAATTTTTTTCAAAATTAAACGAACCAAATTAATTTTAGTGAAGGTGTTGCGTACCACCTTAAAGATAATAAAAAGTAAAATCACAAAAATAATGAACTGCGAGAAAACTTCAAAATGGAAAGTCCCTAATCCAATGATAAAATCAATAGCTCAAACACATGAAACGAATGGATAACAACCGTACAAAACTATTAGATCTTAACCTTCCTTAAAAAGACAAATAAATACAGTTTGTACTTTTACTATTAGCAATCAACCGAAAAACCATGAATAATAGTGTTTATTGTTGAGAGTCACTAAAACAATGATACTAGTAAATGCAAACCAGCTAGATTCATTTTTAAAAGCTGATTGATAATTGAAATAAAATTGAGAATGGAAATTGAGAAACCTTTTATATTTATTGTATGTTTGTTTGAATTTTTTGTCAGTTGTGTTGGTTGTCTGTGATGTACATTGTATGTGTACACAGCTTTGACTGCTTGGTCAATATTATAGTCACAATAACCAATTGTGTCTATTGTGTAACATACTGTAATTGACAATAAATGTGGATTATAATCAACTGTCATACAAGCTGGGTAAAGCAAGCTATCAAACCAATTTAACGCACCATTCGTGTCAGACTTAAATCAATTGATTTACACAGCAGTTGTTTTCAACCATTAATGAAAAGCATTTGATTTTGTTCGTTTTTTCATAGACGTCTCCCTTTTGATTTTGTCTTCGTGGTAAGTATTTTTAAATTTTTTTTTGAACCGTATCAGTTTCAAATAACTCTTTTCAAATAACAATATGTTATATGTCATTATCGGTGTTTGTTTCATTTTTTCCCTTAAATTTCAATGTTTTTTTCTTATAATCTCAAAAATTGCATAAAGGTCTGCCGATCCTCAGAGTCTTGCATCCACCAGTAGAGTGATGGATCAATGAAAGATAGAACGTGCTTTTAAAAAACGATTTTGGATGTTCAAACCACTTTTCGTGATTTGTATTCACCTGGAACGCTCACACAAAAGAGTTGAAGGCCAATGGTGTTTCAATATTTGAATACGCTAGGAACTACATGGTTGAAGTAAAGTAATTTGATATTTGAATATGCTAACCTTTTTTTACAGATGAAACAAAGACACGCATACAGTATTCTTTTTTGTCATCAGATGAAGTTTTTTATGTTGACGTCGATGCATGTGTGAGTACTTTTTCATTTTATAAAAATAAGACAAATATCCTCAAATTATCAAGTTCAACTTTTGAATGAAAGGTTTCGTACATAAATCAATATGTCAATGCTTTCAATTAGATAATTTTGTTTAAGTAAATACAGTAGTATACCGCTGTTCGAAATTCATAAATCGATCGAGAAAAAAAAATTCGGGTTACAAACTAAAACTGAGGGAAACAAATCCAATATAAGAGGAGAACTACGACACAACAGAAACACAACATTACAATGTTACAAACACAGAAACGAACTATAATATAAAAATGGTGATTTTCCTGACTTGGTACAGGACATTTTAATAAATTTAAAAAAAAAAATGGTGTATAACAATATCGTTTGCTATGTTTTCTAAATCGATTGACTCAAAATTTATAATTGATGTGTCTACCTCACCTTAAGTTTGGAACCCGGATTTGTTTTCTCTTAACCCTTATATTACTTTCGAACAGCGGTATACTACTGTTGCCTTTATTAAGTGATATATACTTTAAAGACTGGGTAATGAGTTAAAAAGGTACCAGGATTATAATTTAATACGCCAGACGCGCGTTTCGTCTATATAAGACTCATCAGTGATGAAATCTATTCATGGTGATAAGACAATCCTTAGTTTTTCGAAAAGTTTAAACGTTTTGTCAACATGCAGGAAATTTATTGATTAACATGTCCATTCCACCTTACAAAAATGTATTATCGTAAGTGTGTCAAATGTGTTGTCATTAAGAAGACACCAATCAGGTATTACATCTTTCCGGCATTACTAAAAAGTCTTTATACACGAGTTAATGTGACGGAAATGGCTCGATACTTGATAGCTGTATTAGCCAAAGAAGAAAGGCGCGCTGACCTCCAGTATTCTAGGATCCCATAGCATTAATTGACATTCTTCAAAAATGGATCAGACAAGTAAATATCAAATTCATGTACTGCATTCGACATGTGTCTACTCTTTGATGGAGTAGTAGGAGGCATGAAACTGGAAAAGTCTTTTTTAGGTTCTTATGTCGTTGTGGAAAATAAATAAATTATCATACATTTATTTTTTCTAACATTGATCACTTTATCATTTAGACAGCATCTTCAATACATTTTTTGGTTTTGGTAATTTTTTATTTCTATTTTACAATGTTCTTCAGTTCTATGTACCAGCTTGTTATGAAAAGTAATGTACAGTAATAGACATAAAATTGATTTTTAACTAAAGTTATCATTACATTATTTGTAATTGAAATGCAGAAAATGTGAATTATAAATTACTTTGCATTACATAAAAAAGTAATACAACAATGCGTTACAATTACAAATGACTATTACCCAAGACCTGGACAAAGTGGCATACAGTTCGGTACAGACCTGGCATTACATAACAAAAAAACGCACGTTAACGCATCGTGCACATATAAAGATAAAAATAGGGCTGAGCGATATATTTTCAACATTTATATGCCCTGAACTTCTAAGAGTTTAAACTTATTTTAAAATTCTATACCACCCTTACCTTCATTTTTGGACCTCCTCAGAATTCAAATGTAGGCGCTGCCATGTTGTTCTATACTGGTTACATTCCCTAGTAATGTCTCTATGAGATAAAACACAGATATCACAAATGAGAACCAGTACGTTAACAATTTAAATTTCTATGAATATTCTATATTTTCCCAAAAAGATGCATTGTTTGAGAAACAGCTTTTTTTCACAAAGTGCAATATTAAGTCAATACTAAACAGGTGTTTAATTCAGATTTCACAAGTTAATTTTAACGTGCACTTAAAAGTAAACGGCCTTTTACTACAGATATCACACTGTATATTCCCGTGCAATTGAAAGTAAATGCCTGTTAATTTTCGCGTTAACTATTTGTGTTAATTATAAGATGAACTTCATGCATATTTGCACATTTGTTTTTATTTTGTTAAAATTATATGTATCTGGATATTTTTCGTATAATTATGTGTTTGAAACCATAACAATTCAAAAACACTTTTAATTATAAATAATGACTTTTATCAAGTTATGCAAGTTCCAATTTCTTTAAATAGCGGATTTTATATATTTTCATTTCAAAAGTTATATATCTTCACAGTATATTGCCACAACTACCTTTTCCTCAAAATTGTATTGAGCAAGCTGCTGTGAATGAAAACTAAAAAGTTCTTTCTTATTGTCGTCATCCCCTCCGAAAAATTTGCCAACTTTGAGGATTTTTTTTACCCCGGATTCATCTGTGTATTCCCTTTCCCCTAAATGTAGCTCTTGCTTCTTGTAGCAGCTTTCAAACTACCAGTATTGTCTATGTTCGCATCCGAGACTACATCCACTGTTGTTACAGTTTCAAGGTGTTTCCTAACGAGTATGATGATTGGGTATTATGTCCTTACCTTAATAAAATACCTTGAAACTGTAACAAGAGTGGATGAAGTCTTTGATGAGTATGGTAGTTGTAGCAACAAATGCTCAGGATGTTCTATCTTATCCACCACGTGATGTATTTCAAGTGTAGCACCATGTTCACATTAAGAGACAGACACTAAAATCATAGTGCATGTGCCTGATGCAATGAAACACAAACTTAAACGAGTCATGATTAACAGTCGTTACTGATGATGCTGTCAATACTATTTCGCTATTGCGTGACATAGGGGCAGACGAACTATGGATTGTGTTTTGGTAGGCAAACATCTTTGGATTAATATCTATCAATGGCCTTTCAAATGCACTAGGCAATGAGTGATCACACACACTTATTGTGACCCATACCTTTACCGGTTGTGATACGGTCGTCTCTTTGCTTGAAAAGGATAAAGACTGCGTTGGAGACATTGATGGCATTTGAAGATGTGACTTTAACAGAAAGAATGATGATTGATCAGCCTAAATCACCAGGGTTTTACTGTAAGATCGCACAAACTTATCAGATGGAGCTTACGTGATTAACGAAGCAAGAAAATAACTTTTTGCACAAAAGGGAAGGTTAATTATAATTGAGGCTATTCCCTCAACTTGGTCTAGTCTTTTCAAGCATGTAAAACGGGCAATATACTAATGCAGGTGCTTAGGGGACGTGCTTTGGATTGGCTCTTATGCTACCGAGTCCAGGCACTAATGGATGGAGAAGGGACAAAGAGGGTCCATTGGAAAACAGTATTTCTGAGGCCTCATCATTTTAACAGAAGCTTGTACACTGTTGATGTAAGAAAGGATGCGGCGGTCATTGTTAATGTGGAAAATCGGGTCTCCCGTGCACTGCCTTGTGTGCATGTGGTGTTGACTGTGAATAAACATGTATTCTTGGCCAAATAGTAGTAATTTAAAAAATATTTTAGTATTATAGTGATTTAATATTGTTTTAATATTTATATCCAAAACTCTACATCGAAGAAATGGATTGAGGACTCATCTTTAAAATTTACGTCATATTTTTACAGGAAGTGTCAACTTTATATTTAAACATTTACAACATGATGTAGTGGTTTTGGGGATAACTTTCAGCCAAAAGTTTAATAACCAGCACAAAAAAAATCTTTTTCTTTACATTTTAAAAAAAAGTTTTAATATTTGAATAATAAATTGATATTTCTATGTCCGCCGTTTTGGATGTTACCGGAAGTAATAGTTTTTAAGACATATGTATTATACATTGTATCCATCACAAGCACCAAAGAAAGGTTACTGCACAATGTAATGATAGAAGCAATACGTTAAAACACATTTCAATTACCCTCCTTAAAAAATAAGCTTATTTATAGTATAATGTGCGCCATGTTGAATTTTAACCGGAAATAGGATTTTTGAAGACATCTAATCTATCCAAAAGTAGTGCATAGCAAAGTTTTGTACCAAATTTTATGCTAGTAGCATGATAATAACACCTTTTCACATACTAGCCTTCGATATTAGGCTGATTCAAGTATGATGTCCGCCATTTTAGATTTTACCGGAAGTGAGACATTTATTTCAAATGCCTCCCTATCTGAAATAAAAGAGTAACAGTTGGGGAAGGTCTATGCCAAATTTCATGCTTGTAGCAGGATGTGAACAATTCGTCTGAAATATGCTTGTAGCCGGCGGACTATGTTAATGGAATGCAAAATAACGAAAAAATAGTTACGAGTTTTGAATGGGGTTACATGTTATAAAGTTTCCATTGACCTTTTACAAGAAACACGTTTGAATGAAGAATCAGATGCTAGTCTTGAAAAGAATACTGATTTTATTTTTTTACTGCAGAATGGAACTACGGCAAGTAGGAAGGTAGCAAGAAAGGATAACACACAAGCTAGTAGGATAGATATTATCTTTTATTGCAAAAATACAATCTCACGTTGAATATTGTAAATTTACTACTAAAGGATAGTTTTTAACTTTAGGACGGAAGCTTCTGAAAGAGGGAATGGATACTGAAATAATTCTATTTAAAAAGATATTGAATATAAAAAAAGACAATAAACAGAGTCATTAATAAGTTTGAAAATTGTATAAACAATAGTGAGAGTAGCGATATCCGTCTAACATGGGATAATAAAAATATTGAAATTAGGGACGAATTTAATATTTACTGTGAAAGAAATCAAAATTATCAAGGGAAACAGCAAAAAAAATAAAATGCGAATCAGAACACTTTACTTAGAGGTGAACAATTAAACGAAGATGAAACAATGACAAATAATATAAATCAATAAGAGTTACAATTGGACACAATTTATGAAAATAAAGCAAAAGGGGGCCACTCAAATCAGACCAAGGGAAAAATGGATAGAACTGGAAAGAAAAAGAAGTCTTATTTTTTTAGTCTAGAAAAAAAAACCAGCGACAAGTTAAAAAATCTATTAACAAACTCAGAAATGAAAATAACGAGGTAACAAAAAACCAAGAATAAATTCTAAAAATGAAAATAAAAGTCATTAAGTATTATAAACAGCCACGAATCTAGATACAAATATACTACATGAATGTTAAGGCGATACTGTTATGGAAAGGGCGAAAAAATTAAGCTAAATACATCGCATAGTCTAGATGGTTTAACATACGAATTTTATAAAACGTTCTAGGAAAAAATTAAAAACAATGTTAACAAAATTTTCGAATAAAGGACACGAGGAAAAAAAAGAAAACTCCGTTTAGAGTATAATTAAATGTATGTAACTTAAGCATGTTAAGATGACGAAATAAACAAATTGAGGCAAAAAATATCAACAATAATACATTAGTTGATACAAAATATATAAAGTTATTCAGTATAAATATTTAGACAATATACTTGAACTAATATGTCATTTTTAGCCGATTTTATATTTAAAATTTTAATAGAAAACAAGTTGAAAATTTTCAGATGGTAACTTCTTCAGTGTATCATTCCCACAAAGCAGTTTCTATTACATGTATTAAATATTTTCGTTAATTAAGAAATAGTTGATGCATGCGATACTTTATTGTAGTTTTGACATGGGTAGGTATTAAAGTCGTGATAAAATATAACACCAATTTAATGCCTCCCTATGTTAAAACTGCAATAAAGTATAGTTTGCATCAATTATGTCGATTTTGATTAGAACAAGTAAGTTCATTTCTATGTCCGATGTGTATAACTAAATGTTGAGCGTTCGTGTAGGCTTTTCCATGAACCACCCCTTTTCGTTTGTAAACAAGCAATTGACTGGCAATGTGATTTTTCATAGGGAGGAGTGTTGAATAGCCAGCATGAACAGTTGTCGTAAATAGGTCAAAAAGTGTCAATTTTGGATTGCAACACATTACAGTCATATGTGAATAAGTAACAAAATGTGCCTCATTTAAGAGTTTGGAAGTATATAAAGTTAATGAAATATACTAAATGCATAACAATTTGATAACATTCATTATTCCTCTGCAGTCAATCTACACATGAAGTTCCACAAACACAAAGTTATATCGTAATAGGTTTATGGAGAAAAGGCTTTGCAAAAAAATGAAGTATTTGAAATGTTTCTTATTCCCCACCAGCCCAGTAGTTAACACTTCCGTGCTGACATGAATATCAATAGTGTGGTCATTTTTATGAATTTTCTGTTTACAAGGCTTTGAATGTTTCGAAAAACTACGGATTTTCTTATCCCAGGTATAGATATACCTTAGCCGTATTTTGCACATCTTTTTTGGAATTTTGGATCCTTTCTGCTCTTCAACTTTGTACTGATATGAGCGTCACTGATGAGTCTTATGTAGACGAAACGCGCGTCTGGCGTACTAAATTATAATCCTGGTACCTTTGATAACTATATCGTACACAACGTTTAAAAAATATAGATGATTTAAACAAAATATTTCATGTTATGATGTAATATCATAAATTCTCCAATAAGTTAGACGATTCTTTTTCTTTCAATGCAGTCTTAAATTCACATTTCGTTGTCGGAATCATTGTACCCAGCTTAAAATATAACAATAATTAACATGATGATATCGGATATTTTCCCTATGTTGCAACTACAATCCCGTTCCCTATTCATGAATATGACCTACCGAATTAGACTATTTACCACGGTTGTAATAACATGTGCAACACGACGGTTGCCATATGTTGAGTCCGATCTGCGTACCCTTCCGGAGCATCTGAGGTGACCACAATGTTTGGTGTTGCTTATTCTTTGGGTTTCTATATTGTGTCTTTGTGTACTAATTTTTGTCTGTTTTCCTTTTGGGGTGAGGGGGGTGTTTTTTTCAGTTTGTTTTCTATTTTTGAGTTTGACCATGCTGTATGTCAATCTGGTATCTTCACCTCCGTTTTATAACTGGGTCGATATCTCTGCATCTCCCCCAGGACAACATCCGATCAGTAGCAATGTTGCATGACATTACGAAGATCTAAAAGAATATTGACTCGGAAATCGCCCAGTATAAAACTTCCAAAAACAGACATCATAGTGGACGCAGTGTCGTCTGATGTGGCTGGTGTGCCTTTATCACCAGACATGACCAATATCTAAAACATGACATATACAGATTATCATACTAGTGATAATACCAACAGTTAACATACAAAGCCATGGTCAATTCTTCTTAAAATCATTTTGATTTTGACACTGAACAACACTATCTCATTTCAAAATACGAGCCATTTGCTGAAAAACTTGTGACATTTTATTAACAGATGCTCAATTTACTAGTAACTGATTTAAAGAGTCTCATTTGACCAGACGGTACCAGATCTGAAATGTAAATCTATAAATATAAATATTGTGTGTGCGGATTAAAGTGTAAAAAATTGAAAACAACACGTTTAATAAGTTCTTGCGTCCGAAGCGCTTTTCTGGATCTACCTTCATCAGGTACCCTCAAAGCCAAACATTTGAAATCCGAAGATGAATAAGTACCAAAAATCGTTGAAGAGCTATATGTCAAAAATACCTAAAATATATAGCAAAATTCATCTAAAGCCAAATTTGCCTGAGGGAGATGAAACCTTAGTTTCATAATAATTTCAAATTTATAAACGGACAATTTTAGTCAAGTTTGTTAAATCATGTCAGTACCGAAGCACTGATTACTGAGCTGATGATACCCTCGGGGACTGATAGTCCACCAGCAGAGGTAACATTTGTCATAGAGCTAGATCAGATATCAACCACAATGAAAGCGACATTCTTTACCAGCAATTTAATCAGCCTGATCAGTCAATCGTTTCTATGAAAGTTTACATTATCGAAAACATTTACCATAGGACTAGCAATCCTCATCTTGCAGCATCTCTCAACGTACAAAACGAGGACTCCTGGATTCGACAATTGGAAACTGCAATATCATACGGTTGTAATGACAAAACTTAAAGTATAGGTATTCTACCAGTCCTTCCTGTAGCTCTGTGAACGTAATGAATATTTCCAACTCTACTCTTCGACTTAGACGCAGTCTTTGTTATCGTCATCCACTATCATAATACAAACACAAATTTTGCATTATGTCTCTCATTAATTACTTGCTTCCATTTATACAAAAACTGGTTGGTATTCATCCCATTCCCACGAAAACTTATCTGTTCAATCTATGTTTAGAAACCACTGTTACAAACCCTCATTCAAGGGAATATAAACTTACAGTTATCATTTCGGATATTGCAAGGTACATACTTTACTTATAAGTTCGCAAGAGAAAGTTCAAAAAAAAGAAAATATCTTTTTCCGTAACTTTCATTTGCCAAAAAAGATCCCGATAACGTCAACTTCGCAATGTCCTTCATTATAAATTAGTTTAATCGTCAATACCTCCCTGTTTAGAGATTAATCTATACTAATCATTTCTTTTACCTAAACCACACCAAAGGCAACCTAAATTTTGTTTAACATAAACGTTTTGCAGGATCTCAATACTGACGATTTTAAGTATAAAACCTCCTGATTGCATCAGCGCTAGCTTCAAATTCGCATATAATCCGGCTAGCAACGCTATTATCGGTCAATAACACTTCCCTGTGAAATAGGCTATGCTATCCGACATATCGTGAACCTAAATCCATCAATTAGAAACACAACTTTAAAATACTGATGGACTCAGTCGAGAATTATACCAGGCAATTGACTAAATGCGAAAAGGAGACGTAGATACTCTTTCCGAATGGACGAAGACTCAGAGGTCGTATATACAAATCACATTAAGAAACTGAATAGGTCTATCAATACCAATGCTACGTCAATCTTTATGGACACAAATATTGCAAAACTCTTATTCAACATTCTATGACAAATATATAAATGTCCATAATGTTAGAGCCTTAAACAACATCGTTTTTGTATTTACTTTGACCCTTTGACAAAAAAAATTTGAACCAACCAATTGATCAGACAAATTACACTGGTAATAAAGCAGTTTGACAAACACTAATTTTGATCATTGATAAGCTGAATATTCTCTTAACAACACAACGTAATTAAAACGTTTAGCTGATTTTACAGAGTTATCTCCCTGTAGTGTTAGGTACCACCTTAAGTGTTTCTTTTGTTTCGTTGTTTGCCTCTTTTGTCTTTGTGTCCCGGATTTGTTTTTTCTCAATTCATTTAGGACTTTTGAACAGCGGTATACTACTGTTTCTTTTATTTATCAGCAAAAAAAAAAAAAAAACGGGATTCAAATTTATTTCGAAACAGCCTATGCTTGCGGTGGATACTGAAAAAAAATCAAATATCTGTAGAGTTCATACAGTTTAAGCCCTTTCGTCTTGCAATAGTATTAAAACGTTTTATTTTCTAAACATTTGCACAAGTATTCATCATGCAAAACTAAAAGACAGATTAGAAAAGTTGGTATTTCTTTGTATCATAAAAAAGAATAACAAAAGTAGATGCAAGTATCTTTTCTTAGGGAGTGATAAATCATAATTTGTAAAAAATATCTTTGATTCAAACAAAAAAATGTCTGTTTCTTTTTTTTTAATCTGTAATTTGAACATTTAAATTTGTTAGTAGAAAAAAATTAAGTACCTATATCTTATCCCGGCTTCTTTAACATTATCAAATAACATATTTATATAGCTTTCAGTTGTTATTACTATTTTTCCTTACTGAAAAAATTATATACAATGTCTGTAATATCAATAAAGAAGCTTAACATTAAGATGATCAAACATGTACTTATCTAATCTTGTGATTGACAACACATTTGTTACGTTTGGAGGACGTGTTTCCAACAAACTATCGACATCGTCATGGAAATCGTTCTCCTCTTCTTGCCGACTTGTTCCTATATTTTAATAAGGGTGACTTCATACAGAATTTTTCTATGAAGCTAAAAAAATAAACAAGAAGATAGCAATATCTTTTAACTCTACTCTCCGATATATATATGATGTCCTTCCACTAAATAATTAATCACGGAATATTCGTCAACATATGATATCGGATATTTTCCTTATGACTTAACCTCCATACAATTCCTTTTTCACGAATATGATTCGCCGAATTCGACTATTTAACGGGTTTGTAATATCATGAGCAAAGCGACAGGTGCCAAATGTTGCGCAGCATTTGCTTACACTTCTGGAGTACCCCCGATCACCTCCAGTTTGTGGAGGGGTTCGATATTTATTAGGCTTTTGTTTTCTATGTTGTCTCTCTGTGTACTATTGTTTGTCTGTTTGCCTTTTGCTTTTTTTTGTCATGGCGTTATCAGTTTGTTGTCGATCTATCATTTTGTATGTTCCTCTGGTATCGTTAGCCCCTCTTTTAATGAGAATCTTTATTATTTCATTTAAATAGATTTCATAAAAGAGGGACGAAAGATACCAAAGGGACAGTCAAACTCATAAATCTAAAAAAAACTGACAACGCCATGGCTAAAAATGAAAAAGCTAAACAAACAAACAATAGTACACATGACACAACATAGAAAACTAAAGAATAAACAACACGAACCCCACCAAAAACTAGGGGTGATCTCATGTGCTCCGGAAGGGTAAGCATATCCTGCTCCACATGTGGCACCCGTCGTGTTGTTATGAGATAACAAATCCGGTAAGTAGTCTAATTCGTCAGGTCACATTCATGAAAGGGAAGGGAATTGTAGTTATGACGTAAGGAACATATCCGATATCATTTGTGAAACGGTTATTCAATAACGGTCAACCAACTCGTGATGGCGTCCGTAAAATTTACGAAGGGATGATTTCAACTTCACCATTTGGAACTCTTGGTTTAATAGCTTCCTTGTGAGCAGCAACCCTCTATCAAGAAAATCATGATAGGAAATGCAAGCACGGGAATATCGTATCAATTGGGAGATATATACCCCGTATGCAGGTGCTGCTGGAATGTTGCTACTTAGAAATGGAAAGTTCACAATTAGAAAGCTGAAATTATCTCTTTTATCGTACAGTTTTGTTTGCCACCGACCCCCATTGTCAATTTCTAGACGTAAGTCAAGATATGAGGCCGACTTAACTGTATCTGTAGTATACAGTATCATAAAATAGCATGCTGTATTTTAGTGCGCACATACCTTTTTACTCAAATATTCTTAAAAGTTGATGTAAAACAAGAAAACCAGGCAAAATATACAAATTTCGTCATAATTTGTTATGTCAACTTTTTTTAAAATGCGTTATGTTCTTAACATTATCTCTTTTAAATATAATTAGGAGAAAACGAAATACCAGATACAAACAGAAACCAGTAATCTTTAGCATGTAATTCTAATCATAAATTGTTATATATATTTTCATAGAAACCAAAGATTAAGAATATAAAAGCTTTAATTAAAGAGAAGGTTTCAGCGAAATCAATCGATATAGTATCGGAACTTAATGGCACCGTACTTGAAGACGAGGATACCATCACAAATAAATCAGATATTCTCAAAATAGTCAAGCACCCAGACACTCGGACAGTTCCTCCATCCATGATAACATTGGTACCCGACATGGTATTTAAAGATGGAATAGAGGATGGAGTGTTGATGGCATGTGGATGCGCAATGAGTATTATTTGTTTCTCTGTTTATAACCTACAACCAATTAATTTGCTTATTTTTGTGAACAATAAAGTAATGGCACGTTTCATCGACTTGTTCGAGACATGTGAGATATTACAAATTATAATACTCATTTCATTTAACAATTTTTTTCATTGGTTAAAATTTCCGTCCAATCCATAGTTCACCTGTCGTAACAAAGAACCGTGTTGCATTATTTGAATCAGCCAAAAAAAAAAAATCATAAATGCAATACATTCGAAAATATAACCTGTCCCGTGTCATCAGGAAAGTTGTATTTGCGGCTGTCAAATCGTCAACTCTTACAGTTTAGCTATTCATAAAACAAATGTTAAATGGTATTTCCTGAGATTATGATCTTTGCAATCTATTGACACATATTTGCCTTTTGATTACATCTGTAATACTTTTTGTACTGTTGGATTTGTTGCTTTGATATGCTTTTACATGACGTTAATTCATACTTATTCTTTGCTCAATATTTTCTTATTTCATTTTTCTTTTTGCAGCTCCAGATTTTTTGTTCCAATATGTAGAAGTTGAACTAAAGAAGGGTGAAAGGATACTGAATTGTGTTTTTTGCAGCAAAGAGTGGGAATTTAAAGATGCATGTGATAAAGCACAAATGTCAGAAGATGAAAAGCTAATATTTAGTATAAAAATAAGTTTAAATTCTGTTGGCGATGTTTGTCCAAGCTGCAAATACTACTGCCAACGCATAACAGAGAACAATGATATACAACTATGGATTAAGTGCGCAAGAAAAAAATGTTCTTTTCAGTTTTGCTGGATCTGTAGACAGGAATGGACACTTAATCATAAGTGTAAATCATATAAGCTTCAAGATGTTTTGGATGAATGCCCCAAAAAAGTTATGGCACATTCACGCATTAAAAATGTTCCTTCAATAAGACTTTGCCCAAATTGTCATGCCTTAATAGAGCATATAAACGGGTGCAAAGAAACAAAATGCACAAACTGCAATAAAAGTTTTTGCTTTGTTTGCCTCACAATGTGTAAACAAAATTTAAATCAGCTGCGATTGCAGTGTTCTGCTTACAATGCAGAATGTACTGTTGCTCCCGTGCAAACTGCTTGAGGAAGGAAATAGAACATCAGGTACATACATATCTAGACATGATTTGTGTGTGATATTCAATTTTGTATACATACATAATTTGAATTGAATTAAATGCTTGAAGAAGTTTTAATAACATTGTTTAAATTTAAATGCTATCAGTTTCTACATTCCACAGTTAAACGATGAAACGTTTTGTATAGAATAATCATTGGTGCAAGGTGTTACTGTCTAGTAGGAATTAAAAAAAATAGGACATCTGAACAAAATACACAAATTAATGTTTAGTGTTAATGCATGCTTATCTACACATTTCTTCAGTATAATTATAGAATGCTATTCTATTTTAATAGGCATACAATCACTATGAATTTAAAATTCAAAATGAAAATTGGGAACAGGTCAAAGAGACAACAACTCGACTAAAGAGCAGATAATATATATATATATATAAACAAAAGCTACAAAAATATTTTTTGTCCATGCATCCGATTTCACCTTGAGAGATGCACCCGCCGGATGAAGCTAATTTGTTTAGCGAAATACTGCGTATTTCAATTTAAAATCTAATAGAACTTTTTAATGTATTAATTAGTGTGTTTAAGTTATATTCTTAGACATTTATATAGTAAATAATCCCTGTAAATTTTATTTTATCTATCGGATCTCTTACGATTAAGATTATATTTTTCTAATTTTTATTTGAGGATAATTTGTAAATTGATATTTTCAACTGAATTATAGAACGAAATCGACGCTATAATTTATTAGTGTTCAAAAATAATCTCGTTATTTTTTTTTTATTTGAAGCGTGAACTGTATGTAGATATAAAAAAATAGCAAAATAAAACTATTTTAAAATAATAAGAAAAATGTATATCATGTGAAAATGATCAAGATTTGTATTATAATAGCATTAAGTATCAATAAATTCAAATATGGAGGATTTTCTTTTTAATAATTAAATAATCATGGCCAAAAAAAAGGAGAATATAACAGAGAGATGCTAACGACAACCACTGAAAAAAACCAGGAACCTTAGCAAAACAGCAACACGACGGTGATACATGTGGAGTAGAAGTTGCTTACTCTTCTGGAGCACTTGAGATCACCCCCAGTTTTTGGTTGGGTTTGTGTTGCTTAGTCTTTAGTTTTCTATGTTGTGTCTTGTGTACTATTATTTTTTATTTGCCTTTTTCTTTTTTGGCCATGGCGTTTATTTTCGAATTATGAGTTTGACTGTCCCTCTGGTATCTTTCACCCCTATTTTAATTTGGTGAAGCGCATACTAAATATGTTTGTGGGTGTTCAACTGTCCACCAAACCTGGACAGTATGGTACCAGGACAATGTAAGAACGAAGAGTAAAATTTGATTTTACATGGATTGACTTTTCAGATTGACACATGCCAATAGAATTACAACCAATTTCAAGAAAAAAATACACAAAGAACTAATATCAGTTCTATAGAAGTAGTTATCAAAAGTACCAGGATAGAAGCCGTGACATAAAAAAACCCACTATCATCCGGACAAAAATGCAAACCTTAACAGTCATATCAAATGTTTCTTGTGAGAAAAATAAAACACAAAATATAAACAAAATAGCTGCACTATCAACGTTTTAGCATTTATTAAGATTTCATCATGAACAATCAAATACAAATATGCCATTTTGTGACTCGGTATCGTGAATACTGAGGTGTATATATATATTACATATGGCGTAGCATTCTACTATTTTCATTGGATATTGCGATGATGTGTTTCAAAGGTTATTTTACGTCTCCGTAGCCTTGTTTCTATTTTGACGTATATTGACACTAGGTTCATATTTATATGTATATTGGTGGTCATTATAACAAAACTTGCTAAATTTATATTAATGACATCATGACGTCGCACATAACAACCACAGAAAAGTGCCGCAGCAGACAAAAAAGAAAATTTGCAAGTTTTTCACTGGATATTTTATGTTAAATGCAGACGCTAAGAGTACAAGAGATCTAATGCAACAAGTTTTGAAGTTGTTAGAAATATTGATATTTTCAACAACATGTTATAATTCTTGCAAAATGCAATTTAAAAATATACAGAATGAACATTGAACGCCCGGGCATGTTCCTAACACATTATTTGGATATATGAAAATGATATAGCACTAAGGACTTTCACTCGTTAATACGTTAAATATTGACCTGTTATATTATATTGATACTCGAACTTCGTCCTCTGTCAATATAATCTGAACAGGTCTATATATAATGTATCGACCTCGTCAAAAGTGTCCATAATTGATAAATTTTAAGTAATATCCGCAGTTACACTAGGCCAGAATCGCCCTACGATCTGAGAAAAAAAATTGGTGATAGAAGTTCGATAGTGTAGATCGCAATAAGGTTGTATCACGGTCGTGGTGAGGTCTTTAAGATCTCGATGAGCGTGGCCAACTTTGAACATGTTCAAAACAAGCGTTGTCAGGTCGTAGTAGAAGCGTATTGAGAGCACAGTAAGAATATAGTAAGATCGCAAATGTCGCGGTACCATCGTAGTGAGAGCGAAACGAACGCTTCATTATATTCGGTGAGACTTCGCTACGATCTCACAGCGACCTTACTACGACCTCACTACGACCATCACGTTCTCACCGCGACCCAACTACGCTCCCACTACGACTAAACCACGCTGACACCACGCTGTTCAAGTACCATTCTAGCACGCCAATGTCGTCCTGATCACCCTCTTCTTACGACCTGACTGCGTTCATACTAATTTCATATATACTACGATCATCATGCCATTGTCATGTTTTACATAAAATATATAAAAGCTCTCCCGGTTTTGTTTGTCTGTTTGTAATTTGGACCTTTTGTTCTTTATCTCTAACGGCTCATCTATGCTTGACACATTTTTATGATACCTGCTATCGTTCACTAAAACATCGTTATTTTGAGTTTGATGGACCAACACAAGGTTGTGATTCAGGTTGGAGTGGTCGGTCTGACCACTCTGCTGGATCAGGATTCGTTACAATCAGAGCCCCCTCTGCCTGTACAGTTACCCCTACCACCACGGCCACGTGTTCTGGTATATTTTGGTGGCATCTACGTATTTATCAGAAATAAAAGGAATGTTACAGTTTTGATATGGAACACGATGTTGACATTTTTGCTGAGAACGTAGTAAGATCGCAGAAGAAGGGTGGTAAGATCGTGTAGCAATCGGATAACTCGTGGTATTGTAGTAGTGAGAACGTGATGATTATAGTAGGATCATGATAATCGTAGAAAAAGTATGGTGAGAATGTGGTATAATCGTACCAGGGTCGTATCATCGTGAAAACAACGAAAATTAAAATGTTTAGGCCGCTCATTTTTGTAAAATTGACTTATATTTCAGAAATTACTCGAAAATTATTAAATTACTACATGTTTTTCAAGCAAAGGAAATTAGGCGTATCTCTCCTTTTAGGCACCAGGCAAAAGCTAGCGAACAATAGTTAGCGACCAATAAGCCAGCGAACAATAAGGCGATATATCGAGAAACCAAAAAAATGAATAAGACAGCAACGGTAGTTAAATAAAAAAATATTCAAGAAGGCAGAAAATCAGTCCAAATATTTCAATTTCAACTCAATCTTGAACTGGGTTTTATACCATTTATTAATTAAAAAAGTCACATCTCTTTTAAGGCTAATATTCAGTACCACATCACATCTGCAACTTTCAAAGAATTATTTGTAGGTGTAGGGTCACCAATACACCCACTTCAATTTAGAACGTATGTAAAAGTAGTCCTACCCTGTAAACTATCGCACCTGTGATGTCTTTCTTTATTCAAAAACAGGGGGTCGGCCTATTCCAGGGCTTCTAGAGAAAAATAATGAGGGGTGTCATGGGATATGACTATATTTGTCTGGTAGAGGAGAAACATGAGCTTCTTTTTCGCAGGGTTTCAAAGGGCGCTATGTTCAAAAATCTGAAACTAGAGCCCAAAATTTGAAAAAAATGGTAAAAAAATAGGGGGGTCGGCCTATTCCAGGGCTCCTAGAGAAAAATAATGAGGGGTGTCACGGGGTATGATTATAAAGGTCTTGTAGAGGAGAAACACGCTTCTTTTGAGTTGAGCAAGGTATCGAAGGGCACTATGTTCAAAAATCTGAAACTAGAACTCAAAATCTGAAAAAAATGGTAAAAAACAGGGGGGGGTCAGCCTATTCCAGGGCTTCTAGAGAAAAATAATGAGGGGTGTCACGGGGTATGACTGTATAGGTCTTGTAGAGTAGAAACAGGCGTTTCTTTTGCGCAAGGAATCGAAGGGCGCTATGTTCAAAATTCTGAAACAAGAGCTCGAAATTTGAAAAAAAATGGTAAAAAAATAGAGGGTCGGCCTATTCCAGGGCTCCTAGAGAAAAATAATGAGGGGTGTCACGGGGTATGACTATTTGAGTTTATCATATAAGGATAAACTGTTTTAATAAAATTTTAACTCCATTTTCCGGAATCAATCCTAATTGATTCTTAATTTAATCACATCAATAATACGTCATTTCGTGACGTCATTCATGCGTTATCAAACAAGTGCAAAACTGCCAACATAGCTAACGAAAATTTAAACAGCAGCAACATGAAGCCACCAAAACGACAAAGAAAGCCTAGGGGGATGACAGGACAATCACTTAATGAAAAGAAGAAAACACAAGGGACCCTACCAGAACAATCAGAATGCACGGACCAGGAGACGGTACCATTCCAGGCTGATCTAGGCAGTATTTCTCTGGCCATTGGCAGTGGCAGTGACCAACCTGAAATAGACCAGACCCCATTACCAAGCCAAAACCCAGTACCTAGACAACATATAGCTTCATCCGGTATGTTTACCAATACAACAGGTTTAAGTGATTATAATAGGGTTTATTCACAGGGTCTTAATTTAGAGATCGTACATGAAAGTGTAACACCAGTGTACACATCAAGTGTTTTTAACTCTGTAGGTGCCCATATACCGGTTAAAATTAAGGAAAAGATTTAGGCCGGTGAATATATTGATTTAAATATTTTACTTAAATCTGCAAAAGATTTAGCCACAGACTCCCAGTTAAATGGCGATCTTTCAGTAAAAGGGGGGTTATTAACTATATGGCATGGTTTATCTGACCTTGACTTCATTTTCATGGTTCATTGGTCAATGTTTAGTTTTCTTAGTTAAGTTTATGTGACTGTTGTAATAAAACTTTATATTTAGGACTATCAACATAATATCAATGATTAGTAAAGAAGGTGAGACATTTCAGCGTTTGCACTCTTGTTAGTATTCGTATTGTCATCTAAGAAAGTCTTACTGATCAAAATACTACAATAGGGAAAAATTTGACAGTGATTAAATTTAGTAGTGTCAACCCTGTGATTATAACCAGTATATGTCTAGTGGGACGGCTACAGTGCAGGAGATTTGGTGTCACGATATCTCAGTAGCATGGGTTCGAATCCCCGTGAGAGAAGAACAAACCATTTGCGAAAGCAAATTTACAGATCAAACATTGTTGGGTTGATGTTTAGACGAGTTGTATATACATAATTAATGTACACCGCCATGTATTACCATCATTGCTGGTGATCCGATGGATAAATCTGTTGTTGAGTTGTCACTGACTCAGATGTACTTAAATATATAATATATATATATACAACTCGTCTAAACATCAACCCAACAATGTTAGACCTGTAAATTTGCTTTCGCAAAATAATTATATTTATAAGTACGTCTGAGCCAGTGACAACTCTACAACAGATTTATCCATCGGATCACCAGCAGTGATGGTGATACATGGCTGTGTATATTATGTATATACAAGTCGTCTAAACATCACACACAGTCTGAGTGATTTTTACCCCAAAATACAGATACATTTTGAATTTTAGTTGTGTCACTTGAACATTTTGACAAATTTGACAGCATAGTGTATACTTGTGATGTTTCATTCATGTTGTAATTTAAAAAAAAAGGTAATATGCTTCAAAATTTTGAAAGTGCTTTTATATTTGTGTTTTTTTTTTCTTATCTTGGTGTCGATCTATATGCTTGTTTGAATGCTCAATAGAACATAGATGAATATATATTCCTTATTTTAGTTATATTTTGTTTTGGTGATCTATCAAAGAAAAGTTTTGTGTCATACCTGGAAAAATACCTTAGAAAAAAATCTGCATTTTAAACATATAAGAAATATAGAATACTGAAAACAAACAAAACTTAATTTCGTACCTTGAATTTTAATTGGAAAGAGGCACTTTTCCTTGAATGTCTAAATTTTTTACCTGTATTTTGTCGGCATATTTTTGTAAGAAACAAGTGTGGACACAGATGAGTGTGGTTAGTATGTTTGGATGTTTGGCAGTTACTTATGACAAAAGGGAGTTTTCCTATATGGTGTTATTAGTTGTGTTGCACGATGACAAACAATCTGAGCATTAGGAGTGTTGTTTATTTATTATTTAGTTTTTATGTTGAAGACGGGCATGGAAGAGACATTAATTGCATTAGTTACCAATAATTATGATAGAATATGTTCCACATCTTTGATTTTGGATACATTTTGTAGCTAGGAGAGCAACACATAATACATTTTTCTAGGTTCATTTTTTCATGTCTTTTTTTTCTAAATGGGAGATGATATCTAGATTTGAGAACATGATATAAGGAGCCTGTAATTCAGTGGTTGTCGTTTGTTTATGTGTTACATATTCGTTTTCATTTATTTTTTGTACATAAATACCCGTTTAAATTGTTTTTACATTGTCATTTCAGGGCCTTTTATAGATGATTATGCGGAATTGGCTTTGCTCATTGTTGATGGCCTTACGGTGACCTGTACTTGTTAATTTCTGTGTCATTTTGGTCTCTTGTGGAGAATTATCTCATTGGCAATCATACCACATCTTTTTTTATATGTATTTGCTTACTATTTGTATGGTTCTATTTATATTACTTTGTGGAGGATCGTCAGTATCATTAGTAAAAATATTGTTAAAAGGTCGAATTGTTCCTCAGATTAGAATACATTTATTGGTTTTTAGTAATGACAAATCCTGACAAGATGCTAGGGGCTAGATGAGCTAGGAAGTAAACTTCTGTGCTGATTTTTATCAATGCTTTGATAATATTTCCTCCAAAGCTGGTCGAAGCAAAAAAAAATTGACAAATATGAAAATGATTTCACCAAAAGAACTTTTTTGAGCATGCTTCAAAGACTCAAAACTGCTCCAAAAGTAATCTAATAGAATTTCAAGCATGTCAAGTGGATATTATCAACATCTACTTAATTAGTCTTAATATGTCTAAATATCTAAAAAGTTATAGTATTCAAAAGGTATTTTCAAAATTATTCTCTTTTCATTTTTGTTTGTTATATACAATGTAGATACAAATATAAGTGATACATGTACCACAAATACAGTATTTGTTGTGGTATGAAAGTGTAGTAATCAACATTTACTGTTACAATGTTAATTCACACAAATTTATTAGAAACAAACAATTGAATGAAAAATGTTGAATATGTACAATGAAACATAGTTTTAGAAATCAATTAGGCCAGATAGGCCTTATAATTTTTTTTAAACACTAGAACACACCCGTGATATCACGGGTCCGTGATTGAATTAAAGTATATAACTATGCGCAAGCCTTATTTTAGTATTAATATTGTCATCTGTTAAAGTCATGCCGATTATAAGATACACAGTTTTCCTCTGCTTTCAAGTCTTTCTGTTTGAACCCGTCGAACTGGAACTTATCAATTATTGGTAATATTAATCATTTGGAAAACAAAAAGTCCTGGAATGGAGTATTTTTTAATCAACAGCATTGTCCTATATAAGTTATAAGTAAAGTTGAATTCTTTGCCTCGCTGTTTTACGTTATGCCCACTAACAAATTGAAAACTGTACCTATACGCCTTATTTTTAGTCCAGATTTTTAGTATTCGTAATGTTATCTTAGAAAGTCTAACTGATTAAAATACTACAATAGGTAACAATTTGACAATTTAGTAGTGTCAACCCTGTGGTTATGACCCGTGTATATAGCATATTAATCATGAATACAACGTTTGGTGGTGCGCCACAAAAACAGAGCACCATTACAAATTTGCACGTATGGACATCTGTCAAGAGTTCCTGAAATACATGTTTAACGTTCGACTAACTTCATCTAGAGGGTATGGCTCAGGTTGGGCTATATATGATGAACAATACCGTCTTCGTAAGGCAAGATGTCCACAATCGTCTTGGGCAGAGCTAGACATGGAGCTTTGGGTTATGTACGTCTCTACTCGTCCAAGATTTGCTTATTCAGATACTAATTCTTTTGGGGGTCATAAGGGATCACAGTATGTCCAAAATACTAAACCAGAACAAGTTCAAAGACCCACGGCAGCGTGCAAGGGTTACAACTTTGGTAGATGTACTTATGGGGCAGCATGTAAATTTGAACATAAATGTTTCAGGTGCTCTGGAAACCACCCTATTGGGGCCTGCAAAAAAAGGTAAGGATTACGAGTTGTACTCTTTGGGATACTCCCCTTTTTGTGTGAATGAAGTAGAAGAATCTTTAAAATTTTATCCGTCTAAAGTAATAGCAAACGAACTAATACATGGTCTTCGATTTGGTTTTAAATTACAATATTCTGGTTCACGTTTACCTGTTAATGCAGACAATTCAAAAAGTGTGACTATTCATGCAGATATTGTTAGAGAAAAAATAAATAAAGAGATTACTCTAGGTAGAATGGCCGGTCCTTTTGACCACCCACCTTTGCAAACTCGTCGCATTTCTCCTATATTTTAGGCCGAAAAGAAAAACGGAGATTACCGTTTAATTCATAATCATTCCTATCCCCTACATAACTCTGTGAATGACTTTATAGATGAGAAATATTGCTCTGTGCAGTATTCGGGAATTGACGACGCTGTTCGTTTGGTACAAAATATAGGAATAGCCGGAAAACTTTCAAAGTCCGACGTTAAAAGTGCATTTCGGTTATTAAGGGTTTCACCTTCAGATTTTGACCAGTTGGGTTTCATTTTTGATGGTAAATATTATTTTGATTGTTGTTTACCACAGGGAGCCTCAATCAGCTGTTCGCTCTTTGAAAAGTTCTCAACAGC
Organism: Mytilus edulis; assembly: GCA_019925275.1. Taxonomy (NCBI): domain Eukaryota; kingdom Metazoa; phylum Mollusca; class Bivalvia; order Mytilida; family Mytilidae; genus Mytilus; species Mytilus edulis. The sequence continues at coordinate 41,745,871 of CM034352.1, forward strand.
GCTTCATTGGGTTACGGAACTTACCCGTGGAAATTCAAATATACTTCACTACCTAGACGGTTTCCTTTTTGGAGGTGAAGCAAATAGTACAATTTGTCAGGAAATACTTGAAACATTCAAGAAGATTTGTTCAGATTGGGGGGTTCCATTAGCCGAAGACAAAACTGTTCAACCCACAGAAATTTTGACCTTTTTAGGCATTGAATTTGATACCTTAAAAATGGAAATGAGGCTCCCTGGGGAAAAACTGATTAATTTAAAACAAACTTTGTAGCTGTTTCTTCATTCAAAAAAGGTAACCTTGCGCCAGTTACAGTCCCTGATCGGTTTCTTAAACTTTGCATGCCAAGTTATAGCCCCTGGAAGGGCTTTTTGCCGAAGATTGATTGATGCTACTTGTAACATAAGAAAAGCACACCACATGGTATGGGTATCATGTAATATGCGCGAGGACATTAAAGTTTGGACCTCTTTTTTAGATCAATATAATGGAGTTACGGTCATGATTGATAGTTTATGGACTTCCAACGATATGCTTGAACTGTTTACAGACAGTGCAGGGGGTCAAAACAAAGGTTTTGACATTTACTTTCAAGGAAAATGGGCACAAAGTTGTTGGCCAAAAGAATGGGCAGAACATGATTTATTGAAGGACATTACTTACTTGGAACTTTTCCCAGTTGTCATATCACATCATATATGGGGAGTACATCTTAAAAACAAACGAATAATTGTCTATGTGGATAATCAGGCCGTTGTTACTATCATAAACAAGAGAACTTCTAAGTCGAATAGAGTTATGTCCCTTATCAGGAATCTAGTTTTTTCCACATTAAAATAAAATATTGTTTTAAAAGCAGAACACATTCCTGGTAAAATAAATACCATAGCCGATTCATTATCCCGTTGTGATTTTCAGCGTTTCAGAAACTTTTGCCCAGAAGCAGATCAGTACAGAACAGCAATTCCAGACCACCTTCGGACGTTTTAGAAATTGAATTAAATCATCTTCTTACCAGTTCTATGGCACAAAAAACCTGGAAAACCTACAATACGGCAATCGAATCCTTTAAAAACTTTCGATCAGCATACAACTTACATAATATTTGGCAAGCCCCGCTTAGCGATTTAATATTTTACACTGCCTTCCTTTCATTCAAGGGTCTGTCAGCCTCTACTGTCTTAACATATATGTCAGGAATAAGTTATCAACATAAGATTCAAGATTTAACAGATAGTACAAAATCCTTTTTAGTAGGAAAAACCTTAGAAGGGTTAAAAAGGTCAAATCCCAAAAAAAACCGATTTGCGGGTACCAATTTCAATTGATTTATTACTGAAATTAATCAGGTCACTCCAACATGTCTGTTTTTCGTCGTATGAATCCGCCATGTTCGCTTCAGCTTTTAGTCTAAGCTTTTTCGCTTTACTTCGCGTGGGTGAAATAGCTGCGGAAAGTAAAACTGATTTAGGGGCACATGTTATACAAATATCTGACGTTTCAGATGTCAAATTTGACCACAAAGAAGAGCTTCGTCTGTGTATACGTAGTTACAAAACAGATCAAATACACTCTTCTTTACCTTTGATTATTAGTGAGCAAATCGACAAATCTTTGTGTCCCATTCACTTACTAAAGATTTTTTTTTACAAATTCGATATCTTTCGTCCGGGAGTATTTTAAACATACATTTTGACGGATCAAGTCTCACTCGTTATCATTTTTCGTCTATTTTACAAAAGAGTTTGTCATTCTCCGAAATCAATGGACACTTCAGAGCACATTCTTTCAGAATCGGGGGAGCAACTGAAGCTAAAAGGCTAGGAGTAGATGACGAAACATTAAAGAAATGGGGTCGTTGGACATCGGATGCTTACACAAAATACATCCGTTTGAACATTTAAACATATAGGCTATACTTTTTAAAACCAAATAGCTTATTAAAAAAAAAAAAATACATTCATCAATTGTAGGTGTCAAATCAATTTGGTTAATAGGATCATCTATAGTATATTGGGCCAATAAAGAAGCTTCGTCTAGACCTAGGGGACTTCACCTTGGCCTACAGAATACAGGTGCTCATATGGTATGGATTGGTCAAAGGGGTACGAAGTTGGGTGATTTAAATAGAGTCTTTGAATAAAGGTTGCTTAACCGCCCCCTTCCGAGTTTCCTTGTTATTCAACTTGGGTATATTGACATCAGAGAAATTATTCAGTGATATAGAATGTGACCTGCTTCGGTTACATGCATTGTATCCAGCTTTAAAAATAATATGGTCAGACATACTAATGAGACGGTATTGGCACAATGCCAATTGTGGTCAAGCTATTGAAAGGGCTCGCAAACGAGTAAACCTCCGGGTTTAAAAACTTAGTTTTGAGCATCGGTGGATGTGCAATTAGGCACAGTAACATAAGTGCTAAAGAAAGTAATTTATTTAGATATGACGGAACACATTTATCAAAGATTGGTAATGCTATTTATCTAAATAATTTACAAGGAGCACTTGAACAGTTCAAGAGATCCGGCGGACCAGCTGTTTTTCCTCAGTGAAATTGATATTATTATGAGAATTGTCTTAAATTTGGATTAGTTTAATAACAAGTGAAACTCGGTCGGGACTTTAAAGGGGCACCAATCAGTTTAATTTGGGGTTGTTTCAGGGGTAATTCTTAGGCGGGATATGGCAAGATGAAAATGGAACATGTCCCCACATTGTACGTTAGCTTTTATTTGGGGTTATATTCTTCTGTGTTCCCACAGAGATTAGATTGGGTCTTCTTTGAATGTACCAAAGAGACCGGTTCCTGAATTGGTCCCAGTTTGGAACTTAAGGTGTTCTCTTTGAATTTAATAATTAATAAGCTGCAATGAAAACCAAAGAGTTCTTGGGGGGAATATTTACTACGTATCGGGGTTCATTTTTCATACGATCTCTCTATTTAGCATTTAACTTAGAGGACTGTAGCTTTCATTGCCTACCAGTGAAGTACAGGCTTGCCAAAAATAATGGTTCGGCGGTTTGTACGTTCATCTTGCCTTATCTTGTCTGCGCAAAAATTTTAATACTGTAGCCATATCATTCCACTTTCTTTGTTGATTATTATATTTATCTTTGAAAACAAAAGGAGCCGGTTTTACATTTCACACATACTACTATGGTAAAGAAAGGGTTTGATTGCACATGAGACATGATTAAGAAGAAAGCAAAAAATTGGTTGATCGCCCATGAGACATGTATATAATATGAAGTAGCTCGGATCTTTGATTAAATAGGTCTTGTAGAGGAGAAACAGGCACTTATTTTGCACAAGGTATCAAAGGGCGCTATGTTCAAAAATCTGAAACTAGAGCCAAAAATTTGAAAAAAATGGTAAAAAACAGGGGGGTCGGTCTATTCCAGGTCTTCTAGGGGGAAAATGATGAGGGGTGTTACGGGGTATGACTATGTAGGTCTTGTTGAGAAGAAACAGGCACTTCTTTTGCGCAAGGTATCAAAAGGCGCTATGTTCAAAAATCTAAAATTAGAACTCAAAGTCTGAAAAAATGGTAAAAAACAGGGGGGTCGGCCTATTCCAGGTCTCCTAGAGAAAAAAAATTACGAGTGTCACGGGATATGACTAAATAGGTCTTGTAGAAGAGAAACAGGCGCTTCTTTTGCGCAATGTATCAAAGGGCGGTATGTTCAAAAATCTGAAACTAGAGCTCAAATTTGAAACAAAATGGTAAAAAACAGGGGGTCGGCCTATTCCAGGGCTTCTAGAGAATAATAATGAGGGGTGTCACGGGGTATGACTATATAGGTCTTGTAGAGGAGAAAAAGGCGTTTCTTTTGCGCAAGTATCGAAGGCTGCTATGTTCAAAAATATGAAACTAAAACTCAAAATTTGAAAAAAAATGTTGAAAAAAATAGGGGGGTCGGCCTATTCCAGGGCTTCTAGAGAAAAAAAATAAGGAGTGTCACGGGGTATGACTATATAGGTCTTGTAGAAGAGAAACAGGCGCTTCTTTTGCGCAAGGTATCGAAGGGCGCTTTGTTCAAAAATCTGAAACTAGAGCTCAAAATTTGAAAAACAAATGGTAAAAAACAGGGCGGTCGGCCTATTCCAGGGTTTCTAAAGTTAAATAATGAGGGTGTCAAGGTGTATGACTATATAGCACTTGTAGAGGATAAACAGGCGCTTCTCTTGCGCAAGGTATCGAATAGGCCGACTCCCCTTTTTTTAACATTTTTTTCAAATTTTGAGCTCTAGTTTCATATTTTTTAACATAGCGCCCTTTGATACCTTGCTCAAAAGAAGCGCCTGTTTCTCCTCTACAAGACCTATATAGTCATACCCCGTGACACCCCTCATTATTTTTCTCTAGGAGCTCTGGAATAGGCCGACCCCCCTATTTTTTACCATTTTTTTCAAATTTTGGGCTGTAGTTTCAGATTTTTGAACATAGCACCCTTCGATTCCTTGCGCAAAAGAAGGGCCTGTTTATCCTCTACAAGACCTATATAGTCATATCCCGTGAAACCCCTCATTATTTTTCTCTAGGAGCCCTGGAATAGGCCGACTCTTCTTTTTTTACCATTGTTTTCAAATTTTTAGCTCTAGTTTCAGATTTTTGAACATAGCGCCCTTTTACCTTGCGCAAAAGAAGTGCTTGTTTCTCCTCTACAAGACCTATATAGTCATACCCAGTGACACCCCTCATTTTTTTCTCTCGGAGCTCTGGAATAGGCCGATCCCCCTATGTTTTTTACCATTTTTTTCAAATTTTGGGCTGTAGTTTCAAATTTTTGAACATAGCGCCCTTCGATACCTTGCGCAACAGAAGCGCCTGTTTATCCTCTACAAGAGCTATACAGTCATACCCCTTGACACCCTCATTATTTAACTTTAGAAGGCCTGGAATAGGCCGACCCCCCTGTTTTTTACCATTTGTTTTTCAAATTTTGAGCTCTAGTTTCAGATTTTTGAACATAGCGCCCTTTGATACATTGCAATAAAGAAGCGCCTGTTTCTCCTCTACAAGACATATTAGTCATACCCCGTGACACCCCTCATTATTTTTCTCTAGGAGCTCTGGAATAGGCCGACCCCCCTATTTTTTACCATTTTTTTCAAATTTTGGGCTGTAGTTTCAGATTTTTGAACATAGCGCCCTTCGATTCCTTGCGCAAAAGAAGCGCCTGTTTATCCTCTACAAGACCTATATAGTCATATCCCGTGAAACCCCTCATTATTTTTCTCTAGGAGCCCTGGAATAGGCCGACTCTTCTTTTTTTACCATTGTTTTCAAATTTTTAGCTCTAGTTTCAGATTTTTGAACATAGCGCCCTTTTACCTTGCGCAAAAGAAGTGCCTGTTTCTCCTCTACAAGACCTATATAGTCATACCCAGTGACACCCCTCATTTTTTTTCTCTTGGAGCTCTGGAATAGGCCGATCCCCCTATGTTTTTTACCATTTTTTTCAAATTTTGGGCTGTAGTTTAAAATTTTTGACCATAGCGCCCTTCGATACCTTGCGCAAAAGAAGCGCCTGTTTATCTTCTACAAGAGCTATATAGTCATACCCCTTGAAACCCTCATTATTTAACTTTAGAAGGCCTGGAATAGGCCAACCACCCTGTTTTTTACCATTTGTTTTTCAAATTTTGAGCTCAAGTTTCAGATTTTTGAACATAGCGCCCTTTGATACATTGCACAAAAGAAGCGCCTGTTTCTCCTCTACAAGACCTATATAGTCATACCCCGTGAAACCCCTCATTATTTTTCTCTAAGAGCCTGGAATAGGCCGACTCTTCTTTTTTTACCATTGTTTTCAAATTTTTAGCTCTAGTTTCAGATTTTTGAACATAGCGCCCTTTACCTTGCGCAAAAGAAGTGCTTGTTTCTCCTCTACAAGACCTATATAGTCATACCCAGTGACACCCCTCATTTTTTCTTCTCGGAGCTCTGGAATAGGCCGATCCCCCTATGTTTTTTACCATTTTTTTCAAATTTTGGGCTGTAGTTTTCAAATTTTTGAACATAGCGCCCTTGATACCTTGCGCAAAAGAAGCGCCTGTTTATCCTCTACAAGAGCTATATAGTCATACCCCTTGACACCCTCATTATTTAACTTTAGAAGGCCTGGAATAGGCCAACCGCCCTGTTTTTTACCATTTGTTTTTCAAATTTTGAGCTCTAGTTTCAGATTTTTGAACATAGCGCCCTTTGATACATTGCACAAAAGAAGCGCCTGTTTCTCCTCTACAAGACCTATATAGTCATACCCCGTGAAACCCCTCATTCTTTTTCTCTAGGAGCCCCGGAATAGGCCGACTCCCCTTTTTTTTTTACATTTTTTTCAAATTTTGGGCTCTAGTTTCAGATTTTTGAACGAATAAGTAACAGTGTACCAGTCGAGCACTGGGACGGGTAAATACGCGCTAATATAGCTATTTCACCTCTTAGAACCAAACGTTACCACCAGAAACACAAAAATATTTATTTTTAAAAGTGTAACGTATAACAAACGTATTAAAAGCGAATAAGGAACGAATAAGTAACAGTGTACCAGTCGAGCACTGGGACGGGCACATACGCGCTTAGATGGTTATTTTACCCCTAAGAACCCAAAGTTACCATCAGAGACACGAAAATATTTATTTTTAAAAGTGCAACGTATAGCACACGTATTATACGCCAAAAAGGAACGAATGAGTAACAGGGTATCAGTCGAGTGCTGAAACGGGAACTTACGCGCTCATAGGGGTATTTTACCTCTAGGAACACATAGTTACAACCAGAGACACGAAAATATTTCTTTTTAAAAGTGCAACATATAACAAACGTATTATAAGCTACTGCCTAACGAATAAGTAACAGGGTAACAGTCGAGCGCTAAAACGGGTACATACGCGCTTATAGAGGTATATCACCTCTTAGAACCCAAATCTACCAACAGAGACAAGAAAACAATTTTAAAAATCATTTTCTAAAACGTGCAATGCATAACACACGTATTATACGCAAATAAGGAACGCATAAGTAACAGGGTATCAGTCGAGCGCTGAAACGGGAAAATAAGTTCTAATAGGGGTATTTCACCTATAAAAATCCAAAGTTACCACCAGAGACTCAAACAATATTTATTTCAAAAAGTGCAACGTATAGCACAATTATTATAAGCAAATAAGGGTATCAGTTTAGCGCTGAAACGGGTACCTTTTTTCTCTAATTTTTTACATTGTCATGTCGGAGTCTTTCATAGGCGACTATGCTGTATGGACTTTTCTCATTATTAAAGGCCGTACCGTGACCTATAGTTGTTTATTTCTGTGTCATGTTGGTCTATTGTGGAGAGTTGTCTCCTTGGCAACCATACCACATCTTCTTTTTTATACAAGCGCTAAAAGGATGATTTCACCTCTTTAACCAACAACTATCTTCTGAATATAAAGCAGTTAAAAGGTAGAACCGGTAAAAAATCAAATAAGGAACAAATAAGTATCGAACATAAAGCAACAGGATCGGTTGAGCACAAACACGTATAAATAGGTGATAAAAGTGTCATTTTACCTCATCAAATTTAGAGCTATTATCAGAGAGAAAAATATAAACAATTGAAAAGGGGGAAGGATATTAAAAATCGAATAAGTAACGAATAAGGAATAAGGAATAAGTAACGAATAGGCAACGAATAAGAAATAAGGAATAAGTAACGAATAGGTAACGAATAAGGAATAAGTAACGAATAGATAACGAATAAGGAATAATGAATAAGTAACGAATAAGGAATAAGGAATAAGTAACGAATAAGGAATAAAGAATAAGTCACCAACTTGACGTCCATTTAATTCAGTTTCAACCCATAAATTTTGCATGTAATGTCCTGTACCAAGTCAGACATATAGCAGTTGTTATACTACTAGTGCATTAATATAGTTATTCGACGATTCACACACAAACTAAGTCCTCTAATTTTTTTTCAATATTTTTATTTTCATATACTCTTCAACGCCGTATATGATATGGCAATAAGGCTGATCCATGTGTATATGATAAGTCTTGTACAGACCAAACACGTTATTGAAGTAGCAGTCTGGCTTAGAATCATGCAAAATGATGAAATAGTGATACACACTGTATCACAGAAATCAACAATACTTTTTGTGTTGAAAGGTCTTGTGAAGTAAGAACTAAATTTGTTATATTAAACCATTAAACACAGTATATTTGTTTGGTGCTATATTGAATATTTGGAAAATATTAACTTTCCCCACTTATTCAAGTATAATAATTTCACTATTTTCTCCTAAGACCTCATGATTTCCGGAGAATGGTTATATGCAAACTAAGAAGAATAATTTTCTGTTAAATAATATCAAAAAATAAAATATGTAGCCTAGTACTTATTTTGAGTAAACTGATTTCTTTTTTTTAAATTTAAAATGGTCTAAGGGAGATAACTCTTTCTAAGAAACATTACTTTCTCTTACAGTTGCCATGTGACTAAAAAACATCAAAAGTCTTTATGTTTATATAATTAAAACTAATGCATTTATGTACATTTTTTTTTCTTTTTCTGAAAATACAGAGTGGTAAATATTTAATAGAATGGAATAAATAGTATAAAAATTAGATTATCTGAATTCACCCCTTAACTGCAATGTTCACAGTTACTCACTTCCTGTTTGAAGAGATGGTTCATCCACCGTGTTTCATTAGATACTTCACAGTTTTATTCCGTTTTTAACGTAACGGACATCTATATCCCATTTGAGAAGACACTGTGCATGGTGTTGAGATATTTTAGAACTGTTTTAGACAAAGGCATGTCCTTTTAAAACTTTTCCAGTGACATGTAACGTAATGTTGATGTGTCTACTGAGTCTGATGCCAGTGAAAAAATTAAATTGTTATGGTTTTCTATATATAAATACTGTATCAAAGACATCCCAACGAAAACCAGCCAGTCACACAATATGACTGCAACTAATACATTGTTACCAACATGACATAGAAAATGTCAATGAACATGTCCAGGACTGTATGGTCATGAGCAAGCAATGAAGCATGACATAAATTAATAACTTGTGAGGACATTTTTTTTGTCTTCGTTAGGTCATGGGTGGATTTCACTACCAAACTTTCTTTTTGACTGTGTGCACTAAATCTGAGAAAACAGTGTATGCACATTACCTCTATCAAATTGAAAAGGGAGAGCTATAACAGGAGTTATCGGTAGTTCGTATATTTTCCCTTTGATCTTACTGCCTAATATTTTCGAGTATCAACGTACTGGCTGTATCACTGAACATATAAGGCAATACATTATGTGACGTCATAATTACCGATAAACATAATAATAGGTAGTTTCGTTTTTGATACTGACTATATCATGTGGAATATCTTAACTCGCCCTGACGGGCTCGTCTAGATATTCCACATGATATAGTCAATATCAAAAACGAAACTACCTATTATTCTATATTAACCAGTCAACAGGACAGAATGATCCACATAGACCATGGAGTAATAGTAAGTAATAGTAATACTTATAACTGAGTTTTTTATTATTACTAGTGTTCGAATTCAGTATGATGTTTAATAATAATGATGTTACATACAGTGAACTATTATACACAGTAAATCATCATTTTCTGCATAGAAATAACTAGGTATAAAATTTACATGTTTTGTTCATATTGTTCAATTTTTATTAAAAAAAACCCTACAAATTTACTTGCACATGTACACCATGTACATGTAATATACTATATGTACATGTACTACATGTTTATCATGTTTATTTACAACATGGATAAGCTACCAATTAATAATTGATAACATTAAGAAAAATATAACAGTTACATGTATCATAAATTTGTATGTACATTATAATCAACTTTTATTTTCACTTGTTTAAATTTAAAAAACACATTTTTAAATCATTTTCTTGAAGTTTTGCATATTTGGTTTACCCCTTCTGACAACAACATGCTTGACATATATTGTTTCAAATTATTCAACTGCCCCCTCCCACAACATTGTTTGAAAAAAACCCAAACAAATAAAATAATTGCAATGGTACTTTTCTCCCCCTTTTAAAAATATTCCAATAAAGTGATTTGTTTATTCTGTAACAACAGTGTTACAGGTTTGATAATATCTTAAAATTAACAGCATGTTGTACATTATTTATACATGGATATGCAATTCAGAACCTGCAATTCAATTAAAAGATAAACTGCAACCCACCTAAAAAAACTTATGCTGAATATTACGTTATTTCTTATTTCTTATTTATAACTGATGATGTAAATATCCTTTGGTTTTGTGAGTCTTTGTTTACTCCGTGGTTTTCATTGTTATTGTCTTTACGAGTTGCAATGTATAAACATTTTATTATTAATACTGTTTTGTTAACTTACAAATAAAACATGTTCCCCTAGACTCAAATATATAACAGTTCATATTTAATTGATATAGTGTGAAAACTTCGTAAACAGTCTGGGAAAGCCAAAACTATATTCGATAAGAAGATCAGTTTATCAAAATGCTGTTCAAAAACAAATTCATGTTAAGAAATAATTCAGTCAATTAAAAAACAAATTCAACTTCCGTAGTACTGATAAAGTCGATATTAAAAGATCTTATTATAAGTACTGTGTTAAAAAAGTTACATTTCAAGTACGAAGTGTTGTTTCAATTATAAACATCAACATGTTCAAGAATAGGTGTATTCAAACTTTATAACTTCAATCAGGGAGTCAATGTGACCAAATATAAATACAGAAGATATTGCATGCCCTTTATTTCTTCAACTTTAATCACAATTTTTCATACATTAGTATGTATGCATCTTTTTTATTCATTGCATCTTTTGCTTTACAACTTTTTACGCTAGAATCGCTTATCATGTACCAATTCGATTCGTTAATGGTAATAGACACTCCAGTATTGCTTTTATTGTTACCAGAAGGACGTGATATGCCTTTGTACTCAATTTCCCTTAATCTACACTCTATCTTATCTTTGATTTTTTCGGGGTCCATCCACACTGTTTTGCACAATTCATCGTACCAATCAGCTGCGAGTTCCTCAGCTTTTATATAAGCAATATAGTGACCGCAATGTATACTTCCTGAATGTGCCACTACTCCAAATAGACTGTAGCGTAGTTTTTCAGACACCTAAAAATTGAATCAGGTGATTACTTAATTCTTATTTTATCATAGAAAATCACTTGTTGCTTCTGAGCGTTCCATAAATAGATAAAATGATAATTATATACTTCGTGTGACCAGAGAATAAACCGTACCAGTTTTCCTGCAACTGATGTGTATTTCGTCAACAAATGTCTATTCATGATCAGTGTTAACATAAATCATATTTTGATCACAACGTTATGAAATTTTAATCAATTTGTTGATTTGTTTGAAGCAGCATACAATTAATGGGATATCACTCATGTCCAATCAAATTCGTGTTTAACATTTCAAATATGTGATATTGATATTATGACCATTTTCAGGAAGCTTAAAGGGGCATTATCGGTTAAATGCATTTAAATGATTGATTCACATGATTAATAACAGACTAAAACATATATCCAGAATTTATAAAGTATAAGATTAACAATTATAAATGCATGGGCTTGGTTATATTTACCAGCATGTCATGTGTATTTTTGTATCAACATCGAGATGACCTCCAACGACATTATATGGTGATATTTAATAGATATTAACATAAATATCAATATCAATAGATCGCCACCACGTGCAATTGAATGTTTCTATGTATATTTGATAACAAATTGTAGGTTTAAAAGTTAGTTTTTCATCGTTTCAGACTATGTGATGAAGATTTAGTCTGAATCTTCCCCTAAGTATATCATATAGAGAGTCTCTATATAGGATATCGTTGATCGCCGTGGATAATTAACTTGGAATTGATAGTACATTACAAATACTTTATTTATAGAATATGTATGGTCATAGTATACAGAAAAACGCGACAATAGTTAGACGGCTTTTGAACAAAAGGGGGTGGTCTAATAAATGTTCTGTCCCCTACCAATGTTGTTTGATACCTATCTTACAATTCAATAGTCATTAAATCATAAGAAATGGGAATTGTAGATTTAACCATAAAAAACTTATTTTGCAAAGATCCGCACTGATTCTACCAGAATATATTGTATTATGTGTTTGTTAGTTTCAGTTATGAACGTTTTTGTATGTGTTTGTGCTCTGTAAATTAGTGTTTTAGCGATATTTTTTAACATTGTCATGACGTGGAAGGTTAAGCATGCCATTAAACCCGGTTCAACTCCTTTTTTAAAGGCCTGTACCTAATCAGGAATATTGCAGTTGTTATCAGATAGTTCGTTTCTATATGTGTTTTTAAAATTCTGTGGTGTTGTCGTTGATGGATTATGTTCGTTGCTGTGTTTGTGAGTTTATCTGGAATGAATGTTTTTGTGTAGGTTTTCTTAAAATGTCCTGTATGAAGTCTTGAATATGGCAGATGCTTTCATACAGTTCCTTTCAATGTGTGTTGGTGTTTGTTTCAGTTCACTTTGGTATTCCTGATGTCACTGTGTCTCAATAGTTTGTATATCAAACATTCATTAATTTATGTGTTTGTTATGGTTTTGATTGATAATTGCATATGTACTGTTTTTCGCTGTGTACTTATTTTCACGAATTCCGCGGTAGGTATATTTTCGCGAAAATTAATACATGCGAATAAAAATGCAGCTCAAATAAATGTAAAACCTTCAAAACCTATAATCTTTATTTACAACATTCACCAGCTGTTTTCCCTTATAATGAACTCATTTGAACTGTGAAAACTGTTAAAACAATACCTGTGATCCATACAGAAAATCAATTAAGGACAAAAGGTGACAAATAATTAACTAAGCCGATCTGACTGTTTTATTGTGTAACTATAATTTAATCAGAGAATAATCTCTTTCCTACTGTTTTGTTGATTAAATAGTAGTAATCTTTATTTCTTTTGTAAGCAATTACAATGACCTTTTATTATAAGTTTATATTTTGTTTAACAAATTAAGACTTAATTAATGAAAATTTAAACATATTTACAAATACAAAACTTTTTAGAACACAAGTATGTATTGACTGATAAAAAGCTTTCAAATGTCATAGTTTATTGACCCACACAAACCTTCGAAATCCCAGTTTCAACCCATCCTCTTTTCAAAAATTATTATTTTACGTTTTGGAATGCATGAATGAGCCAGCCATCCGGCATATAGCGGTTTCAAAGTAGAAAGTTTAAGATCAACTCTAATTGCATCAACTTTTACGGCACATCCGCGAAATGAAATGCATGCGAATTCATCGGCAATACCGATTGCGCGAAAATAAGTACACGCAGAAAAAAACCCCACATATACAGTAATTTGTTATGTCGTATCGTTTGTTGTCCAAATAATTATCAATTTACCTTTGAATACCATAATTATCATGAAAATTGTAAAAGTAAATTAATAAAATTCGAGATTGCATGTTAGGCACGTAAGCACGTCGTTGTATTTGCTAGTATTTGGTGTTTGTCATTGATGAAATATGTTCGTTGCTTTGCTGTGGTCTGCATGTGGTTTCGACTATAATATCAAGTGTTTGTGAGTTTCTCTGTTATGATTGTTCTTGTGTGAGTTTGTGTTCTGTCAAGATGTGTGTAAGCGATATTTTAAACAATGTCATAAAGCGGTAGGTTTGGAATTCCATTAAACTAGGTTCAACCAACCATTTTTTCTTAATATGTCCTTTACCAAGTCAGGAAATGGCAGTTGTTATCAGATAGTTCGTTTCCTTGTGTGTTGGAGTTTGTTTTTGTTGCACTTTGGTGTTCTTGGTGTTCCTTTGTTTTCCTCTCCTATATACATGATATTGTTGATGTGTTTCCCTTTATCTTGGTTTGCAACCCGGATTTGTTTTCTCCCTATCGATTTTACTACTTTTAAACACCCGTATGATAATTTTAAAATGCCTTTATTGTTTATTCTTTTGTTACTACCAATGCTGTAAATCTTTTCGGTTTAATCGTTGAATGCATACGTAACATATCTCAAGATAATTGGTTGAATCGTAGGTCGCATAATTTATTACTCAATATGGTCGAATTTTCACTTGAAATTGAATAATTCAACAGCGATGTTCTTTGCTTATTTTGACAAATTGAACCAAATTGGCTGCAAAAAGCGAATTATCATTTTACAATATCACTTTCATTGCTACATGTGATGATTGAATAAAAAGTCATATTTTTTTTAATCTCGTAGCTAGTATCCCTTTAAACGATTAAGACAGTCCTTCTATAATTCACTGATATATTAGAAGAAATAATTAACTATTTCTACCATTTCATGTATTAGTCCATTGTAATTATACATCCCCAGGCTTCAAATATTAAGCCTTGAATGTTTCTGATGCAATTAAGTAAAAAAGCTTCCAATGTTTGGATTAATGAACTCTAGTGATTATTTTTTATAAATTGGTTATTACAAATATACACTTATTGCATGACTTGTGTCATAACTATATATTACCTCATTGGCAATGCTGCAGAATGAATCCATATTCAATTCTTTTGGGTATGTGACACAATCATCTCTTTTTAACATTCCACCTTTGCCGTCCTAAAATACATTCATTCTGTATATGATATATAACTAAGACACTGTGTGAGGTTTGTTTAAATTTCTATTCAAACATAAAACACCCACAATAAAGAAACTCGCCAATTAGTGCCCATCTTGACACTTGTGGTAAAAAAAACAATTTCAAATAATGCCTTTTTTTAAAATGTAGACGGGATGAAGCCAATTGAAAGGAGATGAGATGTTATTGCATAACAACGTCCCATGTCATTTTGTTGCTTTGTTTCTTTTACATAAATCAAGCCGTTTTATTTCTAGTTTGCAAGCATTGTGCAAACAATGAAAAATGTACGGTATGACAGTGAAAATAGACAAATCGTCACCAGAAGCAATATGACGTAGAGGTAATCAACTGTAGGTGATCGTTAGGACTACAACAATTAGCCAAATATATACATTATTTATATTAGCATACATATTACAATATAATGTAGGTCTGGTTGTCTGCTTCTTTCGTCGAAAGTAAATTATTGTTGTATAATAAACTTTTGTTTTTCATTTGCTCTAAATGCTTTGGTTTCAAAGATATAAGCCAAAATCTACTGTTTACCCCTATGTTCTATTGTTAGACATGGTCCCCATCTTGGTTGGTTGGCCGGGTCACCGGACACATTTTTGTACTAAAATACCCCAATGAGAATTGAGGCCAAGTTTGGTTTAATTTGGCCCAGTAGTTTCAGAGGAGAAGATTTTTATAAAAGTTAACGACGACGGACGACTCCTACGACGACGTCGGGGACCACGTGAAGTGAAAAGCTCGCTTGGCCCTTCTAGTCTGGTGAGCTAAAAAGCATATTTGTAACAATAATTGTTTGTATATAAATTCTTACTTATTGCGGTGCGCTTAATAGTCAATGTTTTGCTTTATTTAAAGTTTTATAAAATGATATCTGTATATGTTAGAATTACAATTGTCCTACAATACAACGTCTTATTAAATAATACGATTAAAATAGCCCTAATACTACCAAAAGGCATTTGTCATACTGGTGACGTCGTCCTGGTCATATAAATCACGTGATATATATTGCTTTTCGGCCCAATCCAATATTTCCAATATGGACTGGCAATGAATCCTGAATTACATGTAAAATATATGTTATGCAGGATTCATTGCCAGTCTGTATTGGATATATTAGCCCTAAATTCACATTTGACCCTACGCGTCTAGAGGCCAATACAGCAAACCTTGAATTTATACCTGTGCCAATACAGAAACAGACAGTTAATTACTAGGGATGTCAAAAGATCAGAAATTGAATACTCGGATACTCGGTCTTACTACTCGAGTACTTGGATGAATCTTAAACGTCGATTGAAAAGTTTAGATTTTAGGTGGGATTCAATGTTTTTCTTATTATCTTTCATAAACATATTAGCGAAAGAAAAACGTACTACAAACATAGCTTGATCCTCAGTTTTTTGTGTCAATAATTAAACAAATAATTATCGACCGCTGTGTTTTACAAATAACTTATCATAACAGCAATAATTGTTGGTGTACGTGTTTATGAACCAGATTCCAATAAAATCAAAAATGTTTGCATTTGAAGTCCGACAAGGAAGACAAGTTATGTATCATCTCTTCCTGATGAGTTCGTATTTTTTTATCATACGACGTTTCCATTAATTTGTCAACCACGATATTGGACGTCAAATTACTTGTGCTTTTTCGTATCGCTCAGTCTTACTGTTAACAAAATTTTCTACCTCAGGCATAGATTACCTTAGCTGGATTTGGCAAAACTTTAAGGAATTTTGGTCCTCAATGCTCTTCAACTTCGTACTTTATTTGGCCTGTTTAACATTTTTTGGATTCGAGCGTCACTGATGAGTCTTGTGTAGACGAAACACGCGTCTGGCGTATATACAAAGTTTAGTCCTGGTATCTATGATGTGTTAATTTACAACCACGTGGTAGATGCCACTGCTGGTGGAGATTTATTTCCCTGAGGGTATCACCAGCTCAGTAGTCAGCACTTTTTGTGCTGACATGAATTATCATTGATATGGTTATATTTATAAATTACCGGTTTACAAAATTTTGAATTTTTGAAATACTTAGGCTTTTCTACCTCAGGCATAGATTACCTTAGCTGGATTTGGCAAAACTTTAAGGAATTTTGGTCCTCAATGCTCTTCAACTTCGTACTTTATTTGGCCTTTTTAACTTTTTTGGATTCGAGCGTCACTGATGAGTCTTTTGTAGACGAAACGCGCGTCTGGCGTATATACAAAATTTAGTCCTGGTATCTATGATGAGTTTATTTGACTTTTTATTTTAGACGAAAGACTGATTGACTTTTTATTTTTTGTTACATGTGCACATGAAAACATTCCCTCGGAAGGGAAGGACGTTGCTGGTGCTACTTTAACAAATAGTAACGTCAGGATAAACATGTTTATGTTGTTAATTGATTTTATTTAGTATTATGAATGGGATATTTCAATGGAACTATAGTAAGTTGAAATGTTAAGAGAAATATCTCAAAAAATATATCAGACAATCGAGTATCCGAGTACCAAACCTTTACCCGAGTACTCGGCCTTCCGAGCGAGTACACGAGTACTCGAGTACTCGTTGCCATCCCTATTATTAAGGTACTATACAGCATGTTTGCAAATCCAATTCAATGTCTACGTAGCGGTACCTGTTTTGCTTTAAATATTTTGATTATGTAGTTATATCATAGAATCAAGCATAAGGGACAAATTTAACATTTCTATACAAAATCATTTTGCCCCTTTTAATTTTACAACAATTCGTTTGGACAGTTACCTTTAGATTTATGCACAATAAAATAACATATTGCTAAAGGATTTTGTATATATAACAAATCAACTATGTAACTCTTAAAACTGGTACAGATACGTATTGCTTTCTTAAAAAAAAAGACAAATTTTCGCAAACTTTGAAACAAAGAAATATGTAAAACAAAAATTGTATTATATGGTTTAGACACTTACTGTATGAAACTAACGTATAATCCGTCGCCGGAAGTTAGTTCAAACGCAAATATATCTTATTACACTCATGAAAAATACCAGGCTTTTTCTTTGGAAGAAGCAAGATCTTTTGTCTACCCAAGACCCATTAGTGACGCTCGATTGAAAACAGTTTGAAGGCTATGCACGCATTGTAATATAAATTGGATTCTTTTCTTTGATGTTTTAAAAAAATCAAATGTAAAATTACAATGTAGCGCCATTTCCATTGCGAAAATTCGATTAAATTGCGATTCAAAAAAGAGGGTGACTATAGAAAAAGGAATACTGAAATATCGGCTACACAAATTTGTGAGAAAAAAAAACATAGTTCTTTTTGCGACACTTTCTACGCTTTCCTTCAACATGTTCAATTCGCCACTGTTTCGTGTTTTATTATTAAAATTGAGTTTTAATAAATAATCTTATAATTGAATTAATAAAATAAAAGAAGAAACGCAGTTTGTACGAAAACTTTAAATGTACAAATATGCATTTTTCAATAAGATGAACAACCTGTAAAATATGATTAACTTGTATGATACCTTGAAAACCAACAAACAAGAACAATTCTAACTGCATTAGAATATTTTTTTAATCCTTGTCGCTGGAATTCGCTGGAATCCGACATTTTGGTTAATTAATAATATGATAAAATTATCTGCGCATACGATAATACACGGGGCGCAAATGTAACAAATCGGAAAAATCCGACACTTTCTTTATTTTCTGCAAATTTTTGGGCTCTATTAAATGACATACAGGAGGCATACAGGAGGCGCAAAAGTGACTTGCTCGAGCTTCCATTTCATTGGATACAACTGTATATACAACGTGATCAATATTAGTTCAAGGTCTTCAAGCTGTCGATCGGATTCGTTTTTTTAAATATGCCCGTAAGAACCATGGTATATATAGTACTTTGAAGAGTATCAAAAACCAACAATTTTGAACAGTTTTAGAATAAACGCAGGAGTAAAGAACAGTCATATTGTTTCGGATATATCAACATTTCATAAGATGTAAATTTATAGAAATGTTTATTCGTTTGATAAGTTTCATCTTTGATTTTGCCATTTGCTAATGGACTTCACTTTAACTTTTTTCTTTGGATTTCGGTACACTTGGTATTTTACTTTATTTCCACAACTTTTTTTTTATATTTATGATTGTACGTGTCAACACATCAGTGCCGACGAACGGACGTCATTATTTGAATCAATTATTTCACAAGTGTCTTTTAATCTTTCCTCTGGTAAAGACGTAATGTGTATCAAAAATAAATGCTGACCAAACAATAAAAGCAGCGTTAAACGATACATTTACAAGTAAAACCATATTAAGTTTGAATGATTTGATAATTGTTCAAACATACAAACTTCAAAAAAAACTAGTGCCTTTTTGTTACTGGTGTCAAGTGTAACTAGAGGCTCTAAAGAGCATTTGAATGATTTGATAATTGTTCAAACATACAAACTTCAAAAAACTAGTGCGTTTTTGTTACTGGTATCAATTGTAACTAGAGGCTCTAAAGAGCATGTATGGTTTCGGAGAAATGAGCAAGAAACTGCATTTTATACTTTATACTATGTTTAGCCTTGTCTGCCATCTTGGTACACCGGGCGGGTCATCGAACACAATTTTAAAACTAATTATCATTATAATGATTGTGGACAAGTTTGGTTAAATTTGTTTTAGTCGTTTCAAAGGAGAAGATTTTTTTAAAAGATTACAAAAATTCACGAAAAATTGTTAAAGAATGACTATAAAGTGCAATAACTCTTTACGGTATCAACTGAACATTTTGTTCAAAAATGTTCAGTTGACTTATTTGTAAATCTTACTTAACTGAACATTATTGCTGTTTACAATTTATCTCTATCTATAATAATATTCAAGATAATAACAATAAAAGGCAAAATTTCCTTAAAATTCCCAATTCAGGGGCAACAACCTTACAACGGGTTGTCCGATTCATCTGAAAATTTCAGGGCAGATAGATCTTGACCTGATTTTACCCTCATGTCAGCTCTAAATGATTGGGTTTCAGAGATATAAGTCAAAATCTATATTTTACTACTATGGTCTTTTTTAAGCCATGGCGGTAATCGTTGTAAGTTGGCTGGGTTAGTGGACACATTTTTAAAAACTAAATATCCCAAAAAATGACTGTGGCCAAGTTTGGTTAAATTTGGCCTCGTAGTTTCAGAGGAGAAGATTTTTGTAAAAGTGAACGATAACGGACGACGACAGACGACGGAGTCTGAGTAATAAGAAGCTTGAAAAGAATGTTCACAATATGATTAATGTTGCAGGCGATTTGTTATCCCCTATTACATTACAAAATTTTATTTGGGAATTACACAATCACTAATAGTTATTTATTTTTAATTTTTCGTCAAACACCTAACTATTCCGAAGCATTTATATTACATAAAGAATATATGAAGCGGGGGTTTGGCATGCCACAAAACCAGGTTCAACACACCATTTTTTCATAAAATGCCCTGTACCAAGTCAGGAAAATGGCCATTGTTACATTATAGTTCGTTTCTGTGTGTTTTACATTTCGGTGTTTTGTCGTTGTTCTCTTATATTTAATACGTTTCCCTCAGTTGTAGTTTGTAACCCGGCTGTGTTTTTTCTCTGTCGATTTATGAATTTTGAACATCGGTATACTACTGTTTCCTTTATTGAGTAAATGGAAGCTGAAAACTTGAAAGATTATTTTTCTGAAAACTCACAAAGTTATAATGAAACATTTACTCTTAATGAATTACAGGATGCTATTGCTGATACATCAAATACATCTCCTGGTAAAGATAAGGTTAACTATAGTATGTTTAAAAGATTAAGTGATACATTACTTTGTGTACTTCTTTTAAATTCGGTTCCTACAAGAAATTTCTATGGCTTTCTGACATTCTATGAAAAATTCAATTTATTAACACCCAGAAAGCATTTAATGAATCACTCTGATTCAAACAATAAATTCTCTGAAACTGATATTAATAAGATGCTTGAATTCTTGATTGAAAACATATTTATTATTAACGTTTAACTTATGAAACAGTTCAATAGAAGTCGTCAATGAGGTGAGATTTTTAAGACTAATTATTTTTTGTAAATTGACAATATATAGAAGCAACGAGTGGAATGTAAGTAGAAATAGGTGCCCAACCTTACGAAGACCGTAGGAAGTGTCTTTCAAAATCTGTTTTTAATATATATAGACATGGAGATAACCATCAAACTCAAGAAAGTTTACAAAAAAGCAACATTTCAGCCTCTCAAGATAATAGAAAACCAAATTTTATTTTTTCAAAAGATATGACTAATCAACATGATATAGATATTAACAAAATATATACACACATACATTCTATTCTCAACACCCCGTTGGCATTTGATAACACCCCGCGTTTGTTCACAACTCCTGAAGCTCATCTCGAAAAAAGACAATCCACACTTAGTTCGAAGTGAAAGTAACTTCAGGGGGACAATATTTGCAGTTATCACTACAAATAGGCAGACATAAATATATATTAATTTACAGTGACTGTAGGCTTTAAAAAAATATTTCAGCCTCCTTTAACTATACTGAAGAGATGAGTAGATGATCCATTCATTTACACTTAAAAATACTTCGTGTATTGTGTCAAATGTTCTAATCCTTCTCTTACGAAAAGGAACACCTTCCGAAACGAAAGTTGATTTCTAAATATTTATCTTTAGGGATGAGGCGTCTGTGCAATGTAAGGCGGTGTTGTCGTATGAGGAAGGAAATAAAGTACAGTTTCAAGGTCCGTCGGAAGGGAAGGTAATGAATCACATCTTCTCTAACATCGTTAAGTTGTTTTTCTAGGCACTTTAAATATAGATGTTTTTCTATAAGTTATCACATTGGTCGCTATTCTATATCATGTATATAGTATTGTTTGTAAATGCAACAAGTATCGTTAAACAGCATCTGGGACAATATATATAATGCGCCTTGAAATGAGGAACACAAAAATTGTTAGTAAACAAAAAATCTCTGAGTATTGATATTTGACACATTAATATGCTAAACAAGTGACTGAGCTTAACCATTTGTGTTGATTTAGAAAGTAAGGGAACATAAAATAAATGTGTGAAAGCTATTCAAAGTATTAAATTTTCTAAATACTTATTGTGTTAAAAAGGTCTTTTCACCACGAGGAGCCGTATCAAGAAAGGATACTCGGGGTTGCTAATTTACGGAACAAGTAATCTCACTTCGAATCCCGAAAATTTAACCTCAAATGTGAAAATATCTCATCTTCGAAACGAGCAATCATACATATCCACTTTAACGAAATAGACTGAGCAACAGAAGAACACGTTACCATTATCTCCTATGAAAAAACAAGTGCGAACATTGACCCATCTATTCATATCTATATTTCTGTAATTATAATATATTCCTACTTCACCAAATCCCTATGATAAATCTATACCAAGGATGCTCAAAAAGTCAGATCATATCAATTACTGTGTTCCGTCTATTGCCCAACGTTTTAATTGTTTTGGTCCTCAACTCTAGATCTCGTGGGAAAGAAGCTAAGACAAAGTGTGATTTGGGATTGGTAAATAATCCCATCTCCCCACTTTTTAAGTCTTCGGGTACAGGAAAAAACAGAAAATATCATGTTTCAATTTATATTAAGCTGGGGTCACACATTCACGATTTTTACTGCCATCCTTGACAGGACCATTCCCGATTAAAATTTATTAAAAGTCTGATCAAGATCCTATGAATCGTGGATGGAAATTCAAACTTTAATTAAAATTTGTAAAAGAAACAAATTTAATCACGACAACAATCAGATATTGTTCAGGAAGCGTCGATATTCAACCATTTCCATGCAAATTTATCCCGATAATCCCGTTCTAAATCCGCTTCTTATCCAATTTGTATCTTTCGCCAGGTAAAATTCGACCGAGTCTGTCACGACTGTGTCCCGATTCTAACGAATGTAATCCGACAGAGATCAGATAGTGACAAGACAGTGAACCGACGCTGACGGAGTTATCCGTTCGAAAACTGTCGGCATACTCGAGATGATCAGGTACTGTCGGAACGTAATCCTATCACGGTCCGTTTTATCGCATTGCAAACGGCTTTGTCTGGTCTCAGTCGTATTGTATTCTGTAATTGTCGGGACTCTGACGTGGGTATCATTGACGAATTTAGAATTAATAACGGGACTGTTTCGGAACGGTTTCGGCAAAAACGGTTCGCAATCGACAAGATCCGGATGCAATCTGGACTCAATCTGCAGAAAAACAGCAATGAAAAATTTCTCCAGATCCTTCCCGTTCCACAGGACACCGTCCCGAATACACAGAACATTGTTAGGAATTCGATCCGATACAGCAGAATCTGTCACGACATAGGCACGATTGTAATCCGACTAGACAAAATCGGCTGATTTTCCCCGAATGTTACGGGACGCACCTAGCTGTCGGGGTGCTTTGTCGAACTATTCGGACCCTTCCCGACCAGTAGGAATCTGTTACGAACTAAAACGCCTGCGTTCAGACAATAATAGGACATTCCAGATAATTGAGGATACTAATCCGACTTTTTTCACCTTTCGTGTCGTATCGCTGTCTGATCTCAAACGGGAGATATAATCGGCAATGTGTGAACCCCGCATTATTTATATCTTTGAATGCATCGGCATCAAACAGAATTATTATTTATCACTATCATTCGTTTTGTTAAATAATAATCAAAAATATTTATTTACTGATCTATGTTTGTGTCGTTGTGTAACTGCATCATTATAGTAATATACCAAAACCATTGAATACATATATTTAAAAAAAAAATGTTTTAAGTATACTTCTCTGAATCTGTCTATATGGAGTACCATTATAGGCGGGGGCTCGTAAATAAGCATTTTTTTCAAACAAATCCCTGTAGGTTCTGTAACAGATATCATGATGTACCTTTTTCACGTTTACAAATAGTAATTGTTCATTCTATTCGGTCGATTTCAAATTTTGCATTTGAATTTCGTTTATTCTTTTTTTCTCAAGAAAGCAGTTATATCATCAATATATGTATTTTTCAACTAGGGAAATTTCCTTTGATATTTGAGATCGTGTTTTGTTGTATGTTTACAGAATATAAAATGTTTTATTCCAAAGTCTAAGAAATTTCTCCCCCTTCGTATTTTTAAAAATTGGAACATAACTGGTGAATTTCGTGATGCTTAGACGCCCGATTAAACACACTGCTCACCTTTGATGTATGTATACTGGAATATTTACTTATTTTAGCTGATATAAGATGTGTTTGCTGTTATCAGACTATTCTATTTCTTACACGTCATTTATTAAAGAAAGTGGGGTTCCTCAATGATCATAACAAAATTTAATAAAATAGGATTTCACGTATACATGTATAACTATCAATCAACCCAAAAACTGCCTTTTTTAGACTCAATGAAATTTACAATAATACTTACCACGTATATTGCATGTACTGCAGTACAATTTTTCTTCTGTATATTTCTCAGTTTTCATTAACCCATAAAGAATACCTTTCTCGATATCTGTTGTTGGATCATTTGATCCCTTTGTTTTAAAGCCTGTGGATAAACGCGAATGATTAGGTTAAATTCAATTCTTGAAACTGTCTAAAGCATATTGGCAAGAATGTAAGTATTCTATGTTAGATATATATCATTCATTAAAATATGATGGTGCACATTAATGATTATTTGTACAACAATCGTTCGATCGGTGTCTTTTTAAGGTATCACAAATGAACATTAGGTCTCAGTTTATTGTTTTATATATATGGGAGGATGTGTTATGAGTTCAAACGATACCACTCTCCATTCAAGCAAGTCTCAATCCATAAACATAAACCATTATAGGTCAAGGTACGATCTAAATTTTTTTTGTTTTTCTAGATTATAATGATTCACATTTTTTCATTCATGTCATTCATGTGTTTTTCAAAGTATCTATGAAATACAGGATTTACTGTTTTATACATTATATATAGTTTTGTACATTTAATATCTGACGGATATTTGTCTAATAGTGAGCTATTCTGTAGACATTTCTCAAATTTCCAAATTACTATTAAACACAGGATTTACTGTTATATACATTATATATAGTTTTGTACATTTAATATCTGATGGATATTTGTCAAATAGTCAGCTAATATATGGACATTTCTCAAATTTTTCGTAAATTTATTCCTTTCTGCACCCATTGTAAAAAAATATTTAATCAACGTGTGGTTCGTTTGCTATCAGTTCTTCATTGGTGAAAACCATATTATGACGTACAATGTTCTTGGTTTTTATCTGAATTTTCTATTGTGACGGCATGAAAAAAGGCGACCATGGCTGATGAAGTCACATAAAAATAACACATCTTTTTGAAGTTCATTCGAAAAGAAGGAATACGTTTGCCTGCGTATTGATCGCCTCGCGTTTTGAATTTGAAGTGGATAAATATCGTATCACACTCGATGCAGTGGTTATATATATACAACATAACAAAAATACTAAAACTTTTAATCCCAATGGGACTGATGAAACACATGTTGTTCGAATCGTTCAGTACCTAAAATGGATGTGTTATTTTCCGCTGGGGTACATTATACACAGGTTCGTTTGTTAGTATTGAATTGCCGGAACTTTCTTATTTTTGAAATTTAAAAATAATGTAATTGTTGTATCTTCTTATTCACATTTTATGAATTACATGACACTTAATTGAAAGATTCATTTTTCACCATTCCGATAACGAAATGTTCATTGATTCCTGTATTATTATCTTTGTTTGTACTTGTTTTTAATCTTATATACCAGAACGCATTAAAATTATGCAAGAAACAATTACTCACGTCTCGATCAATGATCATGATGATCTATATCTTTTAAAAGCAAATGACAAAAAGTAAAGATATTTTAAATTCATTTAGTATGCACTATCAATCCAAATTATTTGCCTGATACACTTTTTTTTGAAGATTTTAAGAGTGAATTGTTCCCAAATTAAAAAAAAAAAATGCAACAACATCAATTTTATTTGTATATACTATACAACATTCTTGAGGACAATTACGAACCATGACTATGATCTTTGTATATCTTTGTATCCGGTTTGGAAGGAGGAGTACATTTTAAATATGTTTTATCTCTTATATTCAGTTGACCTTACATTTTGGACATCTAGAAAAGTATACTAAAACAGAAAGATATAATCATTATTGTTAAATGTTATAAAGTGAGGTTATGAAGAGAGGTGTCGAAGGACAAAACACTACATGATTAACTGTTCTGTATGTTCTTATTGTTTTTTCTATCTTACAATTCCTTGATTTTGCTGTATTTTCCTTTAACTGATCGATTTCGTCTTTCTCTTTTAAGATCGGTACAGTAAGGCTAGAAAATCTTTGGAAATAACACTCAATCTAAATAAAAATCACATTTATTCTTTACATGTATGTTCTCTAACTTATATGTGAAGTCATCATAAGAAAACTTTATGTTACAACTTTTTCCCCCACAAAACAGTTTTGAATAGCTATTCATCTCAGGCATAACAGAGTTTAAGTTGCGTTGGACAGCTAACATCCCAGGCATAGATTACCTTAGCCGTATTTGGGACAATTTTATTGGAATTGTGGATCCTCAATGCTCTTCAATTTTGTACTTGTTTGGCTTAATAAATATTTACATATGAGCGTCACTGATGACTGCGCGTCTGGCGTACTAAATTATAATCCTGGTACCTCTGACAACTATTAAATGATGGTACAATTATTAATTTAGTGATATCATACATGAGAATGTCAAATATTACTGTAATGAATCTAAAACATCCGCTACTTTGTATTGCCATCACAGCATATTGAGACAGCCTTCCATTACGAGATGTACTTGTACTATGCATGAAATATTATCTGACCCCAAATAAATCGATGGTTGATTTAAACATCCACCATAAAAAAACTTTGCTAAATAATTATTATGCTGAATATTTGTAATGTTTATCAAACACCCGAGTTATCTTCCAAAACACTGGTTTTCTTGTGTCTGCTATTCCTTCGCAACCGTAAAAGATTACGACAACATTGTTCACTAATTGCTTGTTATATCCTAAACTATACAAGCCCACAACCACCCCTCTAGTCCCCCTTTTTTTGAGGAATCCCATTCCTGTTTTGTTATAAAAATGTTGATCCTTTTTTTTACGAATAAACTTCTTTCTGAAATACAAATCCATTCATGAACAACATCTGCTTCAATTCACATATTTCTAAAAAATTAATCATCGATAAACGTTTTGTTATAGTACTATATATCATCAGCATTATTTTTCTGTGTATACAATGAATGCAGACGATCAGTTATCAGCGATTGGATAAAAGTTTACCTGTAAAATGAATCGAGAAAATATATATGCGTTAGCAGTTTAAGTTATGTGCAGTCCGCTTGTCTTAAATTTAAAAATTTAAACCAATGACGTAGAAATTTCTCCAAAGCTCGTATATATTAGTAAAATTTCCAAACCTGCATTAAAATACAAAAATATGCTTCCGTGAGTAAAAAAAAAGCATGCATGATCGACATCAATGACCTGTAAATAAAAGGAAATTAAATATGTTAGCACAATCTTTATACACAGGTGTGGTTTTGAGGACGTCTCCTCTTCATAAAAAAACCAAGTCTACGTGTCGATATCAGCTTGATGACGACACACTCACACCATCCATTGTAGCGCGTGTTACCTAAAATAAAGTAGGGTTTCCCCCTGTTCGGAAAGAATTTAAATATGCACGATGATTTTAAACGGAAGATCGATGCAGGTCTGGTCCGATTCCCTTTAAATACAAAATGTCACACAATGCACATACAATAAGATCATCAAGTAAATAAGACACAAATTCAGTAAAGCCCTATAAAAAAACCAAACATTTATATAGAAAGATGCAGGGATATTTTTTGTTGCTGTGTTTATATCCTTGCATGTTCCTACAAATATCATAATTTTAATTTCAATTGTTTTTTAGTTTTATTAGTAAATACATTATTTGAAATATTAAAAACAAAGCTTATTAACAGGTAAAGACAGTTTTGTCACGGATAAGAAGGACGATATCATTTTAACATTATACCTTTAAAGGTCTTAAGGGTAAGTAAAAAAAACCGAGGCTTTATGTAGGTTCTACCTCTGACCAAGGTGTCCATATTAACCTGTTGTGTTATCGGACATAGAAAGTGACCCCGTATATATCGTATTAGGTCACTCACACACTATGTTACTCATATTCCATGACATTCAGTCATCCGTTAGGATACAATCGTCAGAATTGAGGGCTTTATGATCATCTTATATTACCGCTGCAGAAGTGGCAAACGGATATTCGCCATACAGAACTGCTGGCACTGGGAAGTGGGAATATCAAAAAGTAAATTTGAAATGTTGAGCAAACTTTCTCCATGAAAAAATTTAAATATGCCATCGTCATCTAACATGGGGTGAACAAATGATATTGACTTTTTAGACATGATGAAAATCCAAAGCTGAATCTTGTCAGTAACTTGTTTATGGAACTGTGAAGTATATGTTCCAGAATTTTCAAGTTTGTTCGTTCCGGATTGTCGTACCAGGCATTATTCAATTGTGACTGTGGTAACTTTATTTGAAATTGTAAGGTCATATCATGGAAATAATGCAAGGGCAATGCATAACATTGTTAATAAGTGTATATGAAATGACAGAAAAAAAATATCAAGTGGGAGTTTAAGTTGCACTTTCAGTTTACATTGTTCGTACCTCTATGGTTGATTACTGTAGTCGCTAATGGTTCAAATTTATAGACATTTGTTTTTGCAGTGTGTCGCAACCTATGTTTCATTATTTTGTAATTTGCATTAAAAAAAGAAAGAAAAAGTTATGATATACAAAGCTTCGGGAAAATATTTATAACTTTATGTTTACACTATAAACTATGTGAATTTTTATACTAATATCGCATAAGTCAATAAAGGATTACAATTTGTGTGCTTGGGAAAATCATATTCCTTCATTTACTGTATCAAAGAATTCGAATATTCATAAATTCTTTTTTACGATTATAACATATATAACTATAAATTGACTTACATGTGTGCAAGAGCTGTATTTATACACAGTTATGAAGGTGCCGAAAAATAATCTTACACCTGTGTAGGTTTGCATTATGGTCTCCTCAACTGTAAACATATAAACACATGCTATTGAAAGAACCAAACTTGTTTTGATTATTTGGACACGAAAACGAAACATTATCTAAATCATCAATTTTTATAAAATCATTCAGAAGAAAATATTACATTTTCAATAATTATATCACTTTGTTATAAGCAAAAAAAAAAGTGCAGCTTTTTACCTTAATCATGTATACATACAGTTAAAAAAAATTAGACACACATACCACTTTATAAATGTTGCTCATCCAAAGCACTTTTCCTGATTAACTTAAGGTACGTTTTACGAATTATCTAAAAACAAGTATACCTTGGCATTCTTAAATATATCAGTCCAATAACTACGTACCCATTTCGTCACTTTGTTTCTTCTGAAATATTACCAAAATACATTCAGGTATATCATGTAAGTGTTGCATATATGTATAACATTTGTTTCTAAAAAAAATAATTGTTAATAAGTCAGTTTGTTTAAGCAATGTAGAGACATTTCGACTGTCATTTGTCATTCCACTAAAAAAAACTGCTCACTGGATTTCAGGATAACATAAAAACAGATAAGATGACGTCAAGGTAATCATTCGTATGACATGACAAAATAGGTAAAATTTGCCTGTCTGTATATTGCATATTATTTAGTTTTCATGCATTTTGTTCTAGTACTGTAAATTTTGTTATGGTGTCCTTTTTAGAAGAACAAGCAAAAAAGCTAGATAAATTATTGCATATGTAACTATAATCTGCATACAGGTTTATTTATCAGATATCAATAATACCAATTCGCATTATTTGCAACAATAAAAACCTCGTGATTATTTTCGAGTTTTTCAGATAAGTTTATGTTGGTAGTTATTTTTTAAAACAAGAGGCTCTAATGCACATGTATCTTTCACAATGGCCACTCTTTTATATGAACCATCGTAAAAGGCGAGCAAGTCTAATGAAGTTAACTGGCAAATGCAGTCATGTCAACATGTTGTAGATCATATCAAGCTGATGACCTTTCATTTATGAAGTTTAATTAATCTATTAAGAAAGGTGTTATGATCTATGTAGAAAATGGTTGATTTAGCTAAACCTCTCCTTTGTATGACAGTTGCATAACATTCAATTATATGAGCAAAGGATGTGTGATCAAAACAAACAGACAAATGTTTGCACCTGTCCTAAGTCAGGAATCTAATGTACAGTAGTTGTCGCTTGTTTATGTAATTTATACGTGTTTCTCGTTTCTCGTTTTTTTTATATAGATTAGACCGTTGGTTTCCCCGTTTGAATGGTTTTACACTTGTAATTTTGGGGTCCTTTATAGCTTGTTGTTCGGTGTGAGCAAAGGCTCTGTGTTGAAGGCCGTACATTGACCTATAATGGTTTACTTTTATAAATTGTGATTTGGATGGAGAGTTGTATCATTGGCACTCACACCACATCTTCTTATATCTATATAATAGGTAAAAATGTAAAAAAAAAATACGACAGTCAACATTGTGTTATAATCTTCATCATTATAAAAACAAAGATATATTCAAACAAACATTTTCCATGGCATAAAAACATAAGGACGGGATGTATGAATACAGAGCTACGTCATATGTAGCGTCATATGTAGCAAAGAAACACACTATGGTATATAGACAAAACATATAGGCAAAATATGCAAGATGAGAATACAAAAATTATCATAGACGGGATGTATAAGTACAGAGCCACGTCATTGTACCAAAGAAAGACTATAAAACAAAAAATGGCTTATGAGCAAAAATGAAAGGTAAGTGTTGTCTCCACTGAAAACATGTAAATGTATAATGTTAAATCTAATTACTTAAATTATTTCTAACCATTCAACCTGTGTTTAAATGGAAAGCTTATAATCTGATTTTAACAATCAAATACAAAAAAAAACATGAATCTTTTCACCAACTAAGTAAATAAAAAGGGATATCCCTCCATGTTTATTTCAAATCGGCGATTGACCCCAATTTTCGTCTACGAAATTTTTCATGGCATTAAAAGTATCAACCGGAATTTGGTAAAAGAACTGGAAGTCTATATAGCAACACATGCCGGATGAAAGTTTTAATTGTATTTATTTAAGCCAATGTTTGTATGTTACGTAGGGTTACCTTACAATTTGTTATGTTAATAATATTCATGGGTTTGTAAACAAAAATTGTCTGGATGGTGTTTGTGTTTGTAGACATGATACAGTTAAAGCCTTTCAATGTGAATAATACCGTATTCATGATGAGGTGCAGCATAAAGAACAAGAACATGGTTGTTGTATTGCTTATCGGCAATGGTTTCAAACTACTTGTTTTTTCCTAAACAACAAGTGTTAATGACAGGTTTTTGGTGCTCTGTTTCATAAAAAAGATTAGCCATCGTAGATAAAGTATCTTGCCTAAGGTAGAGGAAATCTTACTTTAAGAAAAATCTCTCTATTTCTAACAACAAATTTTCTGAAACTGAAATTATCAAGATGCTCGATTGCTTGATTGACAACATATATTTTACGTCTGGAGGGCGTTTTCTTTTGACAAACAATCCGTATACTCACGGCCAAAAAAACTTGGTTTTGACGAATGGTTCCTTTCTACATAATAAGGAATTTGAAGATGTAGTGTGAGTGCCAACGAGATAACTCTTTATGATAAAAGAGATGATTTTTCATTTTATATCGTTAACTATCCATTATTAGATGGTGACGTTCCCTTGTCATCATCTTATGGTGTTTATTTATCTCAACTTGTTAGATTTGCTCGTGTTTGTTACAACGTAATACATTTTAGAAAGAGAAATTTGTGTATTACACTTACTTAATTATATAATGGGTACAACAACCTTATCAGTAAATATAATTCAACGTGCATAATTTTTATACGATAAGGTGTTTCACATCCATTGTTTTATGGTAATATTCTTTACAAAACACAAAAATGTCGGCATTCACCTCAAATGCTACATTAACCTTTAAACAGACTTATAAAGAAGGATAGGGTTACTATACTGTTGTCAGTTCATTAAAGATTGCATATTTTGGCTTTAATATTGATTCACGTATAAGGTCTGTGCATTTGAAATAAACTCTTTTATTCTAAAACCAGTTGTTGGCATGATACGAGTTATGGTCTTCTAATATATTTTATGATGGTATAATACTAAACCCCTAACGGGAGGGATTGTACCTGATATCCATATGATGAAGACATAATCTTTTAACCAGTTTATTTGGTGTCTGGAAGTCAGTTACTGCTAATAGTGCTTTGTTAATTAATGTTTCATTGTCATTTTGTCTAGTTTCTTTTGTTACATATTCTGACATCGGACTTTTTCAACTGAGTTTTACTGTGCGCATTGTTATGTGTTTGGTTTTTTTTCTAAATTGAATAGAGATATAGGGGTTGAGAACTAAAAAAAAAAGTTTAACCCCGTAATGTTGAGTCTGTCTTAAATGATTTTAAACTTTAGTTTCTTGTGTATATTTTGGAGTTTAGACTGACGTCAGTTATCACCGAACTAGTATATACATTTTTATAGGGGTCAGCTGAAGCACGCATCCCGGTGCTGGGGTTTTTCAATGTATTGTAGACCCATTGGTAGTTTTCAGCTGTTGTTTGCTCTTTAGTCGGGTTGTTGTCTTTGACACATTCTCCATTTCCATTTTCAATTTTATCCAAGTCACAATTTTCAAAATCAAACAATTATAGGTCAAAGTGCGGTCTTCAACATGCCAAGGGTGCTTTGCTTCAGATCGGACAGCAATCTATAAGTACTAGTGTAAAATCATTCAAACAAGAACACCAGCGGTCTTATCTATCCAAAGAACGAGAGACACTGGCCTTATATATAGAAATTGACAATAAAGGTCAGTTAAAAAAAATTCATCTACTCTGTTGTGCACTTTCCATTTCAATGTAGCAAGATTTCAGCAGCACATGTATACGCAGTTAATACGATGGTCCCGGTTTACAATTTCCTATAATGATCCCATTGATGGGGGTTGCTGCTCAAAAGGAACATATTAAACCAAGAGTTTTAAGTGGTAATGTTGAGTTTATCTATAGTACGTTTTACAGACACCATCAACAGTTCATTGACAGTTATGGAATATCCGTTTCACAGATGATAACAGATATGTTTGTAATGTCTTGTACTAAAGGAGTAGGTCCGGTAAGGACCGATTTTGGCCTCAAATTTCAGGTTCATCTGACGAAAGATTTTTACCACTTTTCAAACACTTAAGTGTCGACTTCATTTGATTCAATTAGTTTATGTGAAAGATTTTAACCGATTTAGTCATTAAAAACGATGCGATTCAAGCTCAAATATGAAAAATCGACCAAATATGCCAAAAAATGTCAATTTTCAGATGGTTTTTGTCAAAAATAAAAGTGGCCGCATCCGTGTTCATCCTCAATCTTTATATATGTTATGTATTATCATAAAATACAACTTTCATTTCAATATTAAGGATGAACACGAATGCGGCCACTTTCGTTTTACACGAAAACCGTCTAAAATTTAACTAAAATGCTAGAATTGTGAAGATTTCAGTAATTTAGCATGACTTCATGGTGCTAGTACCCAATATATCTGCATTGTAATGTCAAAAAGAGCCCATAGTTATGTAGCAGAAGCATTCTACTGTCCAATAAATAACTAAAAGTTTACATTTTAATAATTTTGTAAAACTGCTATATTTTGGGGCCAAAAAGGGGTCTTACTGGACCTACTCCTTTGATGCGACTGTCATACAAGTGAGAGGTTTAACGCTAGAAACTAGGTTAAATCTACCATTTTCTACTCAGAAAATGCCTGTATCAAGTCAGGAATATGACAGTTGTTGTCCATTCGTTTGATGTGTTTTGCCATTTGATTTTGCCATTTGATTAGGGTATTTCCGTTTTGAAATTCTCGGCGTTCAGTATTTATGTGTTAATCTGAGCAACATGACGGTGGCACATTTGGACTAGGGCCATGATCTGCTTATCCTTCTGGAGCACTTGATATCCTCCCGTTTTTACCCTTCGTGTTCTTCGGTTGTGTTGTGTTTTGTAAGTTATTATTTATCTTGTTTGTTTTTGTTTTTTTAGCCATGACGTTGTTTTGTTTTTGTTTTGGACATATGAGTTTGAATGACCATCGGTATCTTTCGCCCTTCTTTTGATAATAGATATGTTTTTGAAAGTATATAATTAAATTATGTTTCGTCAGTAGCATATTTCAGTTTATGAAGTTGCGTGTAATTTACTTTGAATAGATACTATCATTGTACTATATGATGTTTGCATATTATAAGATTACTGCTCTGTTGTTTAAATGTGATTAAAAGCTTTCTCCAGTCTTTCATCAATGCTAAATGAATATTTGAGCCGAGTCCAACTTATGTGTTTCAAATTACAGACAAGGTTAGACGTAGCGTTACTATTGTCACTGATTGCTTAATCTGAATTATAATAAACATTATATTTACCCCATTCAGTATTATCATTTCGTCTTTAATAGCTTCAACGATTGTGTTGAACATCTCAAAGCTGTCTTGTTGGTTATATCCTTCAAATCTTTTGTTTCTAAAAGAAATAGTTCAGTGCTAATGGTTAAACGACACAACACAAAAATTCAACACAATTTTAGATAGATTACAACGATATAAAAAAAAATACATTAAGTTAAGTTTCTCTTATTTATTGTTGATTTTTTAAGGACATGTACCCAATTCGAATCAACGGAAAATGCAATCATTCAGTAAGTGTTTGTAAACAGAATCTTTTAACATCTCAATGATTTGTATACCTGAAAACAATTTGCATTCAATTTTGATATGATACAATACAGTTAAGTTTCTGAAGAGGTATTGTTCAAACTATCAAATACGAAATACAAAGGCAAGTAGCAAAAAAGACATGAACCATTTTCAAACAACAATGTCCTAAACGAAATACAATGTTCTTGGAAACGGTTGAAACATAGTTTATATATGTTTCTGAAGTAACGTTATATAATATCCGTTTCACAGGTGAAAGCGGATATGTTCCTTATGTCCTTTTCCCGTTTCACAGATGTAAGCTTCCGAATTAAACTTATTACGTGTGTACTGACACGAACATAACGGTTGCTACATGTGGACAGCATCTGTTTTTCCTCCCGGAGCACCTGAGATCACCCCTGTTTTTGATGGGGTTTTAGTTGCTTAGTATTTTAATTGTGTTGTGTTTTGTGTGATATTATATATCTGTTGGTTTTTTTTCTTTTTTATCCATGTCTTTTCATATTGGATATAAACGAGTTTGAATAAGTAATAAACGGGAAAATGTAACGACATTTTTTAATAAAAAAAACCAAACATACGACAGAAGGTATGGGCAGACAAAATGAAAGCAATGAAGCCCAAACTCACAAATGTGATTCTTTAGAAAAGTTTTTAAAATTTAGTTTTATTTCCAAGAACAATATTCTAATATATACACTTATGAGGAGTGATATTCTGACAATCCTGACACACCGATGTGTGTCATACGACAAGACAAATCTTAAAATATGCCAAAAAAATATGATTATCTTCTGAAAAGATATGAATGATTTGCATCAAATCTAATCTATTTCACTGAACTGAGATATTCTTTTCTGATGCGCTCATGTTTCAATACGACCGTAAATTAATATGTGAAACGTTGAGCATCAAGATTAATCTTTAAAAATATTTGTCCAGTTACAATAAAAAAAAAAATATAACTGTACTAGCATAAATCAAGAAACAAATGCATTGAATGAAAAAAATAGACTTTTTATTAGTATCAACATATGAGGGTGCTATGTTTTCCCCGTTTTATATTGTTTATTATAACCAAAAAATATTGTTCAACCACTTCAAACAACCTATTCAGATTGATTGTTTTATATAATGCTTTACTTTTTTGTTCTAAATCTGAGAATCAGGAATAATCATTATATATATACTCCCTATTTTAATGCCACTTAAAAAATCCATAGATGTTATTCTATATTTGTTTTTTAAGAATATTCCGTCATTTGGTTATTTGAAAGAGTAAAATGTATAAAACATTTACAACAAGTGAGCGTAAATCAATTCAGAACTGGTACGGTTAGAGGATAGAATCGTTATACATGTTTATATAAAAAGAACAACAAATACCTATAGATCAAACTATAAGATTTTTAAACTCCTACAAACGAATGTGTTAAATCTGGCGAATAAAGAAATTTGTATTATTAAATTGATTTCAGATTATTTTCCGTTATTGTATCGATAAATAAACAAACGTTCATGTTACAATATGTGATAAAAACGATTTCTGTTCTGTTACTTCTATCTTATAAATGGAGGAAAAATGGTTTCTATCTTACACCAATCAAACAAATAAATGACATATATATTTACTGAAAGCAATATTATCATACAGTAAAAATCACGTCATTATAAAAAGTTACCTTTTCCTAGCAGCTGCTAAAACATCCAAAGGCTTATAGACAAACCATGAACAACGTCTATTTAGCATCTTTTGAATGCTCTGCGTCATTGTGCAGAAACTCTTTAAAAAATGTATAAACGATTTAAAGAATCAAACTTTTAGATTCATAAATGGTTGTTTGTTTTAAGAATTGTGTTTTTGTAATATTTAATTCATAATATTGAGGTCAGTGTATCATGCTTAAATTTCATACATAAATAATTATTCATTTCAAGTATATAGTAAACCACTTTTCACTTCTAAAATGTATAATGATATTTTTTGCAAATAAAATAAAAATAATTAAATGCAAATGCAGAAGTATCTGATTCAGATTAAAAAAACTACATGCCTCTCTTGATTAAAAGTGTAATGTTATTTTTTATACAGATACAGAAATGCATGTCATTCTTTGGTGATATTTGATTCAAAGCCTTGAACATGTCGTATTGTTAATTTAAGAATTTAAATTTAAAGGTGAACTTTCCTTTCACAACGGCCTATACAAATGTACGAATTTTAAAGACGCAACACTTCATTAATATTTTTTATTTCTTTTTCAAATATGAAATTCTTGTAGAATTAATGTATTACCACGGGTTGAAAAATGTATTTGCGTAACTAACTATATATGTACTGGCATGTCTCATTGGTGTTTTGGTTTCATTGGCGTGTTTGCCGTTGGCGTTGGTAAATCGATTTCCTATCGGCATATTTCCTGTAATCTTTGCTAAAGACTTCCTCTTCAGATTTCATATTAAGTTATCATAGATGACCATCTTTCCTTCTGTTATGACTTTTATTGCTAACATATTCACATAATGAAATTAGTTAATCGACACAAAAAACGACGCAATTGCGGCTTCTGTATTTAAACTTACTTTAAGTTTTACTTCATTTAATTCAGTTTTTAGGTTTGGACAACGAGATAACATCTGAAAAGCAGAATGAACAAAATCATCATACATATAAAAACAAATACTCTGGGAAGATTATTGTTTTACTTTTTTCATATGTTTCATTTACATAAAATGAAAGATACCTTCATAGGTTCCCGTTGCCGTTGGAACATATCTGTCATATTGCTTTTCTTAAATCGTTATATTTTAAATTAGGCTGTTGGTTTGGTCTTTTTGAATTATTTTGCATTTTTCGTCTATGTCGGGGCTGTTTGTAGCCGTCTAAATAGTATTGTTTTTCTCCTTTTTGAAAGCATTATGGTTACAAATAATTTATTTTATACACTTCATTTAAACACGAATGATAGTAGTCACATTGGGCAACGTACCACATTTTTGTCTTAATATATTTGAAAAAAAATGATAATATATATTTCTGTAATTTTAAAATGATCATTACTAACATAATTGATTTTACCTGAAGCATGGAGTTCATGAAACACGTATTGCCAATGTTTGCCAACCCCTAAAAAATAATAGATCTTAAAACCCATGGCAAAAGTGACAAACACTGCAATTATACAAATTACATTTCATTGTATGGCCTTGTCTTTTTGAATTTCTATTATGTCTGTTTGTTTTGTTCACATATCAATGTCAATGTAATGGAATTTTATACTTAGGAAAATGCCTTGAACAAGTCAGAAATATGACAGTTGTTGTCCATTTGTTTGATGTGTTTGATCTTTTAGTTTTGCTTTTTGTTTAAGGACTTTCCGTTTTAAATTTTCCTCAGAGTTCAGTATTTTGTGATTTTTTTTGAAAACTTTAATGTGATTTAGAATGATTTTTTGTAAAAGACAAGACATATTCAATAGATTATATGTAGACATTTGTATCTATTTCGACCTATTCAATCATATTAAATTTGATGGTCAATATATTTGTATCTTGTGTTATATACTAGAATTGTTATCGATCAGTGTTATTTTACGGGCAATTGATACATACAAAATCCATCGGTATTTCTTCCATAAAACAGTTATCAAAAGTACCAGGATTATAATTTAGTACGCCAGACGCGCGTTTCGTTTACATAAGACCCATCATTAACGCTCATATCAAAATAGTTATAAAGCCAAACAATACAAAGTTGAAGAGCATGTATAAAAGATTAACAAAAGGCAATATTTTATACATGTCATATTCACTAGACAAAAATAGAAAGAACGATTTGCTTTCAATTGATGGTTTTTGATTCAAGATATTGAAATTTTCATGTACAATAAAAAACGCCATTTTCAAAGTTTATTTGATAAAATGGCATGCATGCTTTTCCCTCTCAGAACGCATGTGTTTATAGCGGGTCTCGTATTACTCAGTGTTGGGTCTTCTTTGTTGTGTTTATATTAATGTTTGTCTTCTATTTTCTTTATTTTTTTGCCAAGACATTTTACTTTAATTTCAGACTAAGGAGTGTGTAAGTACATTTGTATCTTTCGTTTTGTTTACAGGCGGGTAAGGATATAATTAATTTATGTGTATATTTGATCTTTATTGTATAGGCTTTTAAGTAGGTCCATAAGATCAAAGCTGATAACGATGAAACTTAATAATGAAAAAAATATTGAAAATTGAAATAAAAAGACAAAGACGATAATCATGTGATTACAAATGAATACAGAAAAGTATATCTTTGTTTTCCGGCTCCCTTTATATTGTGATTTAAGATAATGGAAACAGTAGATATTTAAAATCGAAATAATTGAATGATGTCCATGTGTTCATATTGGAGCCAGAAATAGAACATATATATATACATAAGAAAAAAATATAATGCAACATCAAAGAGTAATACGAACAAATGTCATGCTCAAAATAACTAGTAATAAAATGAAGTCTTTATTTCCTCGCGTTATATGCGATTTGTGTGCTCAAATGTACTACTTTATCAAGTTCTTTTGAGAAGATTTAAAATTCACGTAATCAATTTGTTGAGCGTAGAAATGTTTACTGCAATTTATGGAAGGTAATCATCAGCAGCGTTGTGAAAACTTCGCATTTCGTTCAAACGCATTATTATCTGTCCTTTCTAAACATTGCTTTGTCTTTAAAAAAAAGTGTACTACACAGATGCAGGTTTATAGTTCGAACAGCAGCAATGTTATATAAGTCACGGGCCACCATCGATTGTTCTAATAATTTTGATGAAATAATGGCTTAATGTAGTTATTCATAACAACGAGACACTTACTTTTTCTCTATTCAATTTTCTCTACAAAGTAAAATAAGATGCAGTTATGGTGATTGACCATGAACGTAATTATATTATACAGAAATGTTCAATATGATATACAAATCATGCCACACATAGTACTTTCGATTATCTTTGCTGTCCAGTCTCTTGTTTCTTATACCGTTTTAAATAAGATTTGAATGTTCATAAATGTAGAACAACTGGTTTTAAACGAAGTAGTTTTTCCACTAAAATATAAGACACACATAATTCATTCCAAAGTTATTAATGAAATGTCTTGTTTGCACATTACCAGAAAATATGTTACAACCAATTTTTGAGATCGCAGATGCAAAATGCAAATCTTAGAATGAAAATTACAGTTTATTGATTAGGTGCGTTTTGAGCACTTTTCTGCTTATTTCTTCACTATGAATTCTCAAAACTATATAGAACGAAATTCATAACAGTGTGGTCGACAGTAAAACGTTTATTAGTAATTGTACTGAAAAGTTTACCTTTAACTTGTTTGTCGTGGGCGATGATTTTATGCTCACTCATATTATCGGAGGCCTTCAAGTGGGGATTTAAATAATCATTTGTTACACAGTTTGATACATATAATGAAACTTTCTTTTCACATATCATTTAAGGAATTTATTTTAAATAATTGTTATACCATCACTTACAACAGTTTCACTTTTAAGAATATTAATGTCCAGAGCTGATATCAATAAATAATAATAAAAAAAAAAGTTTATTCATGGTTATTTCAGAAAATATCTTATTGATTAAAAGAACAAAAACTTCTACGTTGTGATCATTTAAGAGTGGCCTTCTATTTATTCAATGCTAACCATGTGGGCTTTGTTTTTTTTATATATACCATAAATCGATTCGTTCATTCAGATATTTGTCAGTTTGCCTTGGCTCTTCAAGTCCAACACACAACTTCTCACGAAATTGGTATTTTTCTTACAAAAATTACATCCATGTGATGTATTCTTTTCATGGAGAATGAATGTTGCACCTTATTTTATTTTTTATCGTTTTTTTTTTGTGTGTGTATCATTGACGTATAAGACAACCTGAATCTTCTTTATTCAAATTTAAAACATACGAGATGGCAATTATGACACAAAATAACTAAATTAAACTTACAGCAGAAGAAAGATAATGAACATCGCTTTTATAGTCTTCTAAATATCGAAGACGCGTGGTCTTTTTAAAAATGATGTAAATTTATAAAGGAAACAACAAACAAAATAGTTCGAATATTTATATTGGAAAAAGTAACGGTGTGTAAATCATAACAATTATTTTA
Source organism: Mytilus edulis (assembly GCA_019925275.1). Lineage (NCBI taxonomy): Eukaryota > Metazoa > Mollusca > Bivalvia > Mytilida > Mytilidae > Mytilus > Mytilus edulis. The sequence goes on from CM034352.1 coordinate 41,786,714, forward strand.
TTTCAATGAAAATCAAACTGTTGAATTTTTTCCGCTGCGAGCAAACTTTTAATTTTGGTCGCATTTTGAAAATCAATAAATCTTGTATTCTTGTTGGAAGCTGCACTGTGTAGTTTATACCCGTTTTTTTCAATGCCACACAAATCCAACACAGACAAAAAAAAATGGTAGGTTCAAAAAATAATTGATGCAAACTATACTTTATTGTAGTTTTAACATGGGTAGGCATTATATTCGTGATTATTTTTGCCCGAGCGATATCGAAAAACTATTATAAAAAGTGTCCTAGTTCAGTGAAAATGTACGTCATACTTATTTCCTAAACAAATAAATAAACAAACATTAATTAACATACAACTCTACCAAAGGCCAGAGACTCCTTACTTGTATGATTTTGTAAAAAAATGCATCTTTTTAAAACAGTCGAAAACAAAATTGTCTGTCCAATGGAAAAGTCGAAGCCCAAAAAAGATGAACAGTGCATTATAGAAACATAGAAGCTGGTTGCAAAAGTTGACGACAAGATCTATTTTATAACTTGAGTATGGCCTAATACTATTAACCTGAAATAAATATATTTATAGCAATTCCCTTGATACGAAAGATCTACATGTTGCCTTGGGCTTTTTTTTTTCTTTTTTTTTTTTGCTCTTTGGTTGGGTTTTTGTCTCAATGACAATTCAATTTTCATTCTTATCATAGATATAACTGCATGTTAAAATAAGAATATGAAGTGTGATAGGCAATCAGACACATTCTTTCCAGGGACCAACAGGCGTTATCAAGCTATAGGTCCCCGTATGACCTTCGACCATTAGCAAAATACACACTTTATAGAATGAAAGCTCCAAGAGGTCTTGGGATGAAAAAAACAAACATAAAAGATGAGCGAGAAAAAAAATAGGGATACCGCATGGAAATTGGAAAATGGTCCGAAACATTAATTTAGTCAACTCACTTAGTTGAAATTAAAGACCTGGCAAATTTTAGCCTTTTGCAATGGATGTGATGTATGTTTAAAAAAAAATCATGGTTTGTTTGGACATTTTTATAAATCAAGTCTTGTTTTTAAATTATTTGCAAGTAAGTTTTATTTAAGTCATGAACAAATAATCACTCACAGAAAGACGTCAAATCCATCAACAAAAGAAAAAAATTAATAGACGACCGACAACGCACAGAATATCATGTATGTGTTCCGGACCATATGAGTATTTGGACCATACGCATATATCATGACCATAAGGGTATACTAATATGGTCCAACCATACACGTATGATCAAAATACTCATAAGGTCCGGAACATATTTTATTTGCGATCACAAATGCACGAAGACGTCCATTTCTATGTAAATTGGGTCGAATTTTTTTATATAGATAAGATGAATGCGTTTCTGTTGCCAAGTGTTTTTCACAAGTATAGTAGCAGTATAGCAGAACGGTTTAAGTTTCCTATATACACCAAATGATACATTTTGCCAATACAATAACGTAAATGCATGCAAATTTCACAAGGTTTAATCCAAATAGCTTTCTTACTATCCAATAACTTTCAAGTACGAAAAAGACAGGGCAGAGGTATATTTTGTCTTTATGTTTCGTATTTGCACAACTTTTGAAAGTGGATTATGCATTCGTTCTAAAATAAAATTAGACCAGATAAAAGTTAAAAGATTACATAACTCGACAATCGCAATTGTTAAATCCGAAAAAGATAATCAATCAATACATGCATTCAGTAAGTCATTCTTTTTTCTGAAAGAACATGGCTTTGCGATATCTTATTATGAAAATTGATGGTCGAAACATAACAAAAACACAAGTAAAGGACGTTTGATTAATCAATATAAATCAAAACACAAATTCCTGATTAGTATTTCGAATTATTTTATATAGGCGTTGAAAACCTTTGGTGACCCCACGGTTTAAATGTTTATATTAAGGACGTCGTGAGCAATGGGCGTTATAGACGAACGTTCACCTAATCTGTCCCAGTCAATGGGATATTAAAGTGCGCCAATCAATGTCCATAGCCACACTGTTATGAATTCGATACTATTTGAAGGCAGGGGTGTATAAATACGTAAAAATGACAAAAAGTCACAGGACAAAACGTCACAAATAATTTGTTGAAAATTGTTTGAAGATATAAGAGAAATATCTTGAAGTATTTTCTTTTTATAACATATAATCAGTCCGAAGTTTAGGGAATTGTTCATAAGGCTTGCTAAATGAAAATTTATGAAATATTATTCATGGACAGGATATATTTATTGGAAACATTTAGCCGTTTAAGAAACAAACCACTATGACATTTTATTTTCATAACAATTATTTTATCATTATTGATATAGAATTTTAATTACAAAGTTGCTTTATATATAATAGTTAAAGTAAAACACAAAAAATATTTTAACTTAAAAATAAGTTTTATCTTTTTCAAAGAAATACAACCTCAAAACTGACTTTTTGTCCAGTGCCTTTTTGTCCGTGACTATTTGTCCTGTGATTATTCTTTGTCCTGTGACTTTCTGTCCTTCATTCAAATGATATACACCTTAAGTTTATAATTAATATATGTCTCAGAAAAAAGGAAGATAAAACTGGTTTTACAAAAGCATTTTTTTCTTGTCCTTATTGGGCAAAAATTTACGGGAACACTTAAATTCATACAGTTGAAAGCCATGTCTAAAAGAAAGGTGAACCTGTAATACTTCTAGCGTTTAACATTGAATCTAGTGTGACGTTGGAAGGGTTAATTTTATAAATTGAAAATATAGATTATCTGATATCATTTGGATAATGGAAAGAGCTATACTATAAAACACATTAATTTGTTAGCAATACACTGTAATTCAAAAGTTGTTAATTATGCCGATCCAACTAACTTTTACTCACATATTTTGTTCTCTTTTGATTAGAGCGTGCTTGTTTGTACAGTTTTTTTCATGTGTATTATCTCTTTCGACTAAAGTAAACTTGCAAGATATATTCTGCATTTGTATAGTCATGTATCTTTACTTTTAGTCCGAAGTCTACTAATTAATATTGTTAAATGAATGAACAATTATAAAAAAAACACCGGCATTTACTTGGAAATATATTGAGTGAAAATGAAGTCAAAGCTAAATCGGGTAAATGGTAGGGGCCAATTTAAAATTTTCTTGGAAGGGTGAGCAGTGGGAAAATTGAGACTACTAGAACCGTTTATAATAACATAAGTCCTAAATATAAAGTTGAAGTCAATAATGTTATTAAAAGAAAAAAATAGCAAATTATTTATGAAAACACTAAACTACATAAAACAATAATAAATATTTCTGAAGTCACCGGACTGATATCTGAAGTCACATGACGGGAGCATGTCAGATGACTACAATGTACTTTGATATACCTAACACACGTTGGTTAAAAAACATATTATTCAATATTGTAAAATACAACCTTTTCACGTTCTTCTTTTTTTGACAACTTTGTGTTGTATATTTTGGTGTTGTGTATAATCATGTTTACTTGAATTGTTTGTATATATTAGTCAAAACTACTAAAAATACCCCAACCTTCAGATAAGTGCAAACTTTGCTTATGTTTCAAAAACCAAGACAGAAAATAATGGTCAACTTACCTTTAAGCTAGACAACTTGTCTTAATACAATATTCCGTCGATATTCAAATTCTGAATTAAATTTATCAAAAAACAGAATTGATGATGGCAAACGCGCACATTTAACTAATATTAAACCCATTATCGGATGAAAGTGAAATTCTCCGGTAAACATTAAATGTAATATCGATTTACTTTTATTAGATATTTTCCTTGGATAACTAATAACTTCATTTCAGGGATTATTAGTACAATGCTGTACGTATACACTAAGTAAACTCTTAACAACAATAGTGTGCAATAAAATATATTAGTCACGAAAAACAAAACAGTCCTAAATAATACTTAATCCTATATTTCAAAGCAAAAAAATGTAAACTTAACGATGAGCTAAATAAAATTGAGAATGGAAATGGGGAATATGTCAAAGAGACAACAACTCGATAATAGAACAGAAAACGGCAGAAGATCACCAACAGGTCTTCGATGCAGAGAGAAATTCCCGCACCCTAAAATAAAACCTATAAACTATCTTCTTTCATTTACAGCTCTTAAACCGAACTTAGGCATTGTAAGATGAATATGTCTCTGTTTTACATACTTCTTATTTTAATAATCGTTGTCGGAACTGTTCTATACCAATACACTTGAACATGTTAACAACAAAAATCTTTAGATATTATAAAAAGTGTGGCCATTTCATTCTATGTTATAGGACTTTGCAGTGATGACTAGATAACCGTGGTTCTAGTTTTAAAGATGGAGAATTGCCGAGAATTGATAGTCAGTTAAAAAAATTAATTAACTCACTTATCTAGACGAACAAACAGTTAAAATTTTAGGAATACGCTTGTTTATTACGGATGAACATAATATTAAATTATTTTTTTTGCGAATTTAAAGCAACGAAAGTTTTTACACCCTTCAACCAATTACAAGTACATCAATTGGTAAACACATATTGTTTTCTTATCATTAAGTCTGGTCAGGAATTGTCCTTCATGATCTAAATAAAACGCTGAATGTCCTTTCTAGATCAATTTTCAAAAATTGACTTTCACAAGTTTTAAATATATTGTGATATATTGGAATGTGACTATTATAGTTACATTGTACAAGATATGATTTTTCTTAATGTTTTTCACAGGATTGTGTGTAGCCTTTTGTGTATTTTAGAACATACTGCATTTTTTATTTCTTAAGTGCATAGTTTTATTAAGGAAACTGAGAGAATTTCTGGTCACATCAAAATCGAAAGAGTTTCATTGTCGATGGAAGATTTGATGGTGTATAAATTGTTTTAATTCCATATCAATAAAAACAAGCAAACTTAACGATTTTGAATGAACATATATTGACATTATTTGTAAAATGAAATAAATAAGTTTGGTCAAATTAGTCATTATACAGATGTGAATTGACTGCAGAAATACTATTGAACAATATTTAACTTGATCATAGGACTTATAATTTATCGTATTTCACCCGACTCGAAGTTAGCTTTATTATGTTTATATCTATAAAAGATGTTAACATGTTCTGTCTTTAATAACAATTATTCACATAATAATGTATTATATTTGAAAGTTCAAGTTATTACATATTTAAATTCAATATTTTGCGATATCAATTTTTCAAAAACGTACAATAAAAAAAAATCATAGTTTCTTTCACTCAAGCGCAAACATAATCATAACACCACAAATTTTACGCATATTCACTTTTATATAAATACTCATAATGAAACGCGATATATACGTACAGAATAACAACGTGTTTTTTAATTAATAACAATTGTTTTCATTCATGATTGAAACCTCGACGCCGTTTGCTGATTTATTGCATAGTCTTATACCGCTTTATTAAGAATATGTTTACTTTGTGGTATTAATTTTTCAGTATTTAGTTTTATTTGGATGGTTTTGTTAACCCTTGGAATATATATTTAAATCAACATGACACAATTATATATGTAATTGGAAAAAAAGCGTGTTGAATATTATGCAACACAACTTTTATCTCGGACGGCAGGTATACACATAATAAAATGTATGATTTCGTTTGTGATGCGCAGAACTCTTCATACGATTGTGATTAAAAACTGTAAAAATTCCATCATGAATCTTTCGGGACCAGCGAAGGCCAACCTTTGGTTTAGGGATTTTCATTAGAGGTAATGGACTGTTTTCTGATCTCTGGCCGTGTTGCCTCTTTGACAGATTACCCGTTTCCATTTTTAAATTGCATTGTATAACAGCTACAACAGTAAAATATTTTTTTTGGAAGCAGCAACGACATACTAATTACAGTATACGACATATATGCAGAACTCTGTAGAATAAAACTATTAGTTTGTTAGAGAAAACTGACAATCAAGGTACATTACTCCCTATCAGTTAAAAGACTTTTTGTACTTTTTCTCTATTTTTTTGTGCTCTTTCTACATTACTTGATCGATGTGAGAAAAATATTTCTCCTCATAAGAGAAATATCTGTTCTCGGCAAATGATTGGTCGAAATTTAATTGTGACGTCAAATTTTCTTGGTTTCTTTTTTAAATATTCCAATTGTGACACAAAAAGAACACACGTTCTTCAAATCTTTAAAAGAAAATTATGAAAATCATTAGATATACAGATTCCTCCACTATAACTCGTGCATTACGATATTAGTAATCTCATGGGTTAAATTTTATTATTTAAAAAGCTCGAAAAGCCTCTCGCTAATAACATTAATATCTAACCGTCTCAAGTGGAAACATATCGTAAACACTTGTTGCAGTTATGAAATTTATATCTTTACTATCGACTCTACAGCTATTGGCAATATGGATATAAATGATAACTTAACATATGTAAACATGTAGAACTCAAGTTAAAAGAGGTACATTCAGTTTCAATAATCTATTTTAGTTTTTTATAACAGGTGTTTGTAAGTTTGGTTCACCTTCGTTATTTATTAGTTGACTTTAAATTACAAATAGTTGTACACCGGGAGATACTGTCACTTGCGACTATCAAATTATAATAATCATTTAATCTTTAAGAGTATTTTTTTCTAATAATAGTCTAATGAATGAGTTAAGCTAGATAATTTAAAGTATGAATATGCCACTCAAATTACCTTTCACATGTTAGACGTCGAGAATAATGGCTTGAAACGAATCCATCGAAACGAATAGATAAAATACCATAATTGTTAAGGTTAAAGCTTTGAAAGGTCACATACACATAATTCAGACGTGCATATGCATGTATTTACTATCATGACTCGGTGTTTTGGAGAATTGACTCATTGCCTCATTATGTCAGGATTTGATCACATCGCACAAAGTCAGGCATGAGTGTGGCATGTGTGAACAAAATATGAGAAGAAGACTAATTATTGCCGGTTGAACAGAAAAGATAATGAATACTTTAAAATTAATACACATCATTTTTTTTTACATATTGACGGCAATTTGATTTTTGTAAATATACTGACTGACTTTAAAAACGCAACACTCATTTTGTAGATATTTTTTTACCAAATCATGTTTGATACTCATACAACTACTCTTTATGCTTATTATACTTCTTACTCTTTCGAAAAATCTCTACATCTGACGTACTTGTCGTTTTTGAACATACCGGATTATTCAGATCGCACGAATTTCAGAAAGCAAAATTACGAACCAATATTTTTTTTTCTTCTTTGTGAACCAGTTCTTTCAATCCTTGGACACACTTAGCTTAAAAATGTTGCATCTCAATATTGCCAAGACTTAGGAATAAAAAACTGAACCAACTCATGAAAATACTACAAACAGGAAAACGTGAACGTACTGCAGCCGGAAAATTTGACGTCAGAAATTCGTTTTACTGTCCTTCCAACAATGATACCGGAAGACGGGATTTGTTGCAGACCATCAATGACCAGATCAACATGTATAGACAAAACAACGTCAATAGAATTGGATTACGGAACGTCATTTGCAAGACAGGTCTACGGCTGCATCGTCAACTGCTTATCAAATTGCTCAATACCATTTTGTACAGATATAAATGTAAAATTACCACTATGACTCATTGACCGTCAGATACACTTTGTTCAGACTAACTGGACTTCGTACAGGTTTGACATCATTAAACGGGTTCATTCTATTCCATCCGGTACTACAAATGATTGGTGCTTGATCACCTTTCATGAATAAAAAATGTGCATAACTCATATAGGATATGATTCTCCTTTTTAGAAGGATGAATGCATTGACATTATGAGCCTTTTTTCTTTTTTGGGAATTACAAGATAACTAAATTTCTTCACAATTTACAATTTACTACGCAATCAAGATTTTACAAATTACATCACAACGTTGTCTGTCTTTATGAATAAGTAGTGCATGTTACATTTTACTTAGCACCTTTATATGATATACTTTTCCAACTCTTAATTCAAAATCTGCTAAAATAGGCTTATTTTTAAATAACAGGACATATTTTGTTAAGACGAGCATATCGATGGGCAAATCGATTGAGACAAGAATTTCCAACCTTTTCACATAAACTGCGTTTATTCCATGTTTTAGAACATTTGGGGTTTTCTATTTTTTTTCTGCTATGAATTTGTAAAGTGTTTGTTATCTTTGCGTAATGTCATGGTACTGTACGTTTTTGTTTTATTGAACTTTTACATTCATTCCTATTGTCAATGAGCATCCACATAAAAAGTTTTAATACTTGATTTCTGATGCAAATTGAAGTAAAATGAAAATATAATATATCTTTTTGGTAACGACACCGTAAAGCTGTCACATAACTTGTCAAATTACTGCGTTCAAGATGGTCATATAAGGTTAAATGTGTCAATTTCAACACATTAATGGTGTTACACAGCTTTAACAAATGACCTCTTGTAAATAAATTTTCAGACACCACTGTTGTTTTATAAAAAAAAAATGTGTTTAAAGAGTGAAAAAATAATATTTTTTAATTGTAATGGTCAAAGAGTTGATCTTTGTTTATTGCCTTATGTAAATTATTAATAAAAAGAACATTATCTATATATTCGAAAATGATATTAATGATCGGGCTTATTTTTTTGTTTTTGACAAGTGCCAGATGGAACGCCGATTTATATATTGAAATTAGAAAGAGTTCGACAAGGAGAGACGCATATTCCTTCCCATAGAAAAACCTCAAAATTCAACAAATATGTTGTCAATGCAAAATCACTAACCGGATATTTCTCTGTGTAGAAGGTTTTACCTTCTTGTTCACTATCAACAAATGTGTCGTATAGAAGCCTAAAGAAATACATCTTCAGCGTATGCTGCCATTTGTATATTACAAAATTAGTGTTGATTACCTTATTTAGACGATTTATCAATCTCACATGGTGGTATATACATGATACAGAGTTGAACAATTAGAAGTTTTAATATAAATGATGTAAGCGAAAAGTCGAGGTTTATAATACATGTAATAATCAAGAAATGTTTTGTAGATTTTTTTTAGAATCAGCATATGGTTAATACCACTTCATGGGTAAACAGTTGCATAGTTTTTCAGAATATCCTCTTTCACTAAGGCCAGAATTATTGTCAAAGTAATAAACAATTATATTGGAGAACATGGAGATTAGCCGTCAATGTAACGTTGAATTTGCGGAATTGTGTAAAGCTTAATTATCCAACACAAACAAGGTGAGTCCTCATATTTCATGTTCAATGTAATGAAACCACGAAGGACGTATGATTCGACAAAATATTATCCTTGTCAAAAAATAATGATTTTGAATGTGCTCATTAACTCCTTATTCGGTTGGAAGACACTCATAGTAAACACAATTTGTAGATGTTCATATTGAATTTTGAATTTACCTTGCATCGATTTAATTAAGGAACTTTGAAATCTTAAGTAGTTGTTGTCGATGTTTATTACAGGACAAATCTACATATTATAATTGTAATGTGATACTTACATAAAACAACTACTTACAATTTGGCTTTCATTTGTAACGGAGTTTGCAGGTGATATGTCATGGGATTTCTCTATTTGCGACAACGCCTAAAACAGGTTTGTCAAACATCAAAGAAAAACTGTTTTGTCAGTTTTAAAGCGAGTCTATATGTTAATCTTTTAAACGAACACATTATATAACTGTATTTTTGGAACATTAAATTTACTAGACTCTTTTTTTTTTTCTTTTTTTCTTTAATCCAAGTATAAAAACTCTGTTCTACAAATTGAAAGATGCATTGAAGTGCTTGTCGTGATTCGAGCTGATGCAGTTGGTTTCAACTTTAGATAAATTACGTTTTGAAAAAAAACGCAAAATACAAGTTAAATACATGAATACGAAATGAAGCTTGTCACTTGGAACAAATGGTTGCAGAAGAACATTTCGCTAACCAAAATTTTGGCATTTTGTTTTACTTTCAGAGAGATGACCGCACGATGCACAACCTTTCAGACTGCTTGTGCTTATAATTCTGTTAAAGGAGACACCACTGTCCAAGTTTAAGGGGATGGGTTGCGTCTTCAAACGAGTTTAATTCCTTCTGTATGTGCGTATCCCATTTCAGGTAATTCAGTGGTTCTTGCTTGTTGCTTTGTAACGTATTCGTTTTTCGTTCATTACTTTTTTTTAATGAGGCCGATAGTTTCTTCGGATGGATTGTTTAACATTAGTTTTTTTGGGGGGCTTTTAAAGCTGACTATGTGATATCATCTTCGCTAGCCAAGGGTTATGATCCTCTCCCGTTCTCTTCATCCTTGGCGGATTGAGATAAAATTTCGGAGACACAAGGTAAGGATTTGTATTGGTTGCAGTAGAAACTCGCTGCATCCCATCAAAAAGCGCCTATAACATAATCACGTGTAGATGTAGAAAGTGTTTGTAAACAATTGTCGCGTGTTTATTGTGCAACAAGTCTTTACATCACTAAATATACGACTGTATCTAATGACAACTTGAATGTTTTTAATCAACTAATAGACGTTTCTGTGTATATTTTATGCTCAAATGCATGAATGTTGACGTATATTTTCGTTTCTGGCTTTACAAAGTGTGTAGAATCTAGACGCTACCGTATGTTTACCTCCAAATTGAAGAGTTCAAGTGCTAACCTTGGTCAAGAAAATTGTATTCGGAATGGGCGTGACTTTAATCTTCCAATAGATAGCGCAACATTGATATCACAAATGTTAGCTCAATCTGGGAAGGGTGAAGAGAACGGGAGTGGATCGTAACCCTTGGCTAGCAAAGATGATGTGGTATGGGCATTGCTCATTGTTGAAAAACGTACAATGAATTATAATGTTGATTTGCTGTGTCATTTTGTGATTAGTTGAGAATTGTCTCCCTGAAAATCATACTACATCTTCTTATTTTTATATAATAGATATATTCACATACCCGATTGTGGTTGTTAAGTCTTTTGCATAATCCATATATAAACAAAATTACAAGAAACACTAAGAGACAAACGCAGATAACAGTTAATAGTGAAAATGGAATTAAACGCATTTTACCTAAAATACAAACATTACACTTATATGTAAAATAACTATAACTTAATAAATCTTAAAATTGTACTTTGAATTCCTGACTGATAACAACTACCACGCAGGTAACACAGTTTTTAAAGTATTTTCATATCATATGTAATATTGGAGTTATCTTTTTTTTAAACACAAATTCAAATCAAATGAGGACGAACACCTTTATGTGGTCCAATAGTTTTTAAAAATGTGACATGTCAAACATATGATGTGTTTCAGCTCAAATTATTGTGATAACATTTCAAGTTTACCTTCTTTTTTCAAAGAAAAAGGAATTTTCAGTACTTTTTATAAGTCTTACAAAAACCTAAATTGGAATGAGCAAATTGATAAAATGTCATGTACAGAATCAATCTATTACAAGAGATAAGAAAATATTTACCTATGCATATACGTATTATCTATTTTAATGCTTATATTTTGTCATTATTTGATTACTGTTGCAATATATGGGGAAGTTGTTATGAAAGCGGAATAAATCTTTCAAAACCAAAAACATTTTTTTTTAAAGTAAACATTTACATATTCAGGATCACAAATATGGAACATTTTACCAAATGAAATAAAAAAAAAAGAGGAATACACTTGTATTTTTTAAAACAAAATGTTACAATTTTTTCATCAATTGTGCAAATTGATATTCTTTTTCATAATTATTTAGATACAATTGTATATTGTGTATAATATATCATTAAAATACTGATATCACTTGCCTAAAAATCTAAGATAGTTAAACATAATGATAAATCTCTTTTAATGGGCACTAGCTACGAGATATACAAAAAACTTAGATTTTTTTTTGGTGTCTTGTTCAATCATTAATCGAAGTGAAATAGTTTAGAAGACAGATTGGTCCAATTTGTCAAAAAAAGCTACAAAAAATTGCTGATGAGTTATTCACGTGAGCAAACTTCTTATTAACCCCGATGGCTAAATATGAGTAAATTATTTGATTACTGTTGCAATATATAGGGAAGTTGTTATGAAAGCGAAATAAATCGTCCAAAACCAAAACATTTTTTTTTAAAGTAAACATCTCAAATATGGAACAGTTTACCAAATGAAAATTAAAAAAAAGGAATACACTTGTATCTTTTAAAACAAAATGTTACAATTTTTTCATCAATTGTGCAAATTAATATGCTTTTTCATTATTATTTAAATACAATTGTATATTGTGTATAATATATCATTAAAATACTGCATGTACTTATAAATATGTTATGAACTAGTATATATTGTTTAGGGGCCAGTTGAAGGACGCCTCCGTGTGCGGGAATTTCTCGCTACATTGAAGACCTGTTGGTGACTTTCTGCTGTTGTTTTTTTCTATGGTCGGGTTGTTGTCTCTTTGGCACATTCCCCATTTCCATTCTCAATTTTATCATTATTTTGATGACTCTCAGGAAGATAAGAATTAACTAATGGGATGATCCTCTTGAAATAAAGATTATTTATTTTATTTATTTATTTATTTACATAAGGATCATCTTAACAATCAAATAACGGCAACAGTAATATTCCGCTGTTTACAAGTCTTAAAATCAAAATAAGTTGATGGTAGTTTACGAATTTTAAATCTCGTAAAACGGTTAAACGGAAAATAATCCAAGTAACAAGCAATACCAACGAAATCGTTTGAAATAAACATGGAGCGAGAATGGATGAATTACCACGTTTTATGAAAGTTCACTAAGTCAAAATCTCAAAATAAGGAATAAAAAGCGATCAGGTTATATTACAGATGACTAATTACGCCGACTTGAGACTATACTTATAATAATATCTTATTTTATGTTAAGGTATATAAGTTCTTCACTAACACATTGCTCAACTGATATCACTTGCCTAAAAAACTAAGATAGTTTAACCTAATGATAAATCCCTTTTAATGGGCACTAGCTACGAGATATACAAAAAACTTAGATTTTGTTTGTGTCTTGTTCAATCATTAATCGAAGTGAAATAGTTTAGAAGACAGATTGATGCAATTTGTCAAAATAAGCTACGAAAAATTGCTGATGAGTTATTCACGTGAGCAAACTTCATATTAATCCCGATGGCAAAATATGAGTTACGGATGAATTAGGCGTGTTCAATCATTAAATGGAAAAGAATGTCAGCATTGAAAGTGGAACAAGGATTGGCCCTTTGAGTAACTGATTCGATCCACAAACACTTGTTTTTTTATACAGGTAATAACGATAATTAGGATATATCTTTCACCTGTAATATAAAATCAAACAGACATAGAAGAATCCAATTGCACTAGTTCTATTTATATCTATGGTTATGTTTATATCGCGTTATGAGACAGTCAGTAGTCTTCGGGGATCATAGTTGATTAGAATGCACCTACACTAAATTACACACGACATTGTTATATATATTATCGGGAACATGCCCTGCTTACCATTTATTTCAGACTTATTGTAGTTTGGATATACGTTTTAGTTTGTTATTAATCAAATACTAGAAATTTAGCCGGTGAACACGATTTTGACAGTCAATGCACCTTTAAATCAAGCTTATTTGTTATTTATTTGTAATTTTTGTTGTTAGGAGGATTTGGTGTCATCCCGAGTTAAATTATTAGTGAACGTCTCATTTGACATTTAAAATTATCTGTGTTCAGGTTAAAAAAAACTATATTGTAGGGTATATACATATTATCGATCCTATGCATTGTTTATTGTTTATGTAAGACTTTCTATTAATTTGCTATACGTTTTAGAATTTTATAAATCAAATATAGAATTTGAGGAAAATCAGTGAACATTAATTTGACAGCTAGTGCCCCTTGAAAAGAGAAATAAAAACATGAAAAAGTCACTAGCAAGATAAATTCATATTAATATATACAAATGAATAGATTGAGTCCATGATCACAAATATTGGGATTGATTGGCGCTACATAAACCAATTTTCCATGCACCCCTTTCATATCCAAATAGAATGACTGTAATTTTAAACGGTTGAATTATAAAGGTACAAGCTAGCGAATTAATTATATACCATGCTAGGACATTATCAGCAATATTCAAGTAAAAAGCAGGCCATTAGAAAATAATGCATACTTTTCCAGCAAAATAGACACTACTTTCAATTCCTACAAAACTTACAAAGGCTAAAGGTTCCTGACTTGGGGCAGATATTGAAATAAGAGCAGATTGAATTTCAACTTTAGTGTCAGATAACTGTGTCATCCGCGTATATTCTTTAAAAATGATTTATAAACTTTTGAAATAACTTTAAACAGACAGTATTTCATTGACAATGCAATAAACTCTTCTAAGTAGCAGTCATGTGTCTTGTGATAAACACTTTTACCTAATTTTTACTTCATGTACCAATACAAGCATTTTCTTTTGGATCTCATTTCTTGCTCATATATGTTATGAATATAAGGGATGTGTTGTCCACCAACCTTTGCTATCCAAGCGATGAACAATCTGACAGCCTGCACAAATGTGTCAATACACCATTCGGTTATTCCAAATAAAGAACTATTATAATACCAGACCCATAAACGGTGTGGGATGAACAATCTGGCAGCCTGCACAAACTTGTCAATACACCATTTGGTTATTCCAAATAATGGACTATTATAAAACCAGACCCATAAACGGTGTGGAATGAACAATCTGGCAGCCCGCACAAATTTGTCAATACACCATTTGGTTATTCCAAATAATGGACTATTATAAAACCAGACCCATAAACGGTGCGCACAGTTCAGAGATAATACACAGACGAAAAGAAAAACGCCGACGAAAAGAAAAACGCCGACGAAAAAACAAATCCATGGAAAAAATGAAATCAATAGCAATAGCAAATGCAATAGCAGTATTATTTTAACGTAATGGAAAACCTCCATACCAATCACATTTGACTATATCTATATCAACTCAAATTTGTACTTTGAATTCATGACTGATAACGATAAGCACGCAGGTAACATATAATTTCAAATTATATCCTTTAAACAGAAATGCATATGTTTTATATTATTATCATAATAATAAAGTGTACAGTATATTGTTTATTTTTTTAAGAGAAGGATTTTATTTAACATGTTTAAATTCACTTTCATGTTAGAAATGAATTTTCAGCTAAAGAAAATGTGTATTTTGGTTACCTTTGTAACTATCATATTAAGGTGGGTACCAATTTTCAAATCTTGTATATACATTTGTAGGAGAAAAATCAAGGTACCAAACAAAAGATGAAACAAGTAAGGCATGTTATTTGAGATTTATATTTGTTCACTACCTTTGAAGTCAATACCCCAAATTCTACATTATCCGAGTATAAATAGCTGGATTAGATATGTCCACATTAGACACAGAATTTAATTAATACTTTTGGAGTTAATTTTCAAATTAAGGGGATTTTGTGACAAATTGTTGAAGATGAATTAACTGAAAAATCAAGGATATATACATAAAAGATGAAATTACATAAAACTACATATTATGTACTCAGACAAAATTTCACAATGCAAACAAATTATAATTATTATATATTTCATTTTGATTGTATATTTACATGCCAAGTCAAATTATTTGTGTTTATACACGCTTTGCTAATATATATGATATTTGAATATATTTGTAGGATTAGACATACAAGTACTAAAGATGGCTTACTGTTGTTCCTTGTGTATGATATGTGTGTATGTTACAGTCTTTTGTTTTGGTCTTTTTTTTATTTTTTTTTATTACTACTGTTTCTCTTTAAATGCCTTTCAGGTGATATACCCCTTTAAGTCTTTATTAAATTGTGACTTTTTAAAAAGTTGTGCAGAATTTATCCTTTTATCAAATGAAGGAATACTTGGCATGAAAAAGATTGTATACTGTCCATCACTATAGACAAACTTTCACATAAGATTTCCATAATCTTGTGTATAAGAAAATAATCATCACTGGAAGTTAACAAATCAAGTCTTCGTTTCTTTCTTATCTGTGTAAAAGCATTAGTAACCATGACACCTTAGTTTCCATAATATTCTACAGAAACTTATAAAAAATATTGATGCTTTGAAACTCCTAAGATATATGTGTATGACCCAGAATGCAATAAAATGAAGAATTAATTTCCTACAACTGTCGAATTCAAGGAAATATTTTTATCGACCCTGTTGCGTATGCAACCGGACGCGATGTACAATGAATCGATGGTATTACGCATTAATCACTTATTTTGCTTTTCCTGTTTACGTGTTGGTCCAAACAGGGATGATTTGTACATTTCACAAAAAAACCCAGATAAGACACTAGTTTGACATATCTATAGATGTTTTTCTATTCAAAATTTAAATCACAATGACCTTCAATTTTTCAGCACTTAAATAACAATATGACCGAAAAATTACCTGTATTAATACTTCAGTCAACAGATCCATCAAAATGTTTCAAAAACTAAAACACCGTTACAAGCCTGAATGTAATGTCAACTTATGCAACATATATCTTTTACAGTCATTCGTTTCAAATAGTACAATGATAAAAGTGTGGTTATTAGAAAAAATGTACATAAAACAATAACAATGTTATAAATATAGAAAATATCAACCCTGTAGGTACCATGTATGCTTTCATTGAACAATAATTCTAACCGGTTTACTTACTATATGATATACATAATGTTTATAAACAAATTTGCTGTTAAAACTGCGCTTCTGCTATACAATTTTGGCCCGCTGAGGAGGCATAATATATTATAAGTTATATAAGTTATTCTCGACATGTACTTGACCTATTTTTCCAGTCTAAACCATACTTAACCAAAGGTCTGAACAATACTCGACCAGTCCGAACCATACTAGACCAAAAACCTGTTAAAATAAATTTCTTTTTAACTTATATATACATGTATAACAACAGCCAACAAAATTTATAAAAAAATTAACCTTATAAAAGAAATATATCTCTGATTATATTTAGGATAAAAAAAATATATATTATATATAGCTTATATAAAAAAAGGAATAAAATTAAATAAATAAATAAAAGTGTTTTTCTGATTAGTGGTGAAATATAAAGTATAACCTCTGCTTTGGGGCAAACTCATAAATAAGATCACACCTGGCCAGAGGTATTAAATTCTAAATAACATTGATTCAAAATTGCAACATCCTGTTTAAATGAAATAACAAGGCCTTTCGAATATACATGTATGTACTAGATAAGTAATACACGGATTTAAGAAAATAGGATTTTCTTTTTACCTGTAAAACACACATGTACTGAGGTAATAAGAACATATTAAAGTGTTTTATGTATGCCATGTTAATTTGACAAAAAAATCCTTAAATTAATTGAAATATTTTTTTACTGTTACTTTGGAATACATTTCCTTTTTTAAAAAGGTTATCAAGGATTGCTATGGGAATTCTATTATCATGATTATATTAAATTCTTGGTTTAATAAAACAAAACAATTAAGGTCTCATTTTTTAAAAATTTATTAAGTTGTTTTATATACTATTTTATGAATGTAAATTCATTTTTTCTGAATATTTTCTTTGAATAAAAAACACTTATTTCTACAAAAATATTTTTGTATTTTTTTGAACTATTGTATATAAACCAATATTGTAAACAAAATTTATCCAAAAAATATCAAAAATGATCAAATAATTGTTAAAAAAACAAATTGTCAACGTGGCTTTGCACTTAAATGGCTTCATGGTGCCAAGAAATATACCCTTTGCATGATTAAAATTAAATAAATCTTCATTTTTCAAGTATAATGACCCACTTTAATATGAATATATGTATTACAAAGTAAATATTTCAAGATATTTTTCTTATATATTCAAATAATTGTCAACAGATTATTTGTGACTTTTTGTACTGTGACTTTTTGTCCTACCAAATTTGTGACTTTATGTCCTGTGACGTTTTGTCCTGTGATTTTCTGTCCGTTAACCTATTTTATATATATCTTAATAAAAATATTCACTGCATTATTACCTGAACTCAACTGACACCATATATCTATACTAGGCTTAAGTTAATGGTGAAAATAGTCCAGTTACCAAAAAATACTTCCGAAATATTTATAAAATTTTGAATAATATTGAAAATATACATATACATATACATCATTATGTAAGTGTTGATTAATATTGAGTTGAAGTTATATTATGATTGATTATTGTGAAATTTTAATTTTAATACTGTATTGAATACATTTTTAATTTCAAGTTTCTGTTCAAATTTCATTTTTATTAAAAGAATTCCTAAATTGATAAAATTCAGTTGAAAGAATAGGTCTATGTTGGTTAAGACTTGGTCGAGTATGGTTCAGACTAGGTCGAGTATGGTTCAGACTAGGTCGAGTACGGTTCAGAGTAGGTCGAGTACGGTTCAGACTAGGTCGAGTACGGTTCAGACTCGTATAAAATGGTTAAGTACACATTCAGACTGTTAAGTATGGTTCAGACTACAGTCGAGTACTATCAAGTAAATCTCAGACGAATTCAGACAGGTCGAGTAAAAATCAGTACAGTCGAGTACAGACATAGGCCATTTCAGACTTTTAATGGTTTGTAGTGATTACAATAAAACAATACATGATTTCTTCGGATTTGACTCTTTCTATTGACTTAATCTATTTATTCAATGACAATAGTTGATATTTGGTCGAATTGATACAACTCAAAGTTTTTATATTGATCACAGATATTTGATTGACGTCATACAAGGGAGACAGTTTATCGCATAATGCCAATAGAGTAATCTCCAAGTGCACATACGTATGGTAAAAGGATATGTTACTATTTAATACAATACATTTATTAATTTGTTTTCAGTTATTATTAGCATTTTCTCGTGAATATAATCATCTAAAATTTTCTGTTTCTTTATTTCTACATAGTGTTTTCTTTTTCCACGTTGACGCTGTAAAACTTATTGCAAAGTAATTACAAGAGATTAATTGGTTCACAAACCAAATGTTTTGGCCGGAAATATGGATGTTTTTGGTGTGAAAATATTATATAAACAAACTGTATATTGAGTTGACTTTAATCCTAATTTGCCAGAACTGGTCAAATCCAATTAGTTTTTATCATGCTATAAAATATAACTTAAAAGTGGAGTTGAACTGAAATATCATCTAATTCATTTTCAAGACTTGATTTTGGAACTCGTGCATTTTAAAGCTGCATCCACTGACAAAGTATTCTCAGATATGTACTTAAACGCAGACTTTCCCCTCATTTACTTAGTAATGACGTTTATGCCAAGGTAACATTATTTTAGGACCCTCGATTCTGACAGTTATGAACGCATCCACTGACACAATATTATTTCTCAACGAGTTGTATCTCAGATATGAACTCTTAACGCAAACTTTAATCGGTATGAAATGTAGGTCAAGATAACCTTTTTTTATCAGGACCCCGTGGTTACTTAAGACACATCTATGAACAAAATCTCATGAACTATGACTTATACTTCCACAGATAGATGGAGAGCCATGGTGTAGGTGTTAGTGCATTGGACTACTAGTACTAACACAAAGGTTCCTGGTTCGATCCCCGTTTCGGGGAGAACAGTTTAGGAACTGAATGTTCGGTTCTCTCTTGACACCATTTGCAAGTGTGGTCGTGAGAAACGATGATTTTCTGTCGGAGAGCCGTGGTGTAGTGGTTAGTGCATCGGACTACTAACACAAAGGTTCCTGATTCGATTCCCGTTCCGGATAAACATTTGAATTTTCGACACGCATTTGACACCATTTGCTAGTATGGTCTTGAGAAAATGATGATAGTGCGTCGGAAGGGGACTTTAAATGGCTTTCCCGTGTTAAGAGAGAGCCATATATCTTGCAAATTAAAAACACCTTTATAGATTTCGAAAAAGAGCAAGCTAATTCCGTTACAAGGCAGCACTCGCACCCTCAGAGTAGAAAGGGATTACTTTAAGTTGCAAACTTGTTTCCCAATCCACTATAAATAAATATGTTTAAACTAATTGGATATTTGTGAGGTTTGAAAACCACTTTCGATTACTGAAAAATGTTACCTATAACAACTCCCTAGATCGTTTTACGTTGAAATTAAAAATATCTTTCTTATGATTATTTTTCTAAATGATGAAAACTGTATTTATAACGCAAACTATAAATCATTTCCCATGATCCGACGACAAGTTGTTGTAAGAACATAGTACCTTGTTTACATCTCTAACAATAACATGTTTTTGGAAATCTCCAAATACGGGTCATGCATTCAATATCTATAACTAATTCTTATATGAAATATCAAACTCATATCATATAATGGACCGGCTTAGTGCCGGCTCATAATAATGCATCAAGAAACAGCTCAATATAATACTTAACAAGACAATAAGGTCTTAAAACATTTATCAAATCCCGATGTATTTTACTGCCATAAAAGATAGATTTTGAAAGAGCTGTTGACTCTGTTTCATAGCATTTCATTGGAAACGTTTTAGACATTTCAATTCCCTCTATAAAACACTAGATAATGTCCTTTTATTAAAACAGTAGTACTTCAGTTTTAAAAACAATATAAGAATTCGTTGAAATTCAACGAGGTTATAGATAACAGGATTTTGTCACCATACATCTTCCTTTTATGTTTAAAAATACATTTCACGATAATAAGAAAAATTAGAATGTTTTAGTGGGTCACGTATGATGCCCAAGTTTGCTTATAACTATATAAATGGTCAAAACTCCAGAACGAACTAATTTTCCCTTACTAAATTCGAACTTGATCTGTATTATGTGGTAATAAGAAATGTGTATGTTTCATAATATTTGGTCGAGGTAAAATAAAGTTAGAGTACGGCAACTAGTTGTGAGTCAAACGGGATACACGTATTGGCCCCTTCGATGACAGCGGCTGCATACAAATATATAAAAGGGTTAAACTATCATTGCTTCGACCGTTTAACAGAACTAAAATATTTCCTCATGTTATCTTAAAACTAGACAGGTTTTTTATAAGTTATTCATTTTTCTTTGCCAGTATCTCCAAAGATCCTATGCTTCCAATACTAAAATAAGTTTTATTATAAACATAAGTTTCTTTGATACCCAATTTAGGTTCACTAAATGTTTTGTACGTATCCACACCAGATGCGCATTTCGACAATACATGTCTCCTCGGTGATGCTCGTGGCCAAAATATTCGACATCCAAAGCTTATATAAAAGATGAAGAGCTATAATCCAAAAGGTCCGAAAAGTATAGCCAAATCCGTGAAAGGAATCAGAGCTTTGCATCAGGGAGATACATTCCTTAATTTATAATAATTTCTCACATTTTGTAACAGCAAATTTTAATAACCCCAAAAAAAAATCCGTATTTTCATGCCAGTACCGAAGTACTGGCTACTGGGCTGGTGATATCCTAGGTGACTAACAGTCCACCAGCAGAGGCATCGACCCAGTGGTAGTAATAACATTAACGGTACCAATTTTACCTGTTTTTATTCTTTATGATTATATATCAGTTAGATTTATTAGAATCTCGAAATGTCAGAATGAGGATAACTAATAAGTATAACAATTTGCATATATACTAGTTCTACAAATGGTTGACGAGGTCGGGATAAGGTACTAGTATTTTGTGTATCCAATTTATAAATGTCTAAATTATCAATGAATTATAATACACATTTATAAATAACTAAGAAAAACAATATGAACCAAGATAAAAAAGAGATAATGTAACAGAGAAAATGGTGTGTAATCATACAAAATCATTTCAGTTAACTGATAAAGATATTTAGTGTGTAGTATAATTGAAATAAAAACCGAGAAAAATCGATGCAGTCGAATTGCTGTGTCGTGACTTGAAACCATGTCATTATATCTCAACAATGTGGTTATAGTGTGGGGGCAATATAGACACTTGTCTAACGTTTGTCTAGTGTGCAAATAAAATTGATTATAATTTTAAGTACAAAAACTTCACGATAAAGAATCAGTATCGTGCTCTGTTATTCAAACTAAAATGTACGTGCTTGGCGTGGTGTAAGCTAATGCGTTCGAAAAAGAAAATAAATAGATAATTTCATTACATGTATTAGAAATAATTCCGGTCACCAAAGGACACATGGTCAACCACTATTTTCTTCGCGTTGCACTTTCCATGCGATGACAACGCACTGCATAGGCTTCCATATTATTCTTATAATAAAAGGCATACATGCAATACGATTAATCAGGATAACAAATATAAAAACATACCTGTTGTCGTTTTATTTTCCATGCTGCACACATTATCAAGCCAAGGGGGACAACTATGATGACAAACCTATATTTTTGATTAGAAATCAAAGACCATATTTCTTTCAATTTACATAAATTCCAACTAGTAAACAAATTGTACACTACATTGTACATATTTGTAGACTGACTATAACTATATAACTTGTAACTTGTACTTTGATGTCATTACTGATAACGATTGTAACGCAGGTAGCACAGTTTATTCGGTATTTTCATATCATACTAAATATTATATTTATAGATTATCGTTGATCATCTCAACGTGATTGATTTTCTCGTTTGAGCCGGGACGGCGAAAGCGAAAAGAGCAATCGAGTTGAGATAACCAATGATAATCTGTTTATCGCTATTTTACCTATGACGACAGTGTCAATTTCATTAGCAACGCCACGTGCCTCCTTATAGGATCTGGCGATAATTTTCCATCTCAAGCGAGTAGCATGATATGAAAAATTATCACAAAAAAAAATCAAAGGAAAAATGCACAAAATAGCGATAATGATTTTGATTTCAACAAATGTTTATATCAAATAAGTATATTTTGGGCAAATAAACAAAACATTGACGTGTGAAAAAGAATCTCGTTTAAGATTACATACTTTTAGTTGATAATACATGTAGTTATCAAAGGTACTAGGCTTATATTTTAATACACCAGACGGCGTTTCGTCTACACAAGACTCATCAATGACGCTCAGATAATAACAGGTAGAAGTCTAAGCAAGTACAAAGTTGAAGAGCATTTATGATCAATAAATTCCAAAATGTGTGCCAAACACAGCTGATAAAGTATACTTATTTTTTCAAGAATTATTGTACTCCTTCACTACAAGTCTCGCGCAAAGTCGTTTTAGAATGCATTTGAATTAATAAAATAATATGCATTTTTGTTCTCGTTTGATCATTTGAAATAAGTCGACAATCATTAATCAATTTCTACATCTCATACATTTTAGAAGGTGCTAAAGTGAGTGTGTCTCAACAGTAAGCATCTCCATTTTTGAGAATTTGCATTTAGTCACAAAGTCACAATAGGGAATCGGGCACAGCCGGTGAAATTAAATATCAGACAACTATACTACTAGCAGTATATAAAAATCTAAGCTTACGAAATAATGATGTTAGTATGTTGAGACATCGATAGGTTTTATCCGTCATCCAAATTAAGACGGTTCCCTAAATCTTATAAAGTGTTGATTGAAGCTATTCGTTCTGATATTGCTGTAGAAGCAGTTTTGTGTAAAGAGCACATTCAAAGATCTTCAAAGGGGAACTAGCCACGAAATATATAAAAAATATAGATTTTGTTTTGTTTAATAATTTATGAAAGTGAAATAGTGAAATAATATATCGGTTTTAGCGGCCAGTATGGTTCGAATTATCAAAATAAGCTAAGAAACATTGATGATGAATTATTCACTTGCAAGTGAATTATTCGACCTCACTGAATTCGCATTCATGTTAACTCCTATTTACATTCTTAGCTAGAGATGAATACCGCATGCATTGTGCTTGTTCAATTAGTTAAAGGAAAAGAATGTCAACATTTGAACGTGAAACAACGGTAAATTATTTGATTGACTTATTCGATCCACAAAAAATCATTCTTATACAGAAAAAAATGTTGATTAGCATATATTTTTAATCTATAACGTGAAATTAAACAGACCTTAAAAAATACAAATGCACGAATATCTATATTTATGTTTATATCCCTTACATATGTATATTGCAATCGAAGGTATGCTGAGGTCAACTGGGCAATTAATTAGTTGGCTTCTAGACTAAAATACACGAAAAAAAGCTACATATGTTCGAGCCCATGTCCGGTATATTGTTTATTTAGTCTTTTCATAATTTGAAAAATTGTTTTACATTGTTGTTAATCATATTTGAGAATTTGAATCAAATCGGTGAACATGGATTTGACAGCTAGTGTCCCTTTGAGGCCTGCCTCATGTCTTGACTTACATATAAAAAGTCTGATTTATGGGCGAATATATTTTAGTGATCTATTGTATTAATTATTTTTGGTTTACCTAATATTCATAGAAGATCCACAAAAGATGCAGTGTATGGTGAAACTTCCGATTGCTAAAATGTATCTTTGTTTGAAACTTTCTATGTGGTCAAATATTCATTGTGATTTATTTATACAAAAAAAGAGTATTATTGTTCTCGCTAAAATGTTTCGACTATACTACTTATCATAAATTGATAACTCATATCTAATCTTGAAGAAAAGTAAGTTAAATAAATCATGTAATTATCACTGAAATGATAATTGTTCATAGTCCAACAGCAGCTACATGAGCTATCGATACAATCATTCAAAAAGAATGAAATTAAAAATATATAAGGTGTTTGCGTTTTATTTAATGAATAGTATATACAAACTCTGTTTGTGGGCGGTTCGTCCCAGTAGCCATCACCAGATAATTGTACTCAATACTGTTCTGACGAGACTTACACATATGTCTGACGTAGTTCTGTAATTTCACTGTTCCTTAAATGTTTAAATTCGTGCATTTGTATTTTTAATATGTTAACTTAAAGGTTTTTCTTATATCCAAGTTATAGCTTATCTAAGCCAGATTTGGGATTTTTCTATTTAGGTCTTGGGTTTTAAATGCTATCAAAATTTATTCAAATTTGCTGTTCAATGTGATGAAGGACTTACTATTCACAAAATCTCATCCTTTTCAGATGAATGGTTTTGTTTGTATGTTAGATTACCAGAGTGCTAATTTATTCCTTATTTTTTTCGAAGACATTCCTAGTATAACAATTTTCATACAACGACAATACTATTTGAAGCTGTGTTCGCAGAAACAACAGCATACGCATTGCGAAAATATGACAGACATTTAACGACGTCACCGTCCCTGAAAGCGGAAAACATACCAAAACGACATTTAACTCGAACACAAACTAACAACTCTTTGAAAAGCGAAAACATAACAACAAAAAAACACAGCATAGAAAACCCAATCATCAAACCGGATGTAATGTTAGAAGCTTCAGAAAAGTAATCATAAATTATCCTGCCCGACAAGTGACACCTGTAATCTCTTGTTGCTCATGTTAGTACAAACCTTATAAAATATAATTCATTTGGTCATAAATACCTTGAAAACGAGCCACTCAGACCATAATACTAATGTCTGATGACAGTAGCAATAATCTTCAATTCCAGTCGTGGTCAAGTCTACTTGAAGATGATTTGGACTTTAATTACTTTGAAACACACTGTCTCATTTCTAAATGTAAAACCAAATTCCACAAAGCAGGCAAATTTGAATAACAGATGTTTGTTTGAATGACATTTTAACTAATAATTGTACCTGATCACAAGTACAATGATCTGAATCATTAATCAACATAGCATGAATTAGATGTAACATTTGTGAATTGGTATAAGTCGATGAAACAAAAGGATTTCCAAAAAAACGTCATAAAAAGAAGTGGGACATGTAAAGACGTATCGTATCCGTACCTGTTACGTTGACGTATGTTGACGTATTGATAGGTTTATGTGTAATTGATTATTTTGCTTTGATAGTAATCAAGATAAGGAAATATAGAATAAGGGCAATGAAAATTCTCTGTCATTTTAAATAACAAAATTGTTTTTTTTGATAATGTTGGATAATTGTTTAATTGTTTAATAAATGTATCATGTGTGTTTATATACTTGTTTCTTGTAACTCAAAATCCTGACTTAATTACATTTTATTGCCCTTAAAGTGATGTTTCTCTGCTATATATTTACAGTGCCTATGATATATTAATAAAAAAAACATTACGTGGACGACAACAGAATCTAAAGTTAAAACACATTTAACAACTTGTGATTTTCGTGTCAATCTATACATGCTATATACTTTAATATATTTTAGAACTCGCTATTTATCTTTAAGACAGACAGCTAGATACCATAAACATACTATGTATACACATGCCAGAGTCTGAGCTTGATTTGCTATATGATATAAAAACTAACTGACGAAAAAAGGTCATTTATTCAAAATCATAAAATGCAAAAAATACATTTTGCAAATAAAACATTTAACATAAAAGTTCATATTTAATATGAAATAATAATACATAATTAATACGAAATTACATCAACTAATATCATGTCAATTGAATAAATGACAAAGAATAGCAAAGGTGGGGAGAAAAATCTGCCCCATAAATAAACATATATACATATCTACTTCAAAAGATAACAATAAGGGCGGTATGTGGGTGGGAATTTTGAACAAATTGTTTGATAAGAATCACAAGTTAACACATCAAATGCTGATGATAAAAGGAAGTGACCACAATACACTTACACGTGAACTCGTACTGACCCGCAAGATCATTGACCAATAAGAAAGATGATATCCAATCATGCATTGGTCATAAGTGAAATTTCTCTGCACGTGAAAACAATTTATCGTTTAATTAAGTAGGACACTCTGACCCTTGACCAGACTAGAGACATCATACATTTACAGTATTAAAAGCTGACTCTTTTATTTAAGTCGGTTAGAAATAACCAATTAAAACAGAATTATCTTCTCTGCTGTCTTAAATTATTTTATTCCGCTTAATTTTCAATTAGAAAATAAAATTGGTTATTTATTCTTTATTTACCTTAAACAATACAGTTTATCGGTATAATATGCATAAATATACAGTTTACAAGTTGTATAGCGTTAACATACACATAGATAACAAACGTCAGAAATATCAGTTACATATTACTAGTATACAGTTTGTGAATTTCAAACTACATATAATAAACATAGGTCTTGAATATTATTCCTGCACTTAAATGCATAGAGTAAGTACTTTCCTAAATTACAGAGTTCCTTAGTGTTTTCAACAGAAAACAATTGTACTAATTTATAAGTTGACGGTCTAGTCCAATAATATTTCTTGATAAACTTTTTACGTATATTATTATAATTTGTACATTGTAAAATAAAATGAAATTCATCCTCTACTACATTTTTATCATACATAATACACATTCTACTATTTCTACTTATTCCATAAAAACGACCAGTTTCAATGCATAGATTATGTGAGGACAGGCGAATTCTCGTTATCCATTTACGAGCTATTACAGGAATACATTTTTGTAAATAAAATTGTAATTCTACATTTGACACAATATACTTATATAATCTACACTTTGGTGATGTTTAAAGCGTGAAATACAACTCTTGTTTAGCTTGATCATATATTTAAATGAGTACTCATTTATCAACTACATAGGTGTGATGTTGAGTTATAAAACAAAACAAAAAAGAATTGGATTATTTCAAAACTTAACATGGAAATTTTAAGGAAAATCCCCATCATTTCCCCATTTCCGGTGCGCGTTAGATAGAGGATTACATGTAGGGCTAGCGATGATGTAACGATTAATGCTAGCAAATCACCATGGAAAAACAAACGAGTAATTTATGTTTAAATTTCATAAAGAAAATATTGCATTGAAGTCTGTAGATAAATCTTTTTGTCTTCATTTGCACAAAATCACTTGTTTATATAAAGTGCAATAAAAACAAAATAATATGCATGTATTTTCGAATGAAGTTTTACTTTGGTATATGTACGAAATGGCAAATCACTTTTATTCGTTATCTTTGCTGTATTGATATTTGTAACCTTGAACTACAAAGGACTACATAAGGGGTCATAAATCTTATATTAACTATATTTATACACGTACTTTATTGCTATTTGTGGGGACTATGTCGAATTGATTACTAATACCAATCGTAATAAATTCATATATCAGCAGACAATTTTTTTTATAAATATTAAAAATGAAAGGGACCGAAAATATTTTCATCATCTTTTCACTATATTTGTCCAACTCTTTTATTTATTCTCGATAGGTAAATTGAAAATTATCATGGAATAAAAAGAGTGTATTACCGAAATATATCGAAGTTAAATATAAAAAAAAACCACATAAACATGTAGCTGCAGAACCGTAGCTCTGAGGTCCGCAAATAGTAAAAATATAACATAAGTACCTAAGAGCTACGGTTCCGCATCAATTAAACAATAACCCATAGATACACTCAGATACGACAACGTTTCAGATACGGATACGATACTTATATAAATGTCACACTTCTATCAAAACACTTACAACAACGCTAAATACATTGATTGCCAACATTTACATCAGTCTGATATCGTTCATTTAATATATTGTGTGCTATTTCTTATCATCTAAAAAATATTACAATGGACTAACAATCTTCATCTGGCAAAACATCTCTCCGAAGAATACTTGATCGATATTTTTGGAACTCAAACACATTATTTTTGCAGTAACAAAGCAGACATTATACGCAATCGAAGTGGTCCTTTTGTAGGTTGGCTCCCTTTGTAAAATATCCAATATGCCTTCTGAATATAAAATTATTGTCTAGAATTTCAATAACGGTCAGGTACCAGTCTAATCCTCCTGTAGCTTTTTCAGCTATGCTGTTCGACTTGGACATTGTCATGGTCATCGCCATTATACATCACGCTCAATCCCTGATGACTCAACTTTTTTCACTACCCCATTTAAACTCATATTTGGAAACTACTGTCAAATACACTATTTTAACCGTTACAAACTGACAGCTATTCTTAAAAGAAACAATTGATAAGCGTTGTTTCCTCGAAAAGAAAC
Source organism: Mytilus edulis (assembly GCA_019925275.1). Taxonomy (NCBI): domain Eukaryota; kingdom Metazoa; phylum Mollusca; class Bivalvia; order Mytilida; family Mytilidae; genus Mytilus; species Mytilus edulis. The sequence goes on from CM034352.1 coordinate 41,815,836, forward strand.
GATGAGCTCGCAGGGCGAATGGTTTGTTTTTCATGAAACAACGCTTATCATCTGGGTTTGTACTTACATGAGCAACACGACTGGTGCCACATATTGAGCAGGATTAGGTTACACTTCGGTAGCACCTGAGATCACCCCCAGTTTCTGTTAGGGTTAGTGTTTCTTAGTCATTGTTTCTATAAAAAAAGCAACAGTAGTATACCGTTGTTTAAACTCATAAATCCATGGACAAAAAACAAAATCGGGGTAACAAACTAAAACTGAGGGAAACGCATAAATATAAGAGAACAACGACACAACACTACAATGTAACTAACACACACAGAAACGGACCAAGCATCAGACAAAATCCCACGAGAATAACAAATATAACTTCAAAACCAAATACATGAATTTGGGATAGACAAGTACCGTGACACGTCTTATCGCAATGTCAATTTACACTCAAAATAAGAGAAAACAAACGACGCAACGTTAAATTGTAACACACACAGAAACGAACTATAATATAACAATGGCCATATTCCTGACTTGGTATAGGACATTTTTAAAGGACACAATGGTGGGTTGAACCTGGTTTTGTGGCATGCCAAACCTCGCACTTTAATGGCAATGTTAAATATAACATAGAAATGACAACATAATATTACAGGACTACAATACAAATAAATAGGAAAACGTATTAGACAAAGAAACACATGATAAATGAATAACAAAAAGCATCAGTGTTGTTTTTTGTGTTCTTTTGTTTGTCTTTTTGTTTTTAAGCCATGGCTTGGTAAAGCTCGGGGATGAGCGTACTTAACCCAAACAGATCAAAGAGCGTTATGCTTAACGCATGATCTTTTATGAATAATTGTGTATGGCTTTTCGCTAGCTGGCAGTTACTGCGAGTACTCTCACATCGCTCTTTCTTGTTAATTTGACATGTTGATACTATTTGTAATGCTTTTTTGTTATTTAATGTTTACATATTGAGGATTATACCTATGTATAAATATGGATCTTTAAAACGCTAGCACTGTTGTGCCAATATATTCTGCTCTATTTCATCGTTTTATGAAAATGTATTAAAAACTAAGGATGTTCTTATCCCAGGCATTGATTACCTTAGCCGTATTTGGGACAACATTTTGCAATTTTGGATCTTCAATGCTCTTCAACTTTGTACCTGTTTTCCCTTTATAAATATTTTTATATGAGCGTCACTGATGAGTCTTATGTAGACAAAAGTCGCATCTGGCGTACTAAATTATATTCCTGGTACCTTTGATAACTATTGTACTATTCTTACTTCCGGATGAAATTGCATATTTTGCTTTGATCTTATAAATAAGTGGTTGATTGGCCAAACATTTATCTTATCTATTTTTGAAAGTGTTTTTGAAAACGTTTTTGCTGATATAACTTCTTCAGGGAGGCTGTTCCATATGTCCACAACTTAATTAGTGAAAAACATACTTCCTCAGATCCAGACGGCTTCGTTGTTTCATCAGTTTCATTGAGTGACCTCTTGTTGATTTAGTTATATTGTACATTCCTAGTAAACCACGTGTTACTCGATTATCGTATTATCCTGTCAATAACTTGTATACTTCTATCATGTCACTTCGTGAATGGCGGAAATGGAGGGTTAGAAGCATCAGTTGTCGTAGGGTGTCTTCAAATGACAAGTCTCTCATTGTAGGCAATATTCTGGTCGCTCTCATTTGCACATTCTCAATACCTATAATGTCAGCCTTTCTGTATGGTGAACATATCCTGTTTTCCAAATCCGGTCTAAAAAGTGCCTTAAATAGTAAGGTAAATGTACGATTGTCTAGGTGGACAATGGATCGGAACAGCGAGTGATGTATATGATCTGATTAGCTCATTAACTTGATGTTGATTATGATTTGCAAATGACGGATGTGTGTCAACAGTTATGCCACTATTTCTTTTTTTTTCTGATTCAACATTCTCAATGTTAGTTCGGTCATGCACCTTCATACTTTTTATCGTGTAACTTGGAGATTTAGATGTTATGCATTAAAACTTTTAAAGATATAGAGGTTTGTTTGTATTCAGAGTTCAGCATGTTGAGGTGAAAACGCAGCTATTTTAGCCGAAGGGTCCACATGAACTTTAAACAATTTGCAATCAAGAAACATATTGAAACCATAATTTTGAAAGGGCATGTCATTGTGTATGCTTGTTGAATAAATAAAGGCAACAGTAGTATACCGCTGTTCAAACTCATAAATCCATGGACAAAAAACAAAATCGGGGTAACAAACTAAAACTGAGGGAAACGCATTAAATATAAGAGGAATTACCGTTTCTTTCATTTGATAGTCAGTAAGCCGAGACACAGACACATCGTATCGGTCAATAAATTAATGATGGTGGCCATTATACTTAAATAGGGTCTATTTCAGCTGTTTTTCCTAAACTCTATTGCAACAGTTTTATGTAATGAGCACACCTCTTTTAATGAAGTCCGTATGATGTGAAAATATTCAATTCAACAGATGAACTAATTACATCACTCAGTTTAGCGCTATAAAACAAGGTTCGATCCAACACTGTCTACATTTGAAAATGCCTGTACCAATCAGAAGTATGACAGTTGTTTTGGAAGTACACCACTAATTCATTGTCCCATTACTTTCTATGTTAAATTCCTCCATTTCAACCAGGCACACCTCTTTTATTTTAAGTTCAAATAAAGTGGCAATCATTGCATGTCAAAGCAACACTATATGGTGTCTTCTACTGAAAAAATCAACATACCTTACATGGCATATAAGAAATAACTGGTTCCCGGAACTTCGGATGTACCAAAACAGGTATCTGACAAACAGACTAAATGTACCCTCTTTTACAATTTGGCGCAGTTTTTTTAATATTTAAAATTAAAAGTCCAAAAGTGTTCTACAATGATCACCAGTCCTTTAGCTTGCATTTGATGCCAACAATACCTAAAATTCTACATATTTTGATAGTTATACTCATGCGTAGGAACTATTTTACGTTAAATATGTACTACTTTCTGGTATGTGCTTTCTGGCCGGGCCCAAATTAGTGGTGTTACACCTATAACAGAACCAAACTTGCTATATTGACTTGAGCATTACTTTATTTCATTCTATGACCTATTTCAAGCAATAAAAAACATATAAAGCTTTAGTCCAAATACTATTTTACTAATTTTAAGCTCAAACTGGACTGGTAGTAATATATGGGTTATTCAAAGAAAACTGCATATGGATATTATATTTTGGTTTATATACTTTTTTATTCTCAATATCATTGTTTAATTTATTAATATCTTTTAGGAAGGCTATGCGCTTACCAATAGTCATATTTTTATCAAAGGTTCTTCGTTAAATAAAAATGTATTAGTCCAAAGTTCAGACATAATTGAGAATATTGTCCCCCCCTTTTTTCTTCAAATTGGAAAAGGGCATTTTCTTTGTATAAACCATACTTCTGTGGTTAAACATAGATTATTTAGAGCAATTTATATATCCCGCAGCCAGATAACTTGCTAAACTGGTTCAAAATTGCATGTACAGTAAGATTTTGGAATTCTTATATATACCATTTGTCTAGATTGTAAAAGGCTACCATAAGAAAAACATTAAAACTTTAAAAAAAATCTGAGGATTGTTTGACCAAGAGCCTTTTTGTACCATACACAAGTCATTATATAAATGTTTTATTGATTTCAATCACAAATAATGCAAAAATATGAACTTGGAGTCAAGTCTTAACTGCATGCATGTTGTATGACCATAAAAGGCTAAACTACCTTAGTATGCCAATTCAAGAGTTGAAATTTCCTTTGAACAAAATTGTTAACCAAATAAAGATGACTGAACATGATTACTAACATCAAATTTGACTTATTTTCATTGGAATAGTTACAACTTCTAAAAATTGGATTTCTGATGATTCTCTGTAATAGGAAGTACACCACTAATTCATTGTCCCATTACTTTCTATGTTAAATTCCTCCATTTCAACCAGGCACACCTCTTTCATTTTAAGTTCAAATAAAGTGGCAATCATTGCATGTCAAAGCAACACTTTATGGTGTCTTCTACTGAAAAAATCAACATACCTTACATGGCATATAAGAAATAACTGGTTCCCGGAACTTCGGATGTACCAAATCAGGTACATCAGATCTGACAAACAAACTAAATGTACCCTCTTTTTAATATTTAAAATTAAAAGTCCAAAAGCGTTCTACAATGATCACCAGTCCTTTGGCTTTTATTTGATGCCAAAAATACCTAAATATCCTACATATTTTGAAAGTTACACTCATGCGTAGGAACTATTTTGCGTTAAATATGTACTACTTTCTGGTATGTGCTTTCTGGCCGGGCCCAAATTAGTGGGGTTACATCTATAACAGAACCAAACTTGCTATATTGACTTGAGCATTACTTTATTTCATTCTATGACCTATTTCAAGCAATAACAAAACATATAAAGCTTTAGTCCAAATAATATTTTACTAATTTTAAGCTCAAATTGGACTGGTAGTAATATATGGGTTATTCAAAGAAAACTGCATATGGATATTTATATTTTGGTTTATATACTTTTTTATTCTCAATATCATTGTTTAATCTATTAATATCTTTTAGGAAGGCTATGTGCTTACCAATAGTCATGTTTTTATCAGAGGTTCTTCGTTAAATAAAAATATATTAGTCCAAAGTTCAGACATAATTGAGATATTGTCCCCCCTTTTTTCTTCAAATTGGAAAAGGGCATTTTTTTTGTATAAACCATACTTCTGTGGTTAAACATAGATTATTTAGAGCAATTTATATATCCCGCAGCCAGATAACTTGCTAAACTGGTTCAAAATTGCATGTACAGTAAGATTTTGGAATTCTTATATGAATATATACCATTTGCCTAGATTGTAAGAGGCTACCATAAGAAAAACATTAAAACTTTAAAAAAAATCTTAGGATTATTTGACCAAGAGCCTTTTTGTACCATACACAAGTCATTATATACATGTTTTATTGATTTCAATCACAAATAATGCAAAAATATGAACTTGGAGTCAAGTCTTAACTGCATGCATGTTGTATGACCATAAAAGGCTAAACTACCTTAGTATGCCAATTCAAGAGTTGAAATTTCCTTTAAACAAAATTGTTAACCAAATAAAGATGACTGAACATGATTACTAACATCAAATTTGACTTATTTTCATTGGAATAGGTACAACTTCTAAAAATAGGATTTCTGATGATTCTCTGTAATAGGAAGTACACCACTAATTCATTGTCCCATTACTTTCTATGTTAAATTCCTCCATTTCAACCAGGCACACCTCTTTCATTTTAAGTTCAAATAAAGTGGCAATCATTGCATGTCAAAGCAACACTTTATGGTGTCTTCTACTGAAAAAATCAACATACCTTACATGGCATATATAAAGAAATAACTGGTTCCCGGAACTTCGGATGTACCAAATCAGGTACATCAGATCTGACAAACAAACTAGATGTACCCTTTTTTTAATATTTAAAATTAAAAGTCCAAAAGTGTTCTACAATGATCACCAGTCCTTTAGCTTTTATTTGATGCCAAAAAATACCTAAATATCCTACATATTTTGAAAGTTACACTCATGCGTAGGAACTATTTTGCGTAAAATATGTACTACTTTCTGGTATGTGCTTTCTGGCCGGGCCCAAATTAGTGGTGTTACACCTTGTCCATTCGTTTAATGTGTTTTTTCATTTGATTTAGCCATTTGATTAGGGACTTTCCTATTGAATTTTCCTCGCAGTTCAGTATTTTTGTGATTTTACTTGTTAGTGACGAAAACAAAAGTTAAACAGTTCTAAATTTATATACAAACATACTAGGCATAAGTGAAGCAAGATGGAACCAAAGTGGGGTTTTGACACTGGTAACAGGTGAGGATATTCTATAACCGGGAAACCCAAATAAAATTATTATCACACCAAAGGAGTAGCATTTATGCTATCCACGAATCAAAGAAGAGCCTGATGGAATGGAAACCAGTATGTTAGAGAATAATGTGGATCAGACTAAAAGCTACGTGCCAAAACATACCTATCATACAGTGTTATGCACCAACCAATGATGTCGGGGAGGATTTAAAAGAATGTTTTATGAACAACTACAAAATGTTTGGGAAAACATCCCCAAAAGGGACATCAAAATAATCATGGGTAATATGAATGATAAGATTGGAAAAGAGAACAAGGACAGAAAGAAAACATTAGGAAAACATGGTCTAGGAGAAATAAATGAGAATGCAGAAAAGCTAGTGGAATTCTTTGAGATGAATGAGCTGGTGATAGGAGGCAGTTTATTTCCACATCAGAAAATACACAAGGGGACAAGGGAAACACCTGATGGAAAAACAAAAAATCAGATTGACCACATCATAATAAGTCAGAGATGTAGAAGCTCACTACAATACGTTAGAGTTATGAGAGGAGCAGATATCAGCTCAGACCACCATCTTATCATAGCCAAAGTAAAATTTAATCTTGCAAAAGGGACCAAAGTCGATAAAAAAACGTATACATTATAATGTGTAGAAGCTCATAGACCTGCATCTCAAAGATCAATTCCAAATTGAACATATTTAAAGTACTGAAAGATGGGCCAGACCTGGACATAAATAACGAATGGGAAGTGGGAATAGTCAACATCAAGGAAGTGTGTGAAGATGTACTTGGAAAAAAAAGAAAGATTTGATCTCATGGAACATGGGAAAAAGTAGAAGAGAGAAGGAAAATGAAGGGAAGGGTAAACAATGCAAGATCAAGGACTTATAAACAAGAAGCACAAAACAAACACCACTTGCTCAACAAAGAAGTAAAAAAATGCTGGAGGACAGAAAAGAGAGAATATGTGAATGACCTTGCAACTGAAGCAGAATTTGCTGCATATAAGGGCGACATCAAAACTTGTACAATATCACAAAAACTCTTAGTAGACGTAAAAAACTAAGTCTAAACCAGTAAAAGATAAAGATAGAAAAGTCCTAACCAATCTTAATGAACAGATGGAAAGATGGAATTAATACTTTATCAATGTTCTACATAGACCAGAACCAGACCAACCAGTAATAGTAGGACCAGTTGGGGTAGATTTGAACATAAAAATAGATAATATCAAGAAATATGAAGTGAAAGAGGCCATTAAATCATTTAAAAATGAAAAATCTGCAGGCATAGAAGAAATATCACCTGGAGTTTTCAAATCTGGAGGCAATGAAAAAATAAAATACATGTACAAACTCCTGAATAAAATCTGGCAGGCAGAAAAGGTACCAACAGAATGGTAAATGGGTGTGTTAGTTTAACTGCCAAAGAAAAGAGATTTGGGGCTATGTAAAAATTGGAGAGGATTAACACTTCTATCAGTAGCTAGTACAATACTGTAAACATAGCTTTCAAGCACAACGTTCAAAACAACAACTATGTGCTACTGTGGAAACGTGATTCAATAATTACAAAATCTATAATACTAGAGAACTAAACAACATGAAATAACGGTCTAGATTATGCCGACAAAGACCACAGTCCTCTATTCCTTTATTATTCAAGTTGTGTCATGACCAATGGTCATCTAAACTCGATTGCTGTTCCCAGTTTCACCGTACCAGCTCAAGCGAGAAAATAAATATCGTTCAGATGACCAACAATATTCTTTGAGTACAGTACACCCCTGGTTTAAGGTTCATGATAACCTTTTTATAAATATGGCCGTATTAACATTACAATTTTCACTCTGAGTGTAGACAAATCTGTGCATTTGTTTTTTGGGGTATGGATGGACCTAGATAAAGAAAAGTTAAATGCATTTTAAGTTTCTGAATATAAAAAACTTTTCGTTCAATCAGAAGGTGCCAAAGTAAACTAAGTTGGGAAAACGTTTTAGAGACTCCCCTGATATAATACATATTGTGAATTGTATTAATTTGAATGGACCATAGATGGACAATAGACATCTGCCTATTATAGGTGATTTAAATTGTGTAACTGAGTGGACTGTATCAAATGAAACCCATGTGTTTGTTAATTTTGCTATCTTCTGCAGGATGGAAAAAATGCACATCAAAAATTTTAAATTCAGGTAAGCTTTCAATTTTCTGACACATAGACTTTATATAACTTTTATATATCTAGGTCCTGCCATGCCTTAAAATGTTCCTAGATGCATCAATTTGTCTGTACTCATAGTAAATTATGTGGTGCCAAAACGGCCATATTTTTAAATTCCTTCAGATGAACCTTAAACCATTTACATTTCATTTAAATTTTCGAAGTATCCTTAGCTCTCAAGAATGGTGTAGGGGAGAGTATGCAGCCTTGTTTCACACCAGTATTCACATGGAAAAGGTTGCTGAATGATGATTCATGTATCACCTGTACTGTGTAATCCTCTTACAATGCCTTGATTATGTTCACAAATTTTTGTTGGTATAACATAATGCCTTAAAGTTAGCAGTTGCCACGTCCCTTCTCTGTTGACACTATCGAATGTCCTTTCGAAATCGACGAAGTTAATGTAGAGGGATGATTGCCATTTTACTGATTGTTCAATGATGGTACGTAGTGTTGCTCTTTGGTCAGTACAGCCTCTATTTGATCTGAAACCTGCTTGTTCGTCTCTTAGTACCTGACCAATTGCATCTTTAATTCCCCTGATTATAATTTTTACAGTATTGTACTAGCTACTGATAGAAGTGTTAACCCTCTCCAATTTTTACATAGCCCTCAATCTCCTTTCTTTGGCAGTTTCACTAACAAACCCATTAACTATTCTGTTGGTATTTTTTTCTGCCTGCCAGATTTTATTCAGGAGTTTGTACATGTTTTCTATTATTTCATTGCCTCCAGATTTGAAAACGTCAGGTGGTATTTCTTCTATGCCTGCAGATTTTCCATTTTTAAGTGATTTAATGCCCTTTTTCACTTCATATTTCTTGATATTATCTATGTTTATGTCCAAATCTACCCCAGCTGGCTCTACTCTTACTGGTTGGCCTGGTTCTGGTCTATGTAGAACATCGATAAAATATTCATTCCATCTTTCCATCTGTCCATCTGTTCATTAAAATTGGTTAGGACTTATTTATTTGGGTTTCCCCGAGTATAGAATCTCCTCACCTGTTACCAGTGTCAAAACCCCACTTTGGCTCCATCTTGCTTCACTTATGCAAAGTATGTTTGTATATACATTTAGAACTGGTTAACTTTTTTTGTCACTAACAAATACTGAACTGCGAGGAAAATTCAATAGGAAAGTCCCTAATCAAATGCAAAATCAAATGACAAAACACATCAAACGAATACACAACAACTGTCATACTCCTGACTTAGTACAGGCATTTTCAAATGTAGGAAGTGGTGGATTGAACCTGGTTTTATAGCGCTAAACAAAATGATGTAATTAGTTTATCTGTTGAATTGAATATTTTCACATCATACGGACTTCATTAAAACGGGTGTGCTCATCACATTAAATTGTTGCAATAGAGTTTAGGAAAAACGACTGAAATAGACCCTTTTTAAGTTGTATGGCCACCATCATTAATTGGTTGACCGATACAATATGTCTGTGTCTCGGCTTACTGTCTATCAAATCAAAGAAGTGGTTATTCAAAAGGCATACACAATGACATGCCCTTTCAAAATTATGGTTTCAATATGTTTCTTGATGGCAAATTGTTTAAAGTTCATTTGGACCCTTCGGCTAAAATGGCTGCGTATTCAACTCAACATTAACTCTGAGTACAGACAAACCTCTGCATCTATAAAAGTGTTAATGCATAGCATCTAAACCTCCAAGTTACATGATGAAAAAGTATGAAGGTGCATGGCCGTACTAACATTGAGAATGTTGAATCAGAAAAAAAGAGATAGTGGCATAACTATTGACACACATCCGTCATTTGCAAATCATAATCAAAATCAAGTTAATAAGCTAATCAGAGCATAGGCATCACTCGCTGTTCCATTGTCCACCTAGACAATCGTACATTTACCTTACTATTTAAGGTCACCATACAGAAATGCTGACATTATAAGTATTAAGAATTGTGCAAATGAGAGCGACCAGACTATTGCCTACAATGAGAGACTTGTCATTTGAGTCCGCCTAGGACAACTCAAGCTTCCAACCCTTCATATCCACAAATTACGAGGTGACATGATAGAAGTTAACAAGTTATTGACAGGATAATACGATAAGAGAGTAAAACGTGGTTTACTAGGAATGCACAATATAACTAAATCAACAAAATGCCACTCAATGAAACTGATGAAACAACGAAGCCGTCGGGATCTGAGGAAGTATGTTTTTCACTAATTGAGTTGTGGACATATGGAACAGCTTCCCTGAAGAAGTTATATCAGCAAAAACACTTTCAAAAATAGATATGATAAATTTTTGGCCAACCAACCATTAATGTATAAGTTCGAAGTAAAATATGAAAGGACAAGGTATGATAAGGGGCATTTTTGGCCCCTCTTCAAATGACTTCATATTCAATCCATCATTAGTCTATGCATAGTGACTTAAAAAAATGTTGAACATTTTGTGTTTATGTGATTATTTAGTTGCCTAGCAACGGGTTTTATAAAACAAACTATAATATCCATCTTTATTGCAATTGCCTAAGGAAAAGACTTCTGAATCTATTAAAATGAATGGTAATGTGTTACCAAACACTTGAATATTTACTATTGTTGGGTCTATCATTTTAAAAAGTTCTTAATAGTAACCTAGCAACCACAATGTTGCCTAGTGACCACAAAAGTACTTTTTTATCCAATTTTATCCATAAAAAAAATAAAAAATTCAAATGTTTTCATAGAACTCATATTAAGTCACCTTCTATATTGATATATTAAGAAACAATGTTTGCATGAAAAAAAATTGATTTTGTATCTATATAATCCGTCAAATCAACCCGAGTTTTCCTTAGCAACGCATAGTGTGTTTTAAGTTAACAGTTGAAGAACATTTAAAAAGATGTTTAGTATCACTGAGTGTAATTTTAAAGCTTGAAACGTGGAACTAAAGGATATTTATGAGTACCTTTAGTGCAGATGTGCAATTCTAATATATAATTCTTAATTCAGTGTTTCCATGGTTACTCAGGAACGTATCCATGATATAATATCTTGCTTAGCAACCATCACAAATCAGATAAAATAATTTTTATGCATATCTAAGTATGTATTTTCATATAAAAGAGAGACAGCAGATACATATTTTTTAGTTTTGCATACTGTATAATAATCCCCCCCCGGTTTTCACAATGTTTATTTTTTTCTCTATTGTTATTTTCAAAAAAAAATCATTGTGCATGATCTGATGAATAGACAATGTTATGTATGACTGTAAGGTTTCAATTAATTTCCGTTTTTTTTTCTTCGCCCAAAGATTGAATAATTTAACTTAAATAAATGGAGAATGTGTCCATTGGCATGGGGACTCAGTTGATTCCCTCGCTAATATATAAAGTTATACAGAGATATATCGCAAGAACTTTAAAAGTGACGCTACTAAAATTTGAACTTAAACTTAGTTTTGTGGCAATAATCATTGTATATGCATTTCATAATATTGAATTGAGACAAACTAAAGTTAGAGATCGGAAACAAAATATCAGCATTTTTTTTTCATTTGTAAAGGAACATAACCCTAGAACAGAAAAAATAAAAGAAATCCCCAAAATTCATACTGGGTCTGTGTTTTGTGGTAATAAGCATTGTTTAGAAGTTTCATAACATTTGGTTGAATCAAACTAAAGTTAGAGAACGGAAACGAACAATTCAACAATTTTGCTTTTAGTACAGGGGCATAACTCTTGAACTGGAAAAGTGGCGCCATCAACATTCAAACTCTATCTGTGTTTTGTGGTAATGAACAGTGTGTATAAGTTTTATATCATTTGGTAGAGACAAACTAAAGTTGGAAAACGGAAACGAAAAATTCAGCATTTTTTCCTTTTGTTAAGGAGCATAACTCTAGTATCAAGTGACGCCAGCAAAATCAAACTTCACTTGTGTTTTGTGGTGATAAGCATTGTGTATATTAAGTTTCTTAACATTTGGTTGAGGCAAACTAAAGTTAGAGATCGGAAACCAATTTGGGGACATACAGACGGACGGACCTACAATGTATGTACGTATTTATAGACGGACAAGGGAACAACTTAATGCTCGCCCCGGTACTGAGAGGACGTATGCATGCTCTTTACTACATACGTGGAGCACAAAAAAATAGTTGAGAATTATAAGAGTAGAAATGTTTTATGTGTGAACTTGGCTGCTGACTTTCAAAATGTACATGAACGTCAATTTTTTTTAAACCTTTTAGTTATAAAATAAATTTTATGAAGTAAAAAGTAGTACTATTCATATCATTATTTAGAACATTGAGTAAATTGGTGCATACTGTACACTGTGATTGTTGAATTGATCTACATATTGATATGTTTCAACTGGGGCCGAGAGGATAGGGGGCGATGACTTTGGGTTCTTTTACAGTTTTATTTTTAATCTAAGACAAAAGATGAATATATCATGAAAAAATAGAATAATAACATATCTATCTTTAGGCAATCAAGAAAATGATAGGAGTCTAGTGGTTTTAGTCATTTTGTGCAATGCATTTATTATAAATAGAAAGATGTGGTATGGTTGACAATGGGAACTCTCCACTCAAAAGACCAAGAAATTAACAACCGTACGGCCTTCAACATGAACAAAGCCCATACCGCATTGTCAGTTATAAAAGGCCCCGAAATAACAATGTCAAACGATTCAAACGAGATAACCAACGGCCTAATCTATGCAGACAAAAATTAACCAAAAACAAATATGTAGCACATAAGCAAACGATAACCACTAAATTACAGGAGTCGGTTGCACAAAAAAACTTACGACTAAGAATGATCGTACTAAGTATACTGAAATGTTCATGACTCACGATCAATCTTACTCGTAAGTTTTTTTGTGAAACTGACTCCATGCTCCTGGCTTGGGACAGGCACATATATAGAGAATGTGGCAGGTTTAACATGTTAGCGGGATCTGAAACCTCATCCTAACCTTGGACAGTGGTGTAACAGTAAAAATAAGAACGAACTATAAAAATCAGTTAAAATAAGGCTAAGATCAATAAAAATACAAATAATTGGACGTGTCCGGGTACTTGTACATTCCAAAAACAAAAAGACACTGAATATTTTTGTTCCTCATTATCTAACAGGTACAAGGTGTGCTTCTCTTGAGTATTAAAGGAAATATCTTTTCTACATCCCTTGAGAAGATACACAAAATACAAGTTTAATATACATTGTCTAAAATTGGAATGGACTGGATAGGGAATGTGTCAAAAAATAGTTATGTTATCCTTTTATCGATTAACAAGTCGCACACATAGCAGCTTCTCCTTTTATTTTATATTAGAGAAAAAATTCTAGAAAAGAAAAAGTGAAAAGAAATAAAATAAAATATAATAGTCACAGAAAAGATAGTATTATATTTTTTCAACTGAAAATTTTATCATGTTGTAATGTCAGCTTTTAGAAAGTAACAGCTGTCTGATCAGCTTATATACGAGAGTAGACGCATGAATTTTTGTTTAAAAAAAAATTAAGCATGCATCTGTAATGTCTCTTCGGATTTTGAAAGTCGAATTTTGTTGAGATTATTATATAGTATCATATTTGACTCTGTAATTTTTCAAAGGTTTACAAGATTTGCATACACTTAATTAAAGTTTCAAAATTATATTCAAACCTTGCAGTATTTCTTTTTAATACATGTTATATATTTAAAATATTTACAATAAATTTAATGAGTTAAGATTTTTGTTTCTTTAAAATCACTTAAAAAAATAAATTCAAATAATGTCCTGTATAATCCATTGACAGGGGAGATAATCTCGGTTCTAATTTTTGTTTCCACGTGAAATCGATTTCAATTTCCATTTGCCATTTACGTACTATGTACACGGATAAAAAGGGTTATAATTTGGTAGGGTCTTTATTCATTTAGTGTTGTTGAATGTTCAGTTTGCTGGTTGTTCTTTGACAACACTGCCACTGTCACTTAAAAAAAAAATGATTCAAAATCACATGTTCCTTTACTTTGCCCGACTTTAAAACAACTCTAAACATGATAAAGAACGAAAAAGTTTTTTTTCCTTTCCGGCATTGAAGTTTTGTTACTCAATCAAGATCACCTGAGTTAAAATAAGATACTCGAGCAGATTCGGAAATGCAAGATCGTTCCGGACCTTGGTTCACATATTATCGACATTTCCGTAAAAACAAGGAATTTTCAGTGTAGAAATTTTGAATTTTGAACATGAGCGGACTCGAGTACCACGAATATATTTTAAACAATGAATTATTTCCTTAAAACAAACAACACATTGAAATATCTTCGTGGTACTCGCGTCCGCTCATAGTTAAAAATTGCTCAAACGGACGGAAAAACTTCGGATTTTCAAAAAATTTACGTTTTTCATGAAAAAGAGAGAGGTATTTAATATTTTTTTCACACGGAAAAAGAAAAGTTATATTGATTTTTTGATAGATAAGACACTATTCTCTTCAGAAATAGCCATGTTTCTTAGATATTATGAATTCTAATTTCAACGAAAATAGGGGGCCAGTTGCAATAGCTTATCGTACCTTGTCCTTTCATCCGGAAGTAAGAATGGTACAATAGTTATCAAAGTTACCAGGAATATAATTTAGTACGCCATGCGCGCGTTTAGACTACAAAATACTCATCAGTGACGCTCATATCAAAATATCTATAAAGCCAAACAGGTACAAAGTTGAAGAGCATTGCGGATCCAAAATTCCAAAAAGTTGTGCCAAATACGGCTTAGGTAATCTATGCCTTGGATAAGAGTATCCTTAGTTTTCAATACATTTTACTACAACGATGAAGGAGAGCCGAATATATTGGAACAACAGTGCTAGCGTTTAAAAGATCCATATTTATCCATATTTATCCATAGGTATAATCCTCAATATGTAAACATTAAATAACAAGAAAGCATTACAAATAGTATCAACATGTCAAATTAACAAGAAAGAGCGATGTGAGAGTACTCGCAGTAACTGCCAGCTAGCGAAAAGCCATACACAATTATTCATAAAAGATCATGCGTTAAGCATAACGCTCTTTGATCTGTTTGGGTTAAGTACGCTCATTCCCGAGCTTTACCAAGCCATGGCTTTAAGAGAAAAAGACAAAACGACAAACAAAACAACACAAAAAAACAGCATAGAAACAATGACTAAGAAACACTAACCCTAACAGAAACTGGGGGTGATCTCAGGTGCTACCGAAGTGTAACCTAATCCTGCTCAATATGTGGCACCAGTCGTGTTGCTCATGTTAGTACAAACTTAGATGATAAGCGTTGTTTCATGAAAAACAAACCATTCGCCCTGCGAGCTCATCGTTTCTTTTCGAGGAAACAACGCTTATCAATTGTTTCTATTAAGAATAGCTGTCAGTTTGTAACGGTTAAAATAGTGTATTTGACAGTAATTTCCAAATATAAGTTTTAATGGTGTAGTGAAAAAAAGTGAGTCATCAGGGATACAGCATGATGTATAATGGCGATTACCATGACTATGTCTAAGTCGAACAGCATAGCTAAACATGTTCATCACTTTCACCAAGCTACAGGAGGATTAGACTGGTACCTGACCGTTATAAAAATTCTTAACAATAATTTTATAATCAGAAGGCATATTGGATATTTTACGAAGGGAGCCAACCTACAAAAGGACCACTTTGATTGTCTATAATGTCTACTTTGTTATTGCAAAAATAATGTGTTTGAGTTCCGAAAATATCGATCCAGTAGTCTTCGGAGAGATGTTTTGCCTGATGAAGATTGATGTTCCTGTGTAATATATTTAAGATGATAAGAAAAAGCACAAAAGATATTAAATGAACGGTATCAGACTGATGTAAATGTTGGCAATCAATGTCTTTAGCGTTGTTGTCAATGTTTTGATAAAAGTGTGACATTTATATCAGTATCGTATCCGTATCTGAAACGTTGTCGTAGTTGAGTGTATCTATATGTTATTGTTTAATTGATCGTTTGCGTGTTAAAGCGAAAACGGTATTATTAAATTTTCACAGCATTAGCTTGGCCTTTTGTGTACACAAGGCAGGTGAAGGAAGTCAAATTAGGAGCGCTGTGATTGGATGTAAGGGTACAATATATTTTTTATTTATCTATGAATAACTGCAGTGTGTATATTAACAATATAAATTTCTAGAGAATTATTCAAAAAGACTTGCAAAATTTCATAAATTTGGTGCAAAATGACGGTGGGCATGACTAACATAAACAAGCTCCGTTGGAAGTTGGTCATGATACTATTTGGCTTTAATTTTTAAAACAGAATAATAAAGTACTAACACAACATATAACTGTTTTATCCAGGTTTTTATCTAAAAATGTGGTAAATTTAGAAAATGTTAGTATTGTTACTATTTGCGGACCTAAGAGCTACAGTTCCGCAGCTGCATGTGTATGTGTTTTTTTTTTATATTTTACTTCGATATATTTCGGTAATACACCCTTTTTATTTCATGATAGTTTTCAATGTATGTATAATCGTTTACATCTATACATAAGATAATTAAACAAGCAACACATCTCAGGCTTGAATTTAATAATAATGCAGATATAGTTAATGATTGGGTAAAAAATCGTGGTAAACATATCGAGAATAAAGAAAAGAGAGGGAAAAAAATAGTGAAAAGATGATGAAAATATTTTCGGTCCCTTTCATTTTTAATATTTAAAAAAAATTGTCTGCTGATATATGAATTTATTACGATTGGTATTAGTAATCAATTCGACATAGTCCCCACAAATAGCAATACATTACGTGTATAAATATTGTTAATATAAGATTTATGACCCCTTGTGTAGTCCAAGGTGAAAAATATCAATACAGCAAAGATAACGAAAAAGACAGATTTGCCATTTCGTACATATACCAAAGTAAAACTTCATTCAAAAATATATCAATTTTGTTTTTATTGCACCTTATATAAACTAGGGATTTTGTGCAAATAAAGATAAAAAAAGATTTATCTACAGACTTCAATACGATAATTTCTTTATGAAATTTAAACATAAATTACTCGTTTGTTTGTCCACGATGATTTGCTAGCATTAATTTTACATCCTCGCTAGCCCTACGTGGAATCCTTTATCTAACGCGCACTGGAAATGGGGATATGCTGGGAATTTTCCTTAAAATTTCCATGTTAAGTATTGAAATAATCCAAATCTTTTTGTTTGTTTTATAACTTAACATCACACCTATGTAGTCGATAGATGAGTACTTATTTAAATATCGAGTTCTAAACTATATTAAAGTATATAGATTGACACGAAAATCACGAGATTGTTAAATGTGTGTAAATTTTTGCTTCTGTTGTCGTCCACGTATTGTTTTTTTTATAAATGTATCATAGGCACTGTAAATATATGCCAGAGAAACATCACTTTAAGGGCAATAAATGTAATTAAGTCAGGATGTTGAGTTACAAGAAGCAAGTATATAAACACACATGATACATCAATTGAACAATACAACAATTATCCAACATTATAAAAAAAATTTAGTTATTTAAAATGACAGAGAATTTTCATCGCCCTTGCTCTATATTTCCTTATCTTGATTACTACTAAAGCAAAATAATCAATTACACATAAACCTATCAATACGTCAACATACGTCAACGTAACAGGTACGGATACGATACGTCTTTACATGTCATGTAATTGTGATCAGGTACAATTATTAGTTAAAATGTCATTCAAACATCTGTTATTAAATTTGCCTGCTTTGTGGTATTTGGTTTTACATTTAGAAATGAGACAGTGTGTTTCAAAGTAATTAAAGTCCAAATCATCTTCAAGTAGACTTGAACACGACTGGGATCGAAGATTATTGCTATTGTCATCAGACATTAGTATTATGATCTGAGTGGCTCGTTTTCATAAGGTGTGTAATAACATGAGCAACAAGAGACTACGGGTGTCACTTGTCGGGCATGATAATTTATGATCACTTTTCTGAAGCTTCTAACATTACATCCGGTTTGATGATTGGGTTTGTGTTGCTCATTCTTCAGTTTCCTTACTGTGTTTTTTTGTTGTTATATTCTCGTTTTTTCAAAGGCGTTGTCAGTTTGTGTTCGAGTTAAATGTCGTTTTGGTATGTTTTCCGCTTTCAGGGACAGAGAAGTGGTTAAATGTCTGTCATATCTTCGCGATGCATATGCTGTTGTTTCTGCGAACAAAGCTTCAATAGTATTGTCGTTGTATGAAAAAAAAATTCTTTACAATCCATTTTTTTATTTTAAAAACGTCCAACATAATTCTTACCGGTAAGAATCAATAGTCCAAGAATTCATATAGTTTTGTCTTATTCAAAGCATGGGCAGGGTATATAATACAGGCGACAAATAAGATTTTTACTAAAGGCAATCCTGAAACATACTTTGACACATTCTTCATTTCCTTTCTCAATTTTATTTAAGGAAGACAAACTGTTCAGCTGTTTGTCGGCTAGTTATCTAAGCACGTTTGTTAAAGAATGGGGGCAAACTGAAATATAAATTGAGTAGTTTAAATTAATCTATACGGCCAGTGTATTCAAGTTAGCTTATTTATAACAGACTCGTAGGAAGATAAAAAAGTAAAATCACAAAAATACTGAACTTAGAGGAAAATCTTATCGGAAAGTCCATAATCACATGGCAAAATGAAATAACAAAACACATCAAAAACGAATGGACAAGAACTGTCATATTCCTGACTTGGCACAGGCATTTTCAAATGTTGAAAATGGTGGATTATACCTGGTTTTATATCGCTAACACTCTCACTTTGATGACAGTCTCATATAGCCCAATAAAAATTCGCCCCATCTTATGTTGATTATTTTAAATTAAGGAATTTCCTCTTGAATTATAAGGTTTGAAGCCCCATGAAATAGTAAATTAGGTAAAATAACACGTTATGTGCAGTTAGCCAATCAGAATGTCCTATTATAATAAAACATACATCTAATGTAATTAGTTAATCATCTACATATTCAAATGTGCATGTATATAAACAAAACAAGATCCATAATGATTATCTGATATGCCACTAGAAACGCGCGTCTGGCGTATAAAATTATAATCCTGGTACTTTTGATAACTATTTACACTACTGGGTCGATGCCACTGCTGGTGGACGTTTCGTCCCCGAGGGTATCACCAGCCCAGTAGTCAGCACTTCGGTGTTGACATGAATATCAATTATATGGTCATTTTTATAAATTTTCTGTTTACAAAACTTTGAATTTTTCGAAAAACTAAGGATTTTCTTACCCCAGGAGTAGATTACCTTAGCCGTATTTGGCACAACTTTTTTGAATTTTGGGTCCTCAATGCTCTTCAACTTTGTATTTATTTGGCTTTTTTTAACTATTTTGATCTGAGCGTCACTGATGAGTCTTATGTAGACGAAACGCGCGTCTGGCGTATAAAATTATAATCCTGGTACTTTTGATAACTATTTACACCACTGGGTCGATGCCACTGCTGATGGACGTTTCGTCCCCGAGTAAATCACCAGCCCAGTAGTCAGCACTTCGGTGTTGACATGAATATCAATTATATGGTCATTTTTATAAATTTTCTGTTTACAAAACTTTGAATTTTTCGAAAAACTAAGGATTTTCTTACCCCAGGAGTAGATAACCTTAGCCGTATTTGGCACAACTTTTTTGAATTTTGGGTCCTCAATGCTCTTCAACTTTGTATTTATTTGGCTTTTTTAACTATTTTGATCTGAGCGTCACTGATGAGTCTTATGTAGACGAAACGCGCGTCTGGCGTATAAAATTATAATCCTGGTACTTTTGATAACTATTTACACCACTGGGTCGATGCCACTGCTGATGGACGTTTCGTCCCCGAGGGTATCACCAGCCCAGTAGTCAGCACTTCGGTGTTGACATGAATATCAATTATATGGTCATTTTTATAAATTTTCTGTTTACAAAACTTTGAATTTTTCGAAAAACTAAGGATTTTCTTACCCCAGGAGTAGATTACCTTAGCCGTATTTTGGCACAACTTTTTTGAATTTTGAGTCCTCAATGCTCTTCAACTTTGTATTTATTTGGCTTTTTTTAACTATTTTGATCTGAGCGTCACTGATGTGTCTTATGTAGACGAAACGCGCGTCTGGCGTATAAAATTATAATCCTGGTACTTTTGATAACTATATAGAATCCATTATTACATTGCCCTCATAGCACCTTACCAAAACACAAACCACAATCTCGGAGGTGTAAAGAGGCGGTTGGCGGGTCAATAAATACAAATAAACTTGTTACAAAAATAAACATTTATATCTATCCTATACAAAGTTTCAACTGATACTATTACAAAATTTCTGATAGCTATAGACGATGTTGGGAAGGAGTGACCTCCAGTTTGACGCGTCTGATTTATCAGATAACATGACAGAGTAGAATTTCAAAACACTGCGGTTAAACAATTTGCAGACATCATAAATAAGTCAAGAATAGGACATAAAGATACAAATTGCAGCTGCAAGGAAATAAACACTTACATAAACTTTAATTAATGAACATTAATACACATTTAACAACCATGCAGTTGCCCAAAATAACACCATCTGCAAAAAGATAGCTTTTTATCTATTCTTTGTTTATAAACAGGTCATTCATACTTTAATGGGAAAGTTGTGGAGCGAAACTTTGGTATTTTACTATTTCAATATTTATATGTTTCCTTGGTTGCTTATACTGCATTTTGCAATGAGTTAGGAAGTGGAAATTATTATAATCTAGCCCCTGAAATGTTCTTTATGACTGGTCACAGTTTTTTAATTTCATCAAACTACGTAATTCTTGTTAATAAATTGAGACTTTCGCAATTATATTTACTTACATTAGTATTTTAAATAGAAATTCTAGTAATTTGCAATAAAAACACATACACTCCCTGAATAGTTTACATATAGGTGTAATACCACAAAATCATGGTACGTCACATCCGGTTGTATACGAAAATAGGTCGAAAAGAAATATTCCCTTGACAATTGTAGGTAATTAATCCTACATTTTATTGCAGTAAAAGATTTCTGTGTCATAAACATATGTCTTGGGTATTTCAAAGCACTATTATTTTTTATTTGGGATTTCTATAAAATATTTTGTAATCTTGAGGTTACATGGTGACTAAACCTTATACAGTGAAACCTGGGTAAACCGAACCCTGATAAAACCGAATTTCAGTTTAAACCGAACATTTTTCCAAGTCCCACAAAATTTCCCTATCAATTAACGGTAATCTAACCTGAAAAAACCGAACCCTGTCAACACCGAATTCCGAACGCTTTTTAAAGGCTCGTTAGTAAATTTGTATCTAAATATTACCTGTCAAAATCGATCAATACCAATCAAAATTTTTTGAGGTTGAATGAACTTGTGAGTTGTTATTACAAACTAATTAATTAGCATGTCTGTGTCCATGTAAAAAGTGATTTTTGTTTGTAAAGAAACGTTAAACTGGTCAGCTACCCCCATCGCCGATAATGAAAAGATCAATTAAATGCACCTTACTCAAATAATTACGGCCACAAAATCGTAACTGCCGTTCTGTAGCTAAACTGTTTAATTAAATGATAGTTTTAAAGCCTTTCACTGGATAAAGAAGTCGTGCAACACAACAAGGTCAATGGATTTATATTGCTGTATTCTCTTTAGCGCCCTATATATTTGATTCGAATGCTCCCGATGACTTCCGTTAGCTCTTTGGCAACGATAAAGTCCAAGAATAAACTGGACCCCTGCTGTTGTTTCACTGTTATCGTGTGCCGAAGTATCAATCAGCGGGTGACCAGTTTAATCCGAGAACTCGTGTGTACAATGACGTTCCCGATTCAACTACGGAATCGTCATTTGACAGTGACTGTGAATCTAAATTGGTCAGTGAATTAACGGATGAGAAAATAATTATAAAAAGCAAAATCGGTCCACGTCGGACATCTCCCAACGACGACGTTATTGACGGAGTGGCGTTTGATTTATAAACAAAAATGTAGCAAAACGTCTATCTCCATCTTCTTTTATTTTTACATTTACATCTAAATCAACACAAAAATAAACTGTCGACTGTTGTGTCACTTATTATCCCTTGTCAGTAAATGCCGAAATTATTTGGAGTCGACTTCCGTTTACCTCTACAATCCGAACACCTGTGAAAACCGAACAAAACGCAAAGTCCCGTGGGTGTTCGGTTTGAACAGGTTTCACTGTACACAGATAAAATAAGGGAAGAAATTTGATTGGTTAAATTCCAGTGATGATTATTTTCTTATATGCAATGAAATGTTGTGTGAATTTTTTTCTATAGTACTGGACAGGATAAAACTTTACTCATGCCAAGTATTTCTTTATTTGAAACAAAGATAAATTCTACAGATTTTTTTTGAAAAGAGCAAAGAAAGACTAAAAGGGGAAATCTATGGTGGTATTACACCGATAAATACATTTAGTCCATCAGCTAGTTTTCAAAAGCGCTCTAGTTAAGGAGTTTGTGTTACACCCCAGGGTACCGCGATTTTTTTGGATAGAATTCAACTTCAGTATCTTATTAATAAAATACAAGGTGTTAGACCAAAAAAAAAAGTGTCCAAAAGAGGTTTAAAAACGTTCCTTACAATGGTCCCCTTATTTAGCTATCACGACTAAGTTAAAATTTTTAATATAAAGCGATTGAAAAAAAAATAAAGTATAGATTAAAACAACTAAAACAGATATAAAACTATCATATTTAATGTAAAACTAAAGATTGTTTGTTTTAAAAAAGTGTGTATTTACATTACAAACAATCCGATTTTTGGGGTTAAAATTAAGGCATATTTTCTCATTTCATGAAGAAATTCGTAATACAATTATCTATTTTTTGTGAATTAAACTTTAAAATTGACCAGTATGCAATGTTTAAACTATTTGCAGTATGTATATATCGTCTAAAATATGAATTATTCAATAAAACATATGTACGTGCAAATACTCGTGAAATACCGGAAATCATCAAATTACCGTCTTCGATTCAGTCGACAATATATTCATACCTGAGTGCACACATACGCACTTTAAGCTAATCAATTTGCAACTGAAAACAAACATTTTATTGTCGATTATGTTGTTTTTGTGAGACAAATTATTTTATAAAATAAATGTGTAACAAAATATTTATGAAAAAATTACACATTTAAGTTAATTTTTTGCGTTTTGAAAAGGTCACTCTTTCGAACTCAATAAAGGTGTGCTTGTTTACATTTTGCGTTTTAGCTATATGTGGTGATTGAGTTAAGATTGTTAAGTAATTCAATTGACAAACATTGGTTTGAACGTAGGTCAAATAGTCAGTTGGGGAATTTGTTTAGACTTTTTACTTTCTTTGGCACACAATTGTGTCGATTTGACATACGATCTGGTTACTATTTATTTGCTTTTCGTAATATATACATTGTTCCTCATTTGATAGTGCTTTTTATCATTTTTCTTTCAATTTTAATGGATATACTGCTTCACTATTGTTTTATAAATATTGTACATATTGTCACACTACATGTGCTTTTATAGCAGTCATTGGGAAACGGTTTGGCGATGCAGGGCTGGGCGATCTCCTGTTGGAGTCTGGTGTTATTGGGTCAGGTTCTTTGACTGGTGTATTTGAAGGTAAACATTATAATCGAGCGCTGCGATTGCTCAAAATTGTATTTGAAGCTTTTGAACGATTACGTTGGGAAGCATTTGGTTCTTGGTTTAATTCAAATGATGAGAATGAATTTCTCGATCCTAATTTTCAGCATCTGTTCTGTCAATCTTAGCTCAAATCAGACAAAATTTAACAGAAAACAACTTAAAAACCTTGCTAATTTCACCTTATGTTGGTAAACTATTTGAGGGAGTTAGTGTATATTGAAATCTAAGTGAGGAATTATGAAAAAGTTCTGGAATTCTTACATAGAAATGGTCGAACTTTTATTGGTATTTATAAGAGCAACAAGGGAAGGTAATTGGGAACTTCATTTGGCATGTGTTGAAAAATGTTACCATGGTTTTCCGCATATGACCGTCAATAGATATAGGAAGATGTGGTGTGAGTGCCAATGAGACAACTCTCCATACAAATAACAATTTAAAAAGTAAACCATTATAGGTTAAAGTACGGCCTTCAACACGGAGCCTTGGCTCACACCGAACAACAAGCTATAAAGGGCCCCAAAATTACTAGTGTAAAACCATTCAAACGGGAAAACCAACGGTCTAATCTATATAAACAAAACGAGAAAACGAGAAACACGTATATATTACATAAACAAACGACAACTACTGTACATCAGATTCCTGACTTAGGACAGGTGCAAACATTTGCAGCGGGATTAAACGTTTTAATGGATCCAAACCATCTCCCTATTTCTGAAACAATAGCATAACATCACAACAAAGAAAAACATACGATAAAATATCAATTGGCAGACTTAACTCAATCAAAAAACGTATGATTAAACAATGAACGAATAAATTTGATCTGCGATATCTGAATACAAATGCACAGTTAATTAAATATTAAAGACAAACATTCATGACCAAAAAGCTAACAAACAAATTCAAACACAGGACATGACTGAGAAATATTTAACCAATCAATGTTCACTTTAGAAAAAACCGGTTTTTTATAATCTTGAAGTTTATACAAATGTCAAACCTATTCCCGATACATGTCAGTCTATTTGCTTCATATGCAAAATCTGCCAAATACATATCCTGATGCCCATGTATATCTTTCATCTAGTGGTTTTTGTGTTCAGAGAAGCTCTCATGGATTTTCTATATCTCCAGTTGACCAAACAATCGAGCAAACGTTGAACAGAGATACCAAAACAAGAGATGGCATTGTTGGTTTCAGTTTGAATAAATGTTCTGTTAAACGTTGGTTGCTAAATGCACATGAAAGAGCTTCAATATCATCAAAATGCCGAAATTTGGCATGAATAGTTAATCCTGAAACATCCACACAAACAGAACTTGACAAAACTCGAATGAAATGAGATGAACCTGACGTTTTGAAATTGGTTCAAACACTGCAAAGGTGGACAAACCCATTTGAGACATCTGAGCAGCTATCAGGCTTGTCCTCGGGCACTGCTTCTTCTTCTGAATTAATGTGCGACGCCTATAAAAAGGGAAAGTTGGCATCAGACAATTTTATCAGTGAACAGCTTGTTCAAAAGTCAATCGGCATTTTCAAACCAATTAAAAGACAATCATTTCTTACATTTTCAACAAAGGAAATAAAAGGTAAGCAGTTAATAAGTAAACTGATATATGAACAACAACACATTGAAAGTAGATATAGAGTAATAGCCCAGACAAGACAGTTGGATATGCGAGAGGTCCTCAAGTTTGAATTAGGTCCTCTTCCATAGTCTCTTGCAAACGTTGATGGTACACTTGTTAAGACAAATAAATCTGTCCTTGCTGGTAGTTTAGAAAAGGGCGTTGGACAAATGCAAGCTATTCCTGAGGAAAGCATGTGGATATTTGATGACATGGCAGTCATTCAATCCATCACAAGCATACCAAGTACTTTTTCTGATTTGGCAAATGTTGTTTTTAAAACCATCCTTTCAGTTTCAAAAAGAGCTGCCCGCATTGATTTTGTCACTGATCAGTATCCCACAATATCCATAAAAAAATTAGAACGGGATCGCAGGTCCTTGGGAGAGCAAATCATAACAATAATTTCGAGATCATCACAATCGTGTCCTCGGCAATGGAAGACATTTTTGTCATTGGGTAGAAACAAAGTTGCTATTGTTAAATCCTTGTGTCGGAATGGAGTAAACAATCCTATAGATTTTATACACTTGAAGGAATTGATTTTTTTGTATCACTGTTGAAAATAAAATAGTGACAAGTGTAAAATGCACTGAGCTTCTAAGCAAACAGGAAAAAGCCGACAAAAAAATGTTTCTTCATGCACAACACACAGCTGACAAAGGTTACGATTCCATTGTAATAAAATCAATCTGATGTGGAAGTATTGGCCTGCTATTTTTAGAATTGCATCAGTTCAAATATTATTCTTCTGATAGGTACGTCTTCCACATGCAGATTATTAAATGTGCAATCAATATGCGCAAAATTTGGGGAGAATGTTTGTAAAGCACTGACAGGATTTCACGCCTTTATTGGTTGTGATTTAGTTTGTGCTTTGTCTGGTAAGGAAAAAAGCAAAGCATTTGGCGTTTTGAATCGATCTGTGGAGTTTTCAGAAGGTCTATCCCGTCTTGGTGAAAATTTTAAAAAGGTAGGCGAAGAACTGTCAAAAACACTCGAGAGGTTTTTGTGTGCTATATAGATATAGGAAGATGTGGTGTGAGTGCCAATGAGACAACTCTCCATACAAATAACAATTTAAAAAGTAAACCATTATAGGTTAAAGTACGGCCTTCAACACGGAGCCTTAGCTCACACCGAACAACAAGCTATAAAGGGCCCCAAAATTACTAGTGTAAAACCATTCAAACGGGAAAACCAACGGTCTAATCTATATAAACAAAACGAGAAAACGAGAAACACGTATATATTACATAAACAAACGACAACTACTGTACATCAGATTCCTGACTTAGGACAGGTGCAAACATTTGCAGCGGGATTAAACGTTTTAATGGATCCAAACCTTCTCCCTTTTTCTGAAACAATAGCATAACATCACAGCAAAGAAAAACATACGATAAAATATCAATTGGCAGACTTAACTCAATCAAAAAATATATGGATACGATTATAATAACATCAATGAATTTCAGATTTTTTTGCAATGCAAAAAACATTCACTGGAAATCTGCTCAATAACACAACACTGTTCCATCGCCAAACAACCATGATTGGATTGTTAAGAACGATTTGATCAGCATCAATTGGCTAGACCAACCGCCAGCGTTAGATGCTTTATTGATACTGATAAGCTGTTCATGTATAGCTGCGCTGGTTGTGCCACCAAAAGATGTTCATGTATTCGACAAGGTTTATCCTGTACAGATGGCTGCAAATATACGAGTGATTGAAGCAACAAGAATAATCAAATCGTTGATATGGCTGACGATGACGACGAAGATGATGAAGATGATGGTGATGATGATTCGGTAGATGGCGTTGACGAAAATGAAGATGATTCTATGGATTGACCTTCTTCATGACCGTAAAAAGTGATGATTCTGTTGTTAAAAGAACTTTAATATAGATCTTGAAACCCGGACAGTTCTTTTATTGTTTTAGTACTATGTGTGTTTTTCAATGACTGTGATGTCCATTGCTTATGTTTGTGTTTTTCATTGATTCCATGTTTTTTTCCCTTTCTTACCTTTGAATTTTGTTCAACTGCCTTTAGTTACTTGATGCTCTATGTTTCAATGTAAAAAATATACCTTTTTTATCAAGAAAACTAGTATGTATGCTTTGGTT
The DNA here is from genome assembly GCA_019925275.1 of Mytilus edulis. Classification (NCBI taxonomy): domain Eukaryota; kingdom Metazoa; phylum Mollusca; class Bivalvia; order Mytilida; family Mytilidae; genus Mytilus; species Mytilus edulis. The sequence continues at coordinate 41,843,485 of CM034352.1, forward strand.
CATTCACCATCATGAATTTTGGATATTACCCTCCCCCTTTTTTTCTTGGTCCTCTACGATTTAAAAATTAAATAGAAATTAGCCTCCGTATTAATAAGATATGATTTGTTCAATTTAATAAGGGTAATTGTATCGAATACTTGGTTATTTTTTTATTTTTTCTGTATATATGTGTGAAACAAAATTTTTGATGTAACTCATAACTAAGACCCCTTTTAACCCCTTTTGGGCACTTTTTCAAAAGTCTAATACCTCTCAAAATATTCTTCAGACATTACTCTTTAGATTTATACCAAAAAATTGCGGTACCCTGGGGTGTAACACAGAACTGAAATTTTGCTTTACCAGCTGATGGACTAATTTTAGTATAAAGATGATTGATGAATTGTTGCAATTGGTGTTTGACGCAATTTTCTGTTCAGCAGTTTTGACTTCTAACGTTTAAAGCGGCGACCACTTTAAATATCGGTTTAGGCCCACGAAGTAGCCAGGGAAACTGGTAATTCCCATCAAAAATACAATAGTTATAGTTATTAGCAACAAGGACGAAATTACTGTGTATGTGTCACAAACAAAAGTCTTCCAAACAGTATCAATTACCTTTTGTAAATGTATGCAACCTCTTACAATACACAACATTTTTGATATTGATGCTTACTTCAGCTAAATGTTACAAGTAATGTGCTTAAATGCAGAAATGTAAATGAATTCGAACCACTTTTATTTCAAATTTAATTGTCCATGATTTTGCATTTAAATTTCAATGTAGATGTTTAACATAATATTTTAAGCCATTTAGAAAAAGAGCACTATTTGATCAGATCATCTTTAAAGCATTGGCTGGACATTGGAATATTAACCTAAAGATAGTGCATGTACATCAAGAAATAAATATAGCAAACGTGATTTTATACTAAAATGTCAAATAAAATTGTGAGAAATGATAATTGTAGTGGAATTATACAATGGCAGTTGCTATCTAAAAGTTCTTTTCTATGTTTGTTGCATTGTCGTTTTTTTTTGTCGCAGTTCAGTGTTCCTGTTGTTTTATAGTTTTTCTCTTATAGTTGCTTTGTTTCCCTCTGTTTTTGTTTGTTACCGGATTTGTTTTCTCTCAATCGATTTATGACTTTTGAACAAATGTATACTACTTAATTCAGATATTTCACAATTCGCTTACTCATTCATCGGATGAGGATAACGAAATCAGAGATCTACATTGTATTAAGATTGGGATTAACTCTATTAGATAGCTTGATGGTTTTCTTTTCTTTTATTGAAAGAAGGAATAAATTAACAAGGTTGAAGTTTCAAATCATAGTCGAAGTAAAACAGATGACAGGATGACCAAGGCGAAAAAATAGGACAGACACACACAACTTCTTAAAACATTATACCGAAATGTGCAAATACTACATAAATCAGTATGGTGATATTTGTTGCTTAGGAAGGGTATTCAATTTTATTTATTCTGTATTATTAATGTTCAGTTATATATAATAAATCAACTAATAAAGTACTTAATAATGGTTTAACTTTAAAAAAAATTCGCCGGATTTGATATTGAAAGCACATGGTAAAGTTTTCATTCACATATTGAACGATAATAATCTTCGTTACATGTCTTTTCACATCTTAACACTGATTCTTTTACAGTGACTTGACTGTTAGTGTTGCTATCCACCAATTGCAATTCATTCAAAATTTTGACCAAATTGCAATTTGTTTTATTAAACCAAATTGTTCAACTGGTCAGAAATTTGAACCAACTGCTGTAGAAAACCACAGTCAAGTCGTGAAAGTGCAAGGTGATAAAATAAAATATACTTACAATCCTTTAAGACTTTAACTCCACTTTATTGATGGTATTACTAAATCAGTCTATCAATCTGTATAGTTATATTATAGCCATTACCATACTAAAGGTGAACTGTTTTATTTTTAATTGCTATAAAAATGTCCAAACTAAGCTTTTATATAGTTTTTCTTTCGAAAAGTATTCTATATTCATAAGAATCACACATTATGTGAATACAAACATTTCATATTCAGTAAAATATTTGTGAAATTGCAATATGTTTGTAGGAAGGGGAGATAATCTTTTTTGGTTTCAAAAAATCTTTATTCAAAAGAATAGTATTTTATGTTATCTCCCCAAGGAAACTAATCAATAGCATATTGTTATTTCACACGTATTTTACTGAATATATGATGTATTATCTTTGAATGATATATGATTCTTATAAATATAAAATCCTTTTCGAAAGAAAAACTATATAAAAGCTTAGTTTGGACATTTTGTAGGAAGGGGAGATAATCTTTTTTGGTTTCAAAAAATCTTTATTCAAAAGAATAGTATTTTATGTTATCTCCCCAAGGAAACTAATCAATAGCATATTGTTATTTCACACGTATTTTACTGAATATATGATGTATTATTTTTGAATGATATATGATTCTTATAAATATAAAATCCTTTTCGAAAGAAAAACTATATAAAAGCTTAGTTTGGACATTTTTATAGCAATTCAAAATAAAACATTTTACCTTTATTATGGTAATGGCTATAATATAACTATACAGATTGATAGACATATTTAGTAATAACATCTTTAAAGTGGAGTACAAGTCTTATAGGATTGTAAGTATATTTTATTTTATCACTTTGCACTTTCACATTTTGACTGAACAATTTGTTCAATATTCTGACCAGTTGAACAATTTGATTTTATAAAACAAATTGCAATTTGGTCAAAATTTTGAATGAGTTGCAATTGGTGGATAGCAACACTAACAGTCAAGTCTACGGAAGCGTATTAGCGCCACACATTTTTTTTTATTTTTCTTCTTATGTTTGCGTTATAACGCAAACCTTTGCGTTATAACGCAAACCTTTGCGTTATAACGCCAACCTTTGCGATATAACGCCAACCTTTGCGTTAAACGCAAAACTTTGCGTTGTAACGCAAACCTTTGCGTTAAACGCAAACCTGTGCGTTGTAACGCAAACCTTTGCGTTATAACGCAAACCTTTGCGTTATAACGCAAACATTTGCGATATAACGCAAACCTTTGCGTTGTAACGCAAACATATTTATTTCAATTATTCATTAAGTTTTGTATATATGTCCGTCTGTCATTTATTTCGGATGTGATTTACTAATAGATAAAAAAAGAAACATACATACAAGGCCAAATCATTATAATAAATATGCATAGGAATAATGGAATAATTGAAGTGCAATTATACATAAATTAAGACTGATTTGTGCATCAGAAAAGTATATAATTTAACAAGAAAATAGATATAGTATATAGTCATATTAAAATTGAAAGATCAAAAATAATGTCATACAATTGTGAAACCTCCAAGTCAAATAGACAAAATGATCTTTCTGCTTTAAAATGAATTATTAATAAGGAAACATTTTTTTTAAATCTCAGAATATGATCAAGATTCTTTGATAGAAAGTCATTGAATTTTCATTTCAATATAATGAAGTATTTTTAAGATGCTTGGGTAGCAGTTTGAATAGAGAGAACATAATTTTATTGATAAAACATCTTCATTCTATACATTTATTGCCAAAGGGTAGCTTGTTTGAATGTAACCTACTTTACACAGTTCTCAAACGAGAGCTTACTTTGGAAGTATATTTATATTCGGTTATAGCTATATTAGCAGGCTAGATTTTTTTCTTAGGTATAACCTCAATTTACTCAATTTTCTTTGTAATGTATATACTAGTAGTAACTTGGATATCGTTTTTGGGGACCTTTATAGTTTGTTGTTTAGTGTGAGCCAATGCTCCGTGTTGAAGACCGTAATTCGGCCTATGATGGTTTACTTTTACGAATAGTGACTTAGATGGAGAGTTTTCTTATTGGCACTCATACCACATCTTCTTATATTATTCTGCTCATTATTAGTCATTGATATGATCTAATTATTCAAGCACTTTACTTTGCAATTACTACAAAGGTGATACATTTTATTATATCCAGCCTCCTCCATTAATAACTACTGTTTCCTTTGAATCTTAAATAAGAAATAAGATAAAACAAATGTTTGCGTTATAACGCAAAGGTTTGCGTTATATCGCTTTGGTTTGCGTTATAACGCAAATGTTTGCGTTAAACGCAAAGGTTTGCGTTATAACGCAAACATAGGAAGAAAAAAAAATGTGTGGCGCTAATACGCTTCCGTACAAGTCACTGTAAAAATATAACTTTTTTGTTACTTAAAGTTCTTTCATTGCCTTTTTTTAAATATGGTTGATCATAATCTGCCGATATTGGCGATATTATCTAGCTTATAGAAGCAAAATGATCCCCATTCACAGATGGTGTTTTAAGGGCAACTGCAAAAGCTTCTTTGAAAGGCTGCATTTTGACCTATGTCATATAAGTTGCATTTTAAAATGATGAAATAATTCTCTAGGCCTATAAAAGATAAATGATTAAGGAAAAACAGGATTTTAGTGCATACCGCATGATTTAAACGTCGAATTTCAAACTTACAAATGAATCAATTTTATAATCCGTTGATAAATTCGTGCGTAATGTGTATTTTTATATGAAAAAAACAATATGCTGCGTTTGTAAAGTCCGTCAGTACAAATAAAAGTAACTTTGTAGATAACTCACTATTTAAATGTATTTTTAGATATGAATGATAATGTTAAGTTGTAACCATAGCTTCTGTATTCAATCTGCATACTAGGTTTACTGTGTACAAAGTACTTTCAATATTTGAGGTTACTTTTTTCATATTCATTGTTACTGAGGATAGAAAGAATGTCTACCAATAGTGTACTAATTTTCGTTCGACATACATCGAAAACCAGTTCAATAGGGTTGACAATTGATGAGGTATCTATGATATATTTTTATTTTAAAACATAATGAAAGACATTTAAAAAATAGATTGAAATCATCAATGTTTAACTACAAGATATGTTATTTGTGACAGATTTACTATGCAAAAGTTTACATTACACACACATTCACTTAACTAGAATAAAAAGACATTTTTCCTCTCTATATCTGAATGAAACATGTACAGCAATAGAACAACAAATCAACACACGACACACACACACACATTATTTGATAGCATTGATATGATAACACTTTGTTAGAAAGTGAAGACACACCACGTTCTAGTCGCACAATGCAGACAAATGCAAACAGTTAGTAATATGCTGCATTTAATATTTTGTTGGTGCTTGAGATTATATTAAAAAACAATCGGGTTAATCTTGAAGGTGGACAGAAATTCCATCAATAAATATCCAATTTTCGAACCAATGTTTTCAAACACCAATAGCCTTACAAATAGGTTATGATTTTAAGTAACTTAATCACACTTTCATAGAAATACCATTTTCGAATGAAACGGTATGGACAATCTAAAATATAAAGTTATTTTACGAAAATTTATGAAGTTGAGTTGTTTGAAAATGTAGTTTACAATTGCTACATAAATGTAAAAGTTAGTTATCGAAAGCGCCGTAAAAATATGTATTAATAGACAATGATCTTACTTATACTCTTCCAAGTTGTTAGAACTTGTTATAAGATATTTTGAAAAAGCTTATATTGGCATGAACGAAAAAGAATTAAAATACCGGGTTGTTAACAGTGTGCAACTATAGGACTGTAGTACTGTTGCCGTAAATACAATATGGCAAGCTTTTAATCGTCTGAAGTTTGTAACAGTCGTGAATGAACTTGATAGGCAAAGATATAATACTGCATGAATTTATACCAAATATCTAAATAATGAAAAAAACCATCAGGATAGAGCATACGGTAATAACTAACAGATTTGTCTTGTTTTGACGAGACATATTTCACAGGACCTAAAAGTGACCCTATCAAATTTTTACTAGGTATTGAATACAATGTTTAGCCTAAGTAACAGTAAATGGAATATGTCACAGATTTTGACAAAAATTTTCACATGACTTTCAAATCCATATATTTTTTTTTCAAAATCATTTGCTGTTGGGTCATTCTTTTGATTTATGTAGTAATAAAGGTATTGTTCTACTCACTAGCCGGAATATGTGCTGAAATTTAAATACGACAAGTATTCTTATCTTTAACATTACAATTTTTTTTAACAAAGTTTGAATTGTTCATGCATCATGTAAATATTGAAATATTTTTTTTTTATAAGAAACCCTTATTGTCTTACTTTAATCAATAACATTTTGTATTTACTGACTCTCTTAACCTGACTATTCTGATTTCTTTTTTTAATTATCTAAACATGATAAATGAAAGTCAAGTTAAAACAATTTGTTCATGATTTAAATTTCATCTGGAACTAAAAAAGTATATGTTTCCTCCAAAAGAAGATTGCTTGGATAATTGCAAATCGTCGGGTGTATTGAATGTTTGCTAATTTGTATATAACTCGACATTTGAGCAACAAAGTAAGATTTCAGCTTGACTACAATTAATACTGCTCTTGAGCTTTATCTTCTAAAGCATTGAACATATATGTTTGAGTATACAATATATCATACTAAAATAAAAATAAAAGTTATTGTATTCCGCTCCATACAATGGCTGCTATAGAGAAAAAGCAAGAATTACAACCGGTGTGAACACCAAAACCATTATGTAGAAATTGAATGAAAGCAACAAAGGTGTAAAGACAAACAGACAGCTGAGTCCTAGCTATAAACAATATCAGAGTAAAGCAAAAAGATGGTTACATTTATACAATACCACCTAAGATCATCATATAGCGTGGGTGTACATAATGCTTTGATTAAAATAAATTTAAATTGGTTTTTCAAAAATTTAAAATGACATCACTTATATCAAATTTAAATGGTAAATCTTTAATGCAACTTGACCTTTCAATTCTAAGCGATTGACTTTGAGGAAGGTAATAAATTTCACTATCTACAATGTCATTGTTACATACTATTAAATGCCATATGTGTCCTTGAAAGAAACTGTTTATCGGGATTTTCCATTAATAAATTACTAGCAAACACATGTCTCAAACATTATTTTTGTAATTCAACTTTTTTTTAAATTACTGACCAATAAATCACATTTACGTTCCAAAGCTTATTAACTATATTTATTATTTTATTTCAGACTGAATATTTAGTTCAACTATTCGAACAATTATCAAGCCTAGTCAATACTGATGTGGAGTATCTTACATTTACTCATAACGGAAAGCAATATCGCCACGAGGACAAACGTCGAATTATAGATGTCGGTTTGCATAATCGAGATACCATATTTGTTGTGTCAAGAGTTAAAGGCGGTACCAATTGAAGATCTAAAGATTGTTATTTAATTTCATTGTTTCTAAAATTACAATGTATATGAATATAAATCATCTTATAATTATTGAATTAAAATGCATTTAATTAGCATAATGCATAGGGAATGTTAATGTAGGAAACATGTCTTTTATAAAGTAGTTTTAATAAAGCACATGTATTAATATTAAACCCATGCAAACTATTATAATTGAATCATTAATTGTGTTAATTACTCGATTGAAATAATATTTAAAATGCACACATGTTTGACTTCTTTTGCAAATAAGTAATACTTTGTTCATTACATAATTTACAAATCTCAGGTAATTTTACCTGTTGTTCACAAAAATGAATTGTCGATGTAAAACATTGAATACATTTGAAATCAATTTCACATGTACGACATTATGACGCATTTGATGATCTTTGCAAACGGCTACTTGACACTTGCTTATCTTGGTAAGAAATGAACCGATTAAAAAAAGACTTATTTTGTACCATGTCATAACTTCGGTATTTTTGATGATATCTTGCAGTACTTTATAAACTCATCTATATGCAAAGTGTTGCTTAAAATGTACACGCAAAAGCACAAAAACTACGTACTGTTTAATTATGATTGATGTTCATAAAGTAAAAGAATCGAATAACTGAAGCAAAATGTTTACACTGCTAAAAATATCCGAGTTGTAGTTTGATTGCATCTTCTCTTACTTGTGATTTTATGTTGTTTGCTAATTATTGTGTTGTGAATAATAGATTATATCTTTGTATATGTATTCACCTCAAATGTATCCCAACAATGGACAAAATCAGAAGGTTGAAAATTTAACTAAAAACATTCCCAGTATTGGTTAAGCTTCTGTCAATCGTTTTGGAAATTTTAACAGCTGTTTTTACGGTCGCCAGCATGAGCTGATTGGTCATTATGACAAAAGTGTGTCAGAAATCATATATGATATTCTTCCTCAGTCATAATAACCTTCCATCATTACCGAACTGAACAGAAAAATAACACGACGGGTGCCGTATACGTTGCAGGAAATGCTTACCCATTCCGGGACACCTAATTTCACTCCCAGTTTTTAGTGGAGTTCGTGTTTTTTTTAAAATTATTATTCATAACTGTTGATGTAAATAAGCTCATCATAGATACCAGGACTACATTTTGTATATACGCCAGACGCGCGTTTCGTCTACCAAAAATGTCCTTGGTTTTGTGATTCTTTGTTTACTCTACTCCTTGGTTTTGATAGTTTTTGTCTTTGTTTTGCAAATTGACACCATCAATAATTGAGAGAAAAACAGGATTTTAGAGCATACCGCATGATTTAAACGCCGGATTTCAAACTTACAAATAAATCAATTTTATAATCCGTTTATAAATTTGTGCGTTATGTGTATTTTTATATAAAAAAAATATGCTGCGTTTGTAAAGTCCGTCAGTACAAATAAAAGTCACTTTGTAGATAACTCACTATTTGAATGTATTTTTTAGTTACGGATGATAATGTTTAGGTGTTACCATATCTTCCGTGTTCAATCTGTATAGGTTTACTGTGTACAAAGTACTTTCAATATTTGAGTTTACATTTTTAATTTGCATTGTTACTGAAGATTGAAAGAATGTCTAATTATAGTGTACTAATTTTCGTTTGACATACATCGAAAGCAAGTTCAAAAGGGCTGATAATTGATGAGGTATCTATGATATATTTCAATTCAAAAACTAATGAAAGACATTTTAAAAACAGATTAAAATCAACAATGTTTAACTACAAGATTTGTTATTTGTGACAGATTTACTATGCAAAAGTTTACATTACACACACATTCACTTAACTAGAGTAAAAAGACATGTTGTATGTTTTCCTCTCTATATCTGAATGAAACATGTACAGCAATAGAACAACAAATCAACAACAGACACATACACTCATTATTTGATAGCATTGCTATGATAACACTTTGTTAGAAAGTGAAAACACACCACGTTCTAGTCGCACAATCCAGACAAATGGAAACAGTTAGTAAAATGCTGCATTTAATATTTTGTTGGTGTGAGATTATGTTAAACAATATTCGGGTTAATCTTGAAGGTGGAAAGAAATCCTTTAATACGTATCCAATTTCGAACCATGTTTGTACTCCATACAAATGGTGCTTTTGTCAAAATTTTCAAACACCAATAGCATATATTTGTATAACCAAAAGTATATATTTGTTTAGGGGCCAGCTGAAGGACGCCCCCGGGTGCGGGAGTTTCTCACTACATTGAAGACCTGCTGGTGACCTTCTGCTGTTGTTTTTTTCTATGGTCGGGTTGTTTTCTCTTTGACACATTCCCCATTTCCATTCCCAATTTTATCAAATAATTTATGCTTTCAAGTGACTTAATCACACTTTCAAAGAGATACCATTTTCGAATGAAACAGTACTGACAATCTATGATATAGAGTTATTATACGAATAAGTATGAAGTTGAGGTGTTTGGAATTGTAGTTTACAATTGTTACAAAAATGTTAAAGTTAGTTTTCGAAAGCGTCGTGAAAATGTTTTTACAGACAATGCTCTTACTTATGCTCTTCCAAGTTGTTGGAACTTGATATAAATGAACTCATCATAGATACCAGGACCAAGTTTTATATATACGCCAGACGCGCGTTTCGTCTACAAAAGACTCATTAGTGACATAGATATTTTGAAAAAGCTTATATCAGCATGAACGAATAAGAATAAAAAGACAGGATTGTAAACAGCCTGCAACAATAGTACTGTCGACGTAAATACATTTTGTCAAGCTTTTAATCGTCTGAATTTTGTAGCAGTCGTGAATGAACTTGAAAAGCAAAGATATAATACTGCATTAATTAATACCAAATATCTAAATAATGAAAAAAAAACATCAGGATAGAGCATACGGTAATAACTAACAGATTTGTCTTGTTTAGACGAGACATATTACACAGGACCTAAAAGTGACCCTATCAAATCTTTACTAGGTATTGAATACAATGTTTAGCCCAAGTAACAGTAAATGGAATATGTCACAGATTTTGACAAAATTTTTCACATGACTTTCAAATCCATATTTTTTTTTCAAAGTCATTTGCTGTTGGGTCATTTTTTTGATTTATGTTAGTAGTGATAAAGGTATTGTTCTACTCACTAGCCGGAATACATTTGTATGTGCTGAAATTTAAATTCGACAAGTAATTATTATCTTTAGAATTAAACAAATTTTAAACGAAATTTGAATTGTTCATGCATCATGTAAATATTGAATTTTTTTTTTTATAAGAAACCCTTATGGTCTTACTTTAATCAATAACATTTGGTATTTACTGACTCTCTTAACCTAACTAATCTAATTGCTTTTTTTTTATTATCTAAACATGATAAATGAAAGTCAAGTTAAAGCAGTTTGTGCATGCTGGAACTAAAAATATATATGTTTCCTCCAACAACAAAACCATTATGTAGAAATTGAATGAAAGAAAAAAAGGTGTAAAGACAAACAGACAGCTGAGTCCTAGCGCTAAACAATATCAGAATAAAGCAAAAAGATGGTTACATTTATGAAACACCACCTAAGATCATCCTATAGAGTGGGTGTACATAATGCGTCGATTAATTATGAATTTGTATTGGTTATTCAAAAATTTGAAATGGCATCACTTATATTTAATTTAGATGGTAAATCTTAAATGAAACTTGACCTTTCAATTCTAAGCGATTGACTTTGAGGAAGGTTATAAATTTCACTATCTTCAATGTCATTGTAACATACTAATAAATGCCATATGTGTCCTTGAAAGAAACTTTGGGATTTTCCAATTATAAATTTTTAGCAAACACATGACTCATTATTTTTGTAATTTAACTTTTTTTTTAAATTGCTGACCAATAATTCACGTTAACATGCCAGAGTTAATTAACTATATTTATCATTTCATTTCAGACTGAATGTTTAGTTCGACTATTCGATCAATTATCAAGCCTAGTCAATACTGATGTGGAGTATCTTACATTTACTCATAACGGAAAGCAATATCGCCACGAGGACACACGTCGAATTATAGATGTCGGTTTGCATAATCGAGATATCATATTTGTTGTGTCAATAGTTAAAGGCGGTACCAATTGAAGATCTAAAGATTGTTATTTAATTTCATTGTTTCTAAAATTACAATGTATATGAATATAAATCATCTTATAATTATTGAATTAAAATGCATTTAATTAGCATAATGCATAGGGAATGTTAATGTAGGAAACATGTCTTTTATAAAGTAGTTTTAATAAAGCACATGTATTAATATTAAATCCATGCAAACTATTATAATTGAATCATTAATTGTGTTAATTACTCGATTGAAATAATATTTAAAATGCACACATGTTTGACTTCTTTTGCAAATAAGTAATACTTTGTTCATTACATAATTTACAAATCTCAGGTAATTTTACCTGTTGTTCACAAAAATGAATTGTCGATGTAAAACATCACTTATATTTAATTTAGATGGTAAATCTTAAATGAAACTTGACCTTTCAATTCTAAGCGATTGACTTTGAGGAAGGTTATAAATTTCACTATCTACAATGTCATTGTAACATACTAATAAATGCCATATGTGTCCTTGAAAGAAACTTTGGGATTTTCCAATTATAAATTTTTAGCAAACACATGACTCATTATTTTTGTAATTTAACTTTTTTTTTAAATTGCTGACCAATAATTCACGTTAACATGCCAAAGTTAATTAACTATATTTATCATTTCATTTCAGACTGAATGTTTAGTTCGACTATTCGATCAATTATCAAGCCTAGTCAATACTGATGTGGAGTATCTTACATTTACTCATAACGGAAAGCAATATCGCCACGAGGACAAACGTCGAATTATAGATGTCGGTTTGCATAATCGAGATATCATATTTGTTGTGTCAATAGTTAAAGGCGGTACCAATTGAAGATCTAAAGATTGTTATTTAATTTCATTGTTTCTAAAATTACAATGTATATGAATATAAATCATCTTATAATTATTGAATTAAAATGCATTTTATTAGCATAATGCATAGGGAATGTTAATGTAGGAAACATGTCTTTTATAAAGTAGTTTTAATAAAGCACATGTATTAATATTAAACCCATGCAAATTATCCTAATTGAATCATTAATTGTGTTAATTACTCGATTGCAATAGTTTTTTTAAATGCACACATGTTTGACTTGTTTTGCAAATAAGTAATACTTTGCAATTTTTCATTGCATAATTTACATTCCATCGTTTCCATGACAGTTCGCATTATCGAAAAGATATACCATAGCTCTAACAATCCTAATCTTTCAACAACTCTCCGTAGAAAAAAAGAGGACTACTGGATTAGACAATTGGGAACTGCGACACCTTATGGTTGCAATGACAAAATTGATGGTATAGGTATTCTATCTAGTCCTTCGTGTAACTCGGTGAATGTGATGAATATTTTCAACTCGACTTCTCGACGTAGACGCAGTCATGGTCATCGTCATTATACATCACCTTCTCTGCATGATGTATCTATTAATGACTTGCTGCCATTTATACAAAAGCCGTTAGGTATTCATCACATTCGCACGAAACTTTATTCATTACCCCTTTCAAAACTTCATTCTCTGTTCAATTTATGTTTGGAATCCACTGTTACAAACCCTCATTCAAACTTATACAAAATTACAGCTATAATTTCGGATATTGCAAGTCACAGACTTTTCAAGCCAGTCCGCATTGGTAAAGATGAAAAAGAGAAAAGATCTTTCCTTAATCTTTCCTTTGCCAACAAAGGTATCGATGGCGTCAACTTAGGCAATATCCTTCATCATAAATTAGTTCAATCGAAAATACCTCCTTATTTCAAAGACCAGTCTGTACCAATCATTTCTTATACCTATACCAAACCTATTGCAACTAAAATTTTCAATTACAAACACGTTTTGCAGGATCTCGATATTGACGACTTCAAGTCTAAACCTCCCGATTGCACTTGTGCTAGTTCCCAATTCACATATAATCCCGCTGGCCACGTTATTACCGGTGACCTCAACATTGTTAATAACACTTCTCTACGAAATGTGTTATCGGAAGGTCCGAAATATCGTGAGCCTAAATCAATCAATTGGAAATTCAACTTTAAAATTTTGATGGATTCAGTTGAGGATTATGCCAGGCAAAGGGCTAAGAGCGAGAAGGAAGATGTAGACACTCTTTCCGAATGGATTAAGGCAGTGAGGTCGTTGATACAAATCAGAATTAAGAAACTGAATGGGTCTGTCAATGTCCATGCTACGTCAATCTTTAAAGACCCAAATGTTGCAAAACAGCTATCCTACCTCCATGACAAATATGTTGTTGTCCCCGCAGATAAAGCCCCAAACAACATCGTTGTTGTGTGTAAAACTCATTACATTAACTGCTTGATAAACGAATTAGGTATTGATAATTCACTTGGAAACTCAACATATACCCTCACGACACTTACCAAAGAGGAAATCCTGGATAATCATAGGTCTGTTCTGTGTTCCTTTGGAATTTCAACCAAAGACGAAGAACTAGATCTGCCATCACTGTATTGGATACCTAAACTACATAAGTGTCCTTACAAACAACGGTATATTGCTGGGTCTTCCAAGTGCTCCACGAAACCTCTTTCTAAATTATTAACATCTATTTTATCAGCAATCAAAGACGGGCTTCAAAGTTATTGTGAAACTGCCTATTCTAGAGGGGGCGTGAATCAGTTGTGGATACTTAAAAATTCCAAAGATCTTTTAGAGTACATACAATCCAACTCTCTGTCATCTTGTAACAGTATTAAAAAATTTGACTTTTCTTCTCTTTACACCAGTATTCCACATTCCAAACTAAAAGACAAATTGAAAGAGTTGGTATTGCTTTGCTTCGTAAAAAAGAATGGCCAACGTAGATACAAGTATCTTGTCTTAGGGAAGGATAAATCCTACTTTGTAAAGGATCACTCTGATTCGAACAAAAAATTCTTTGAAACTGATATTATCAAGATGCTTGAATTCTTGATTGACAACATATTTGTTACGTTCGGAGGACGTGTTTTTCAACAGACTGTCGGCATTCCAATGGGAACAAACTGTGCCTCTCCACTTGCCGACTTGTTTCTTTATTATTATGAGGCTGACTTCATGCAGGAACTTCTTAGGAAAAAAGATAAGAAGATAGCAATATCCTTTAACTTTACTTTTCGCTATATAGATGATGTTCTTTCACTAAATAATTCAAAATTTGGTGACTATACTACAGATACAGTTAAGTCGGCAATACGATACTGTTGTCAGGTCATTAAAGATTGCATATTTTGGCTTTAACATTGATTCACTGATAGGGTCTTTGCATCGGAACTAAACACATTTATTTCTAAAAAAACAGTTGTTGGCATGACACGGGTTATGTTCTTCTCATATATTTTATGATAGTATGATACTAAACCCCTAACGGGAGGGATTGTACCTGATATTCATATGATGAAGACATAATCTTTCAATCAGTTTAATTGAGGTCTGGAGCTGGCATGTCAGTTAACTGCTAGTAGTCTGTTGTTATTTATGTATTATTGTCATTTTATTTATTTTCTTTTGTTACATCTTTTGACATCAGACTCGGACTTCTCTTGAACTGAATTTTAATGTGCGTATTGTTATTCTTTTACTTTTCTACATTGGCTAGAGGTATAGGGGGAGGGTTGAGATCTCATAAACATGTTTAACCCCGCCGCAATTTTGCGCCTGTCCCAAGTCAGGAGCCTCTGGCCTTTGTTAGTCTTGTATGATTTTAAATTTTAGTTTCTTGTGTATAATTCGGAGTTTAGTATGACGTCCATTATCACTGTACTATTATGCATATTTTAGGGGCCAGCTGAAGGACACCTACGGGTGCGGGAATTCTCGCTACATTGAAGACCCATTGGTTGCCTTCGGCTGTTGTTTGCTCTATGGTCGGGTGGTTGTCGCTTTGACATATTCACCATTTCCTTTCTCAATTTTATTCATATCTTGACTTACATCTAGTAATTGACAATGAGGGTCGGTTGAAAACAAAACTTTACGACAAAAGAGGTGATTTCAGTTTTCCAATTGTGAACTTTCCATTTCTAAGTAGCAACATTCCAGCAGCACCTGCATACGGGGTATGTATCTCCCGATTGATACGATATTCCCGTGCTTGCATTTCCTATCATGATTTTCTTGATAGAGGGTTGCTGCTCACAAGGAAGCTATAAAACCAAGAGTTCCAAATGGTGAAGTTGAAATCATCCCTTCGTAAATTTTACGGACGCCATCACGAGTTGGTTGACCGTTATGGAATAACCGTTTCACAAATGATATCGGATATGTTCCTTACGTCGTAACTACAATCCCCTTCCCTTTCATTAATGTGACCTACCGAATTAGACTATTTACCGGATTCGATATCACATAAGCAACACGACGGGTGCCACATGTGGAGCAGGATCTGCTAACCCTTCCGGAGCACCTGAGATCACCCCTAGTTTTTGGTGGGGTTCGTGTTGTTTATTCTTTAGTTTTCTATGTTGTGTCGTGCATGTCGTGTGTACTGTTGTTTGTTTGTCTTTTTAATTTTTAGCCATGGCGTTGTCAGTTTGTTTTAGATTTATGAGTTTGACTGTCCCTTTGGTATCTTTCGTCCTTCTTTTATAAGCAAAGTATGGCTTACAATGTACACGAAAAAGCATAGGAAAACTAAGTACTGTTTAATTATGAGTAATGTTCATAAAGTAAAAGAATCCAATAGCTGAAGTAAAATGTTTACACTGCTAAAAATATCCGAGTTGTAGTTTGATTGCATCTTCTCTTGAAGGAACGCCAAAGATGCCTTATAATAACAATAACCATATCATAAAGGGTAGAGATATATTATGAAGCACATGTTTTATACTATAACGGCATTTGACTATAATACTCTGTCAATTTGCTATATCACTAAGATCAATTTATATACTACAAGTACACATCCGTGATATCGCGGGTTCGTGACTGAATTAAAGTATATATATATAACTATGCCTAAGCCTTATTTTAGTTATTGGTATTGTCATCTGATAAGTCATGTCGATTATAAGATACACAGTTTTCTCTGCTTTCAAATCTTTCTGTTTGAACCCGTCGACCTGGAACTTATCAGTAACTGTTATTGGAAATATTAATTATTTAGAAAACAAAAGGTCCTGGCTATCCAGGAATGGAGTATTTTTTAATCAACAGCATTGTCCTATATTAGTTATCTTAGAAAGTCTTGCTGATTGCTGAATAAAACTACAATAAGGGAACAATTTGACAATGATTGAATTTAGTAGTGTCAGTCCTTTGATTATGACCCGTGTATATAGCAAAATCCTAAATACACCGTTTGGTGGTGCACCTGTCAAATGCGGAACGTACAGATAAGGTAATAGCTGAATATACAATTTGTATCGGTATCGGATTCGACCCGGAACTTGTTAATTATTGGCAATATTAATTTTGCTGAAAACAAAAGGGTCTGGAGTGGTGTAATTTTTAATCTACACCATTGTCCTATATTAGTTATATATAGAGTTGAATTCTTTGATTTGTCGTTTTTACCCGATGACGGCTGACAAATTGGACCTCGTAATTTTAGTATTATAGATAACGGCATTTGACTATAATACTCTGTCAATTTGCTATATTACTAAGATCAATTTATATACTATAACGGCATTTGACTATAATACTCTGGTCAATTTGCTATATCACTAAGATCAATGTATATACTATAACGGCATTTGACTATAATACTCTGTCAATTCGCTATATCACTAAGATCAATTTATATACTATAACGGCATTTGACTATAATACTCTGCCAATTCGCTATATCACTAAGATTAATTTATATACTATAACGGTATTTGACTATAATACTCTATCAATTCGCTATATTACTTAGATCAATTTATATACTATAACTGCATTTGACCATAATACTCTTCCAATTCGCTATATCACTTAGATCAATTTATAAACTATAACGGTATTTAACTATAATACTCTGTCAATTCGCTTTATCACTAAGATATATTTATATACCATAAAAACACTTTGATACAACATGGAGTTAGCTTTTTATATTATTCTCATAAGACAAATCTATTAATAGCGGCGAAAATCACCCGCGAAACTCATCAGCAACATCAATTGTAAATAATAATACAAAAAGACCGTGAAGGAAGTTGTTTTGCGGACCATAGGAAATCGCTTTCAAGATGAATGGATTTATCGACTTAAGCTATGCGGATCTGAAAAGACACGAAAGGCGACACATACAGTAATAATATAAAAAAAAATCTTTATTTAAAGAGATTAAACTCAAGCCAGGAACTTCGTTACCACCAAATACTTGAAACTTTTACTAAAATCTTCCATAGATATAATTAAAGATTTTGTTTTGAAGTTTGGTTGTACCATTAGAAAACTTATTTCAAACGGTATAGCACAGCCTCATTTTTACGGATGTTGTTTACCGTGCCTGGAAATTTAAAAACGATTCTGGTACACTTATCGATCCTTTAAATACTGGTAAACTTATTCTAAAAGGTTACCATTCAAAACTGTAATTAGATCATTAAATATTTTTTTTTATTGGCATTAATATTGATTTTGTTATCAGTAAATTAAAAGCAAACTAAATATTTCTATTATGTTATATACATATACACATTCATGGATCTACAATCTGTCGATACCTGTATCATGGCATTGTACAAGGTCGTATTTTCTCTGACTGTGTATGACGTCTTTACACTGGTTAAATCCATTGGATGTTGGATGTGTACTGATTGATAATTTAGTCTAAGATGCGTGATTTTTTTTGATTTTTTTAGCTGTTAGTGACTTTCAACTAACTGCGAGTACTCTCAGATCTCTGCTTAAAAGCGTCTTTTTGTTGTTGGGATGTACAAGTTCCCGGCCACGTCCACTTGTATTTGTAGTATTTATATTTCTTCAATCCGTCTTTTGAATTAAGCTTTTTAACTAATTTTTATAGTTTGTTTTTATATTGTACTGTTATACCACTCTCCAAGGTTAGGGGAAGGTTGAGATCCGGCTAACATGTTTAAACCTGTCATATTCTGCATGTATGTGTCAGGGTCCCGTATATCAGTAGTTGTCGCTTGTTTATGTGTTAATGCACATATGTATTTTTCGTTCATTTTTTGTAAATAAATTAGGCCGTTAGGTGTCTCGTTTGAATTGTTTTACATTGTCATTTCGACCATTTCGGCACTTTTTGTATAGCTTACTATGCGATATTGGCTTTGCTCATTGCTTAAGGCCGTAAGGTGACCTAGAATTTCTGTGTTATTTGGTCTCTTGTGGAAAATTGTCTCATTGACAATCACACTAAATCTTCGGCTTCTTTATATTAGATAGTTACAAAAAGCGAATCTTCCATGTTGCCCTCACATAAAAATTACAATACAATCAAAATCAAATATTTTCACATAGATGATATCGTTACCTCTAAAAAAAACTAGAGGCTCTAAAGAGCCTGTCCCGCTCACCTTGGTCTATGTGAATATTTAACAAAGGACACAGATAGATTCATGACAAAATTGTGTTTTGGTGATGGTGATGTGTTTGTAGATGTTACTTTACTGAACATTCTTGCTGCTTACAATTATCTCTATCTATAATGAACTTGGCCAAGTAGTTACAGTGGAAAAAGTTAGTAAAAATTTAAAAATTTTATGAAAATTGTTAAAAATAGACTATAAAGGGCAATAACACCTTAGGGGTCAATTGACTATTTTGGTCATGTTGACTTATTATTAGGTTTTACTTTGCTGTACATTATTGCTGTTTACAGTTTACAGTTATCACCATTTATAATAATATTCAAGATAATAACCAAAACGGCAACATTTCCTTCGATCAATTCAGGGGCAGCAACCTAACAACGGGTTACCCGATTCATCTGAAAATTTCAGGGCAGATAGATCTTGACCTTATAAACAATTTTACTCTTGTAAGATTTGCTCTCAATCTTTAATTTTTGAGATATAAGCTAAAAACTGCATTGTACCCCTATGTTCTATTGTTAGCCATGGCTGCCATCTTGGTTGGTTGGCCGGGTCACCGGACACATTTTTGAAACAAGATACCCTAATGATGATTGTAGCCAAGTTTGGTTTAATTTTGCCCAGTAGTTTCAGAGGAGAAGATTTTTGTAAAGTAAACAGACGACGACGGACGCAAAGTGATGAGAAAAGCTCACTTGCCCTAAAAGGTGAGCTAATAAACAAACAAACTAGAGGCTCTAAAGAGTCTGTGTCGCTCACCTTGGTCTATGTGAATATTAAACAAAGGAAGCAGATTGAAAATTGACTATAAAGGGCAATAACTCCTAAAGGGGTCAACTGACCATTTTGGCAGTTTACCTCTATCTATAATAATATTCAAGATTATAACCAAAAACAGCAAAATTTCCTTAAAATTACCAATTCAGGGGCAGCAACCCAACATCGGGTCGTCCGATTCATCTGAAAATTTCAGGGCAGATAGATCTTGATCTGATTAACAATTTTACTCCATTTCAGATTGCTTTAAATGCTTTGGTTTTTGAGTTATTAGCCAAAAACTGCATTTTACCCCTATGTTCTATTTTTAGCCGTGGCCGCCATCTTGGTTACATGGCCGGGTCACCGGACACATTTTTTAAAATAGATACCCCAAAGATGATTGTGGCCAAGTTTGGATTAATTTGGCCCAGTAGTTTCAGAGGAGAAGATTTTTGTAAAAGTTAACGACGACGGACGACGGACGACGGACGCAAAGTGATGAGAAAAGCTCACTTGGCCCTTCGGGCAAGGTGAGCTAAAAAATGAATAACATACAAGCCTTAAACAAAAAGATGGCCTATATTCTTTTCCCCAAATTTTAACATGAAAGCAACCTGTCTTTTTTCTGTAGTTTTATTTTTAGCACGTGTTTGCAAATCATGTTGACAGGTACGGTGCAAAATGTATAAGCCGTATCCCTTACAAACTTTCCCCGTACCTATTACAATTTAGCTGTATTTTTGAATATCAGTATGAACAAAAAGCTGAGAGCCAGATTGGCATATATTTAAATTGACAGTATTGTTAAAATCATAATGATATGTAGAATGAATTTAACAAATCAATGCTGAAAGTTGACAAATCTTCACTTTTCTATTTATTTTATGAATTTATCTAGCATTTTATAGACACCTTCGGGTCAAAGAGGGAGGGGTGCATTTCTATACTTAATTGATAGGGTGCCCTACCCTTTTCGTATAATTTAGATTCTTAGAATGCATAACATCTCAAAATTTGGTTTCATGAGGTGTGTTGAAAAATTGTCTACCAAAGTGACAAGAGGGAAAAATTGTGGACAGAAACACAGCCATGAACACCCAGATTTTTGGCTATGAAAAAATACCTGGCTTTTTATTTAAGAAGAAATAAGATTTATTTTTCAATCTTATATATTTTTGATATTTTCGCCTACCTCTTCTGTTGTTCCGGTGGCTGTTACACTTTCTCTAATGTTAAAGATTAGTGCTGTTGCCCAGAAAAAAACAAGTGAAACTGTGAGCTTCTGCTCACTGATGATACCCCCGTCCAAATATGCATTTGGAAACTTTTAACCACAATATTTTTAAGTATGAACATGCATACATAGGTATAAAAATGCATTTAAATGAATTCAAAACGAATCAGGATCTAGAGGGACCTTTTAAAGAGGCAACTGGATAATCTAATCTTAATAATGTAAAATGGTAAGTGTTCGATAAACAGGAAGTTGTCAAGTGATGAATCTGAAAACGCATCACACGGTATAGCTGACTTATATCAAGTCTGAAACCAAATATCAGAAATCCTGGTAGTGCAGTTCCTGAGAAAAATGTGACGAAAAATTTTCAACTTGGCTATCAGGTGTAAAAATGATACAAGTGTTCGGTAAACAGGAAGTTGTCGAGTGATGAATCTGAAAACGCATCACACAGTATAGCTGACTTATATCAAGCCTGACACCAAATTTAAGAAATCCTGGTAGTGTAGTTCCTGAGAAAAATGTGACGAAAAATATTCATGGGACGGACTGACTGACTGACAGACTGACGGACTGACGGACTGACGGACTGACGGAAGGACAGACAGAGGTAAAACAGTATACCCCCTTTTTTCAAAGCGGGGGTATAAAAATAATCAACTTGAAATGTTACTTATTATATACGTGTCAGTGCAGTTAAGCAGGGAGAGCATGTCAGTGGCGGATCCAGAACTTTTCCAAAGGAAGGGCCGCTGACTGACATAAGGGGGGGGGGAGGGCTCCAGTCATGCTTCAATGATTCCCTATATGATCAACCAAATTTTTCCCACGAGAGGGGGCAGGCCCTCCAGGGCCCTCCCCCTGGATTCGCCTATGCATGTCTGCTATGTTTAGGAAAAATGCGTCCTGGAAGGATGTAATGTCGTCTTTGGTTTTTTTTGTACACTTGAAACGTATTAAATCCAACCCAACATGTATACCTTGTATGAAACATGTTCATATTCAAACCATCATAACCGGTGCATTACGTTTGCGCGCATTACCATTACATTTGCGCGCAAAAATCATTACGTTTGCGCGCAGTTTTTGATTACAATTGCGCGCATTTTTTTTTATTACAATTGCGCGCATTTTTTTGACAGGTAAACTCAGGTAAAATACTATACTACTTATTAAGTCTATCCACTTTTCTGTGGAAAGACTTATTGTATTTGTTCTGATTATTATTATTATTTTTTTTCCCGCCACATTCTGAAATTTTTGTTTCGCAATATGTCGCTTAGATATTTTGTATATTGTATCGTATAGTTTATACGGTTTTAAATCTCACCCTGCTAAGACAAACAATTTTCTTTGTAAGAGTCATCTCCCTATTCACTGTTTATCATTTGTGTGCATCTCCTTCATAACAAAAAAAGTTATCGACAAAATTCTTTTTCTTAATTGTTCGTTACATCCTTAGGAATTTTTGGCTAATTTGGATCGAAGTGATTTGATGAAATTTTAACTATAACTGACTCCTGTTCCGATATGAATGTAATATTTGTTACTGGACCTTAAACACCAGCTCATCATTTTCATCCATTTTGTTCAATTAACAATCCAGTCTAAAACTCAAAACTCAACGGGATATATTATATATATATATATATATTTCGCATCGATGTTTAATATTATATATTTGATTAATTTTTATTTTGTTTTGTTTATTTCGGTTTCTTTCGTTCGTTTCTATTTCGTTTCACACTTTATAGGTCCTCGATAGTATCGTTCCTGTCTGATGTTGTTGTGGGAAATACTGTTCGGTTTGGGAACGTAAATCAAAGATTAACACCTGAACACTTCTTTTTTGAAACAACTTCAAATAATAAAAAAATTGTCTGCTCTATATGGTCGGGATGTTGTCTCTTTGGCACATTCCCCATTTCCATTCTCAATTTTTTCAGCTGGAAAAGGTCACATTTTTGTCAGCTAAATAATATGTGAATAGGTAGATTACATCAAAAATGTATGATATGACCCAAAAATTTCCCATTACTTGTTATGTAAAAAAAAAAACGGTATTTTGTTTCACAGCCGAAAGTCTGCATGACTGTGTTTCTATCCATAAAGAGTCCCTCTTCGACACTTTGGTAGTCATTTCTTTAACACACCAGATGAAACCAAATCAAAATGTAAAAAGGTTACACTTTCAAATACGCAAATGTCTAATGTTATACATTTTAAAAATCTTGATTATACGAAGAGGGTAGCGTACATGAACCCTAGCGGCATCCCTTATCAATTGAGTATTGAAGTGCACCCAACCCCCTTTCTGGCCAGACGATGTCTTTGCTAAAACTTAATGAATTCGTAAAATTTTATATCAAGATGTCTTAATAGTATGAAATATTATCTTCATGACAAAGTGAAATGACAGAATAATATGAAAAGCTAACTCCGTGTTGTATCAAAGTGTCTTTATGGTTTATAAATATAATTAGTGATATAGCAAATTGACAGAGTATTATAGTCAAATGCCGTTATAGTATATAAATTGATCTTAGTGATATAGCAAACTGACAGAGTATTATAGTCAAATGCCGTTATAGTATATAAATTGATCTTAGTGATATAGCAAATTGACAGAGTATTATAGTCAAATGCCGTTATATTGTATAAATTGATCTTAGTGATATAGCAAATTGACAGAGTATTATAGTCAAATGTCGTTATAGTATATAAATTGATCTTTGTGATATAGCGAATTGACAGAGTATTATAGTCAAATGCCGTAATAGTATAGAACATTTTCTTCATGATATATCTCTACCCTTAATGATATGGTTATTGTTATCATAAGGCAACTGAGGCGTTCCATATCTCTTACTTGTGATTTGATGTATGTTGTTTGCTAATTATTGTGTTGTGAATAATAGTTTATATCTTTGTATATTAACATCTATTTTTTGGCAATCAAAGCCGTGCTCCAAATTATTGTGAAACTGCCTATTCTAGAGTTGAATCAGATGCGGATACTTAAAAGTTCCAAAGATCTTTTAGAGTACATACAATCTAAGACTCTCACATCCTGCAATAGTATCAAACTATTTGACTTTTCTAGACTTTACACAAGTATTCCTCATTCCAAACTAAAAAAACCAACCGAGAGAGTTGGTATTACTTTGTTTCATTCAAAAAAGAATGGCGAACGTAGATACAAGTATCTTGTATTGGGGAGAGATAAATCCTACTTTGTGAAGAATCACTCTGATTCGAACAAAAAAATCTCTAAAACTGACATTATCAAGATGCTTGATTTCTTGATTGACAGCATATTTATTACGTTTGGGGGACGTGTTTTTCAACAGACTTTCTGAATTCCAATGCGAACCAATTATGCCCCTCTTCTTGACGACTTGTTTCTTTATTATCATGAGGCTGACTTCATACAGGAACTTCTTAGGAAGAAAGATAAGGAGTTAGCAATATCTTTTAACTTTACGTTCCGCTATATAGATGATGTTCTCTCACTTAATAATACAAAATTGACTATGTTGAACGAATCTATCCCATCGAACTAAAGATAACGGATACTTGAGACACAGTTAAGTCTGCCTCATATCTTGACTTACATCTGGAAATTGACAAATTTTACGACAAAAGAGTTGATGTCAGCTTCCAACTTTCCATTTCTTAGTAGCAACATTCCAGCAGCACCTGCATACGTAGTATGTATCTCCCAGTTGATACGATATTCCAGGACTTGTATTTCCTATCATGATTTGCTGCTGACAAAGAAGCTATTAGAGTTCCAAAAAGTGAAATCATCCCATCGTAAATTTTTCGGACGCCATCACGAGTTGGTTGACCGTTATACTATTATGGAATAACCGTTCTACAGATGATATCGGATATGTTCCTTATGTCGTAACTACATTACCCTTCCCTTTTCACGAATGTAACCTACCGACTTAGACTATTTACCGGATGTGTAATAGCATAAGCAACATGACAGGTGCCACATGAGGAGCAGGATTTGCATACACTTCCGGAGCACCTGATATCACCTCCAGTTTCGTGTTGCTCAGTCTTTAGTTTTCTATGTTATGTCTTCTGTACTATTATTTGTCTGTTTGTCTTTTTATTTTTAGAAAAGGATTTGTCAAAAGCTGACAAAAAATCTTTGGACTCTTTTTTTAATTCAGTAATGAAGATAGTTGATATACGTATTCAACATTTTAAAGAACATTTTACCATTAACAATAACCACAAAAAACCTATTTCTCGTATCAAACATAAACAAAAAGAACTAGCCAAGAAATTTGTTTTTTTCCTTAATTAATTTTCTTTTCTGAACCAAATCCTTTTGATTGTACTCTTCTATAATTTCAGAAACAACATTAGCACTGTGTTGCATACTTGAAGTGGAAGGAGCTGGTATATTAGAACCAAGAAATAATTTCTGTAGACCAGTTGTGCTGATAGCTATGTTAATAAGTGCGACTTGTATGGATAGATTAATAGCTGCTGTTCGACGACCACGTTTCTTAGCGATCACCTCATTGTAAAGGTTGAACATTTTTGAATGGTAAGAACACTCATTGCAGCTTGCCTTTTCCCTCCAGGCTGCAGCCCCTATTTGCTGCTCTGCACTTAAATCCCATATGAATCCTGTACACATAGGGGATATTTGTCTGTGTTCTATGAAAACCTCATTCCACATCTGTTTAAGTTCATTGATCCGAAGGAGTCGAAAACTATTTTTCTCTGACCTGAAGTTGAAAAATGTTGCCAAAATTGAAGTGAATTAGTTTTTTATTTGTTAAACAAGTGTGGACACAGGTGAGTGTGGATAGTATGTTTGGATGTTTGACAGTGGTTTATGATAAATGTAGTTCTATGATTTTCCTATATGTGTTATTAACTGTGTTGTACGATGACAACCAACCTGAGCATTTGGAGTGTTGTTTATGTTATTTTTACTTTAGTTTTTATGTTCAAAACAGCCATGGAAGAGACACTAATTGCATTAGTTACCAAATGATTATGATAGAATATGTTCCACATCTTTGATATTGGATACATTTTATAGCTAGGAGAGCAACACATAATAGGTTCATTTTTTCATGATTTTTTAAATTGGGAGATGATATCTGAGAACATGATATAAGGAGCATGTAATTCAGTGGTTGTCGTTTGTTTATGAGTTACATATTCGTTTTTTCTTTATTTTTTGTACATAAATAAGCCTGTTATTTTTCTCCTTTGAATTGTTTTACATTGTCATTTTGAGACCTTTTATAGCTGACTATGCTGTATTAGCTTTGCTCATTGTTGAAGGTTGTGCGGTGACCTGTAATTGTTAATTTCTATGTCATTTTGGTCTGTTGTGGAGAAGTGTATCATTGGCAATCATATCACATCTTTTTTTAATATATGTATTTGCTAACTATTTGTATGGTTCTATTTATATATCTTTGTGGTGGCTTGTCAGTATCATTAGTAAAACACTTTAAAATGTTGAATTGATCCTCAGATAAGAAGACATTTATTGGTTTTTAGTAATGACAATGCCTAACATGATGCTTGGGCCTGATGAGCTAGAAAGTAAGCTTCTGTGCTGTTTTCTATCAATTCTTTGATAATATCTCCTTCAAAGCTGGTGAAAGCAAAACAAATTTGGTCAATGGACAAATAATGTTTGGTTCAAACAAAAAATAAAATGATTTTATCTCCCTGTTACTTACATTGTACATAGAAATGATAATACTTTGAGACATCCTAGTACATGAGAGTTGTCTGTAAAATCTTTATTTCACAAAGAATGAATTGCATAACAATGAACCGAGCTCAAAGCAAAGCACTTTAATAATACACTTAGACAGAGAGCTTAATCCAGTGATATACTTTGTACTACAGGTCCTTCATGAACATCCATCAACAAGAACCATATCTCAATAACATGCCATACTACATGGTTGGATCAGAAGTCCTGAAAAAGACATGATTTTTTTTATGGTATTTAAAGTATATATGCATAGGTTAAAACTTTCAAAAATTTGTGGTATAATCATTCAGTATCTGGCAACTATCAATCGCTTCATGCACAAATTGATATAGGTTGAGCATGAGTGCCCCTCTGTTGGAAATAAAAACATACCTCCACCTAATTTTAGTCAACTTGAAGAAACATTCAAAACTATAAAATGTTAAGACTTGTCAGTGTCTATATATAGCTATTCACCATCACCACTGAATCAGTGATATATGTACACATATATACATGTAAGACTAAAATTAAAGTACATGTATATAAATCATAAGACTAAAACTGACATTCGGTCTTTACCTTCATTCCCCAAGTCGTGTTCAAATCTGATTCATGATAAAATAAAATTCCAAAACTACAACCAATGAAATCAAAGGCGAATTAAGAGCCCCCCCCCCCCCCCTTGTCTGGAAAAAAATGGTTGATTATTTAGAGAACCACTGGGGCATGACCGGAGTGGGCCCTCTCTTAGGCAGTCAGTGGGCCCCCACTTATGAAAATTTCTGGTTTGATAAACTAAGTTTGGAAAATGTGAAAATAATTCTATTTTGAATTACCTCCCTTACAATAGTGTTTTCTTTAAATAAGCTTTTTGATCAAATGTACTCTCAAAACTGCATATTTTTTTCTTTGCCTGTGTTTTTATATATATTATATATAAAAACCATGCACTATTTAGCTCTTGAAAATATATATAGGACTAGAAATTTTAAAATAAGTATAATCCTAGCTTGCATTTTCTTCAGATGTCACATTTAAAGAATTGGCATATAAGACACATGCCTTTTTCTTCAAGTTGTTTAAAAATGTCTTTTTAAGCAAAAGTATTCTTACCCTGCTTTTGTTTCATTTTCAGCACATTTTTCAACTTCTGTTTTTGTCGGAGGCTTTGGCCTTAGAAAGCGAGCTGACTTTGTAGAGGCAGGAATTAGTTGAACATTCTTTTTATGAACAGATTTAGTCACTAAGTCATACAAGTCTTTTGGTAGTCTCACAAATTTGCCTTTTTCAGCAGGCAAAGTCTTATTTCTGTATTTTTTCCCCTTATTTTATGGCTTGTTTCCTTTCTGAAATGTGTATTTCCTTAGACGCCATGGGATTAGACCCATTGTTATTGTAAGAATTGTTTGATATGCACTTTATTCCAGTATTTTAATATTTAAACATCAAATATAGGACCTTACAACTAAACAATCATGAATGACTAAGTTTTTTTTTATATCTGATGGAACTGAAGGTGACCCCAGATGTAAGATTTTTTATATAAATCATATAAAAGTCATCATGATGGCTAATCTCATTATTTTGTAATTTGACAAGTTCATATAATTTGACCTCTCTTCATTTAATTTTTTATCAGTGCTGACAGGCTTGTGTGCTATAACATAAACAGAAAGTAAAGATGAGGTGTATGTTTTTGTTATAGGGATAGTTTTATGAAGCTTGTATGACAACTTTTTATGCATTTTATGGTATAGTACATAAAGAAGACAAAAATTCTACAAAATAAACAGATTGTAGTAAAACTAACCATGATTCAAATAGCTATTACACAAAGGCACAAGAAAAACACAAATATATAATGAGTTTGTTAAGTAGACAAAATAAATAATAATTTGAATAAAAACAAAATAGTGAACAGGAAAAAAACACATCTTGCCGCAAACAGGGTATAGTTACTAGAAGTACTAAAAAAATACAATAATGAAAAAAACTACCATTGTAACTTATTATTTTCTATTACTTACATAAATAACAATAAGAATATAACAAAATTGAGAAAGGAAATGGTGAATATGTCAAAGCGACAACCACCCGACCATAGAGCAAACAACAGCCGAAGGCAACCAATGGGTCTTCAATGTAGCGAGAATTCCCGCACCCGTAGGTGTCCTTCAGCTGGCCCCTAAAATATGCATAATAGTACAGTGATAATGGACGTCATACTAAACTCCGAATTATACACAAGAAACTAAAATTTAAAATCATACAAGACTAACAAAGGCCAGAGGCTCCTGACTTGGGACAGGCGCAAGATTGCGGCGGGGTTAAACATGTTTATGAGATCTCAACCCTCCCCCTATACCTCTAGCCAATGTAGAAAAGTAAAAGAATAACAATACGCACATTAAAATTCAGTTCAAGAGAAGTCCGAGTCTGATGTCAAAAGATGTAACAAAAGAAAATAAATAAAATGACAATAATACATAAATAACAACAGACTACTAGCAGTTAACTGACATGCCAGCTCCAGACCTCAATTAACTGATTGAAAGATTATGTCTTCATCATATGAATATCAGGTACAATCCCTCCCGTTAGGGGTTTAGTATCATACTATCATAAAATATATGAGAAGAACATAACCCGTGTCATGCCAACAACTGTTTTTTTTTTTTTTTTTTTTTTTTTTAAGAAATAAATGTGTTTAGTTCCGATGCAAAGACCCTATCAGTGAATCAATGTTAAAGCCAAAATATGCAATCTTTAATGACCTGACAACAGTATCGTAACTATATCCCCTTTTAATAAGTCTATTTAAAGAATATTTTGATACTAAAAGGGGTTTGAAAGTACAGTATAGGTTGCACTTTGTAAATCACGCCTCTTTTGGGGAGAAATTGAATGTGCATTAAATACTGCTACTGTTTACATAGTTGTTGCCATGGATGCAAAGTATTTTTTTTTTAATTAAGACTTGATTGGAGAATTAAATGGATATAAATAAAAATGTCTATTTATTTAACTTTTTTTTCAGGAGGACTGGAAGACATTTGGGTGTTGAGTCAAATTTAATGGAAAAATTCAGTGCGAACCTGCAATGTTTATAAATGGAGGGCAGTAAAACTTGAAAATATGCCGCACAGCTATATGTTTTTTTTAGTGCAAAAAAAAGTAGTGCATGTCTCCTTTCCAGGGAAATATAACATTCTCCTCTAAACTTCCTGAATGAAGAGTGACTGCATATGCAATTTAGGCAGTTCCTATGGAAAACTGCATTGCTGGTTTTACACAAGTGCAACCTATAGCTTCTAACAATATTATTATTGTTTGACGTAAATTTTACATTGATGTTCTGAAAAAAGAAATCACCAATTCACCAACATTCCAACTGACTCCATTTTCAGAAAACGACATCTGTAACAAACATAAACTTTTAGCTACCGCTTTACAAGCAGAGCCAAATACAACGAAAGTCCCAACTATGTACTGGCTTCCGAAGCTACACAAAACACCTTACAAATATAGATTTTTTTCGTCTTCAAGCCATTGTTCCACTACTAAATTGTCTATTCTTCTTACCAGCACACTTGGTACAATTAAAAACCTGATAATAAATTGTTCAAATAAGGCCTTCGAAAATAGTGGAATTAATTACTTTTGGAGTGTCAAGAACTCGTTGGAAGTACTTGATAAATTGCATGCTTATATTGGTGATTTTAAATCTGTTCAAAGTTTTGATTTTTCTACCCTGTATACCACATTGCCTCACATTCTCATTAAGAAAAAATTCTCACACCTAATTAAATGGGCATTTAAAAAGTCAGAATGTGAATATATATGTTCAAACTCTTTTAGATCACTTTTTAGTAGCAATAAACAAAAAACTATGTCAATTGGACATGCTTTGATACTATATATGCCCTTGGATTTTTACTAGATAACATTTTTGTTCGCTTTGGGGATTCCGTATATCGTCAGATTATCGCAATTCCAATGGGGACTAACTGTGCACCACTTATTGCGGACCTGTTTTTGTATTGCTATGAGTTACAATTGATGACAAAAATAAGCAAAGACCCATCGAAACAACATCTGATAAACAAATTTAATAATACTTTTAGATATTTGGATGATATTGTGGCTCTCAATAATGACGACTTCAGTATGTATATTAAAGAAATTTATCATGTTGAACTTACTTTAAATAAAGCTAATACTAACAATGACCACTGCCCTTTCCTCGATCTTGATATCTATATCACTAACGGAAAGCTGAATACTAAAATTTATGATAAAAGAGATGATTTTTCATTTCCTATCGTTAATTATCCATTTTTAGATGGTGACGTTCCCTTGTCACCATCTTACGGTGTTTATATATCCCAATTTGTACGATTCGCTCGTGTATGTAACAATGTTTTAGATTTTAACGAGAGAAATTTATGTATTACTGAAAAATTATTACACCAGGGCTTTCGATATCACAAACTAGTCAAAACATTTACTAAATTTTATCATCGGTATAAGGACATCATTCGTAAAAATAGCTCAACATGCAGACTTCTTATACGTTCAGGTATTTCACATCCAATTTTTTATGGATATATTCTTGATAAAGCACAAAGGTGTCAGTATTCACCTCAAAAACTAACAAAACCTTTGAATAGACTTATTAAGAAGGGATATAGTTACGATACTGTTGTCAGGTCATTAAAGATTGCATATTTTGGCGTTAATATTGATTCACTTATAGGGTCTTTGCATCGGAACTAAACACATTTATTCAAAAACCAGTTGTTGGCATGACACGGGTTATGTTCTTCTCATATATGTTATGATGGTATGATACTAAACCCCTAACGGGAAGGATTGTGCCTGATGTTCATATGATGAAATCATAATCTTTCAGTCAGTTTAATTGAAGTCTGGAGCTAGCATGTCAGTTAACTGCTAGTAGTCTGTTGTTATTTATGTATTATTGTCATTTTATTTTTCTTTGGTTACATCTTCTGACATCAGACTCGGACTTCTCTTGAACTGAATTTTAATTTGCGTTTTATTAAGCGTTTACTTTTCTACATTGGCTAGAGGTATAGGGGGAGGGTTGAGATCTCACAAACATGTTTAACCCCGCCGCATTTTTGCGCCTGTCCAAAATCAGGAGCCTCTGGCCTTTGTTAGTCTTGTATTATTTTAATTTTAGTTTCTTGTGTACAATTTGGATATTAGTATGGCGTTCATTATCACTGAACTAGTATATATTTGTTTAGGGGCCAGTTGAAGGACGCCTCCGGGTGCGGGAATTTCTCGCTACATCGAAGACCTGTTGGTGACCTTCTGCTGTTGTTTTTTTCTATGGTCGGGTTGTTGTCTCTTTGGCACATTCCCCATTTCCATTTTCAATTTTATTTGTCAGTTAATTTTTAATCTATGAGTTTGACTGTCACTCTGGTATCTTTCGTCCCTCTCTTCTGATTAACGTGTGGTTTTAATGCTGTATACCCTCTATCATATATCTTTTAACTAGTCTGTACTGTATCGAGAACGTGCATATGTTATCATGTTTGACGGACTTTTCCTGTTTAATATTAAAGGGGCACTAGTTTTGAGATATATTAAAAAAATAAATTAAAGTTATGATTATTTTTAATGTTCTATCTTTAATGAAAAAGAAAGAATTGAATAATAATTCGCTATTAACATGACTAGCAGCCAGTATTGTTCATTTTTTCCAAAAGAAACTAAGAAACAATGATGAGGATTTATTAACTTGCAAGTGAATAATTCGACTTCATTGAATCTGTATTCATGTGAACTTCAATTAAACCCCTTATCTAAGGATGTATTATGCATGATTTAAGCGTGTTTGGCTACTTTAAGAAAAGAATGTCAACATTGAAAGTGAAACAAAGATAAATTATTTGATTTGATTGTTTCGATACAAAAAAAAATATTATTCTTATACAGGTTTAATTAAAATTTCACTTAATTTTCTAACCTTTCAATTGAAATCAAACAGAAATAGAATACTTTTCGGCGTCATGTCGATACATGTAGTCATTAGATTGCGTCAAGACTAGAATACGCACGAAACGAAACTTGATATTATCGACCCCATGCCATGTAACTTGTTAATTTTAAACTTTTTATAATTTGGATAAATGAATATAATAAATTCAATTTATTGAGAATTTGAGTCAAATCGATGAAAATGAATTTGACAGCTAGTGCCCTTTTAACATGGAGTTCGTGATTTTTGTCAAAAAACTTTTTTTTTTAAACTCAACGAACCCTTTGAAGTGTTAAGTGTAATATATCTGTTTTTTCATTGCTGGGTATTGAATATTTACATATTGAATTAATATATAATCTGAATGATGTTGTAGGAAAGCAAGAACAATTTCATGAAAGGTTTTCGACAAATAAAATACAACACATAGATTTTCAATTATTGATTTAATATGTCACATATTTTAGTAGACTAAAGTCTCAAGGTAACTGATAACCTGCAGTTATTATCTCGTTCGAATGATTAGTCACATGAGCAGATATGGCAGTAAGCCAAGCACACACAATGTTTCAAAGAATTGAGGTGATTACTTCCAGTTTTTGCTAGACTAGCTCTATTTGTAAGTACTAATAATCATTTTTAGGTAAATGATAGCTTTTTATCATATTACCAATTAGATATAGGAAACAGAAGTATCGATTAAGATGGCAAATCAAGGCAATACACACAAACTGAGGAAATATCGATTTCCTCATAACTCTGAGGGATCTTTTATTTTAGCAAGTACCATACCACTGCTTATAGGGTCAAAATGGGATGACCGTACACAAGTGTGATATATCAATTGAGATATGTAAACGCCATTCGATGCAGTAGAGGGGTGATTCTAAGAGTTTCATACCCTGCTCCCAATGTGTCAACCATAATGTCGTTCATGCTAGTACAAACTCAGTGATACGTCGAATTTGGTAGGTCACTCTTCAGCAATAAAAGATGTCCATAAAAAAATATTTCATCTCGTTCCTATGTTTTTCAGCTTGGAGATTCTGTAATGAACCTGGAACCAGTTTTCCCATGTTTGAAGCAGTATTTTGCTATGAATATGACTAATTTCAACACCCTGAAACTTATAAATGGGGAAAACAACGAAACAAAGAATCATGATTTATTGAATAATCAAGTGTTAAAGTTTTAGAAACTCATCAGTCTTTTTTTTTTTTTTAAACAGTTTGTGGATTATTCCAGGAAAGATAATCCAGTAAAAACTATTTTCAGAAAATCAAAAAAAGTACATATCTTTTAAACTATCAAGCCTTTGGTCCATTGGAAAGTTAAAGATCACTTTGTTTTATCAATTGGAATACTTAATTATACATTTTAGATAATAAACTTGCTGTGGTCTCATTGTAGTACAATTAAAATTCTTCTCGAAAAACGCGTTAATTTTCATTTTCCCTCTATAAATCAATGAATTTAAAATAGTATTTTGTGGATGATTTTGGAAATTTAAGTGTTTCTTTTTTAAAAACACTAATATTTAACAAATTAATTCAAAGTAACAATGCCACAGTTCAATTACAATTCATGATGCCATATATATTGCATTTATATGGTACTAAGGGAGATAATCCAGTAAAACTATTTTCAGAAAATTGTAAAAAGAACATATTTTAAAAGCTATCCAGCCTTTGGTCCATTAAAAATAGAAAGATAACTCACTTTGTTTTATCGATAGGAATTCAAGTCTTAATAATGCATTTTAGCTAATAAACTTGATGGGGTCTGTCTCCCCTGTAGAAGTCACTCTTATAAAAAAAAAAAGACTGCAATTGCAAGTAAGAATATATGGTTCAAATTATATTGGGATATCCCCTTGTGTTCGAATTACTGTAAATGTTTTAGTACTTTTTTTCGTAATTTTGACTGTCGCGTAGGAGCATCCAGAGGGGGGCCTGGAGGAAAGAGTCAACGAATGAAATAAGCACATCAAATACTGAAACAAACACATAAGGTAGTGTAAAATTGCCAAATTTTGAGACATCATTACGTAATGTTAAAGCCATATAAAGAATTTACAAATCATCATTATGAAATAACAAAACCATATCATGTAATGAAGCAACTGCATTGCGTTAAGTCACATACACATTAAGTAATGTTAAAACCACATTGCCTAATGACACAACCACACTAAATAATGGTGAAACCACATCGAGTAATGACAAAACTATATCAATTCAATACGAAACCATATCATGTATTATCGGAAAAACATTAGGTAATGACTATTCCATATTGAGTTATATCAAAACATAATTACGTAATGTCAAAACCATATCAAGTAATAATAGAATAAAATAACGTGATATCAGAGTTCCACATGAAACAGCTGTGGCGTTCCATAGAAAATCGTCACTTTCCTTACGTTATATGTGTAAATGCTTACGTCTTAGCTGTCTATTATCTGGTTTACAAGAAAGACAACTCGTGTCGTCTTATATGCCACATTTTGTTAAAATTTTTATCGTTCCTTGTACAACGA
Source organism: Mytilus edulis (assembly GCA_019925275.1). Lineage (NCBI taxonomy): Eukaryota > Metazoa > Mollusca > Bivalvia > Mytilida > Mytilidae > Mytilus > Mytilus edulis. The sequence continues at coordinate 41,878,729 of CM034352.1, forward strand.
ATAAATCGCCATGTAAAAAATTAGTGTGGAAAATAAGTGTGTCAGCTGACCTGGTTTTCAATACTTAAGTTTTATTAGGGGGAGATGGTATCAAAAAGAAGTACATTTCCTGAAGAGTTCTTTTAAAACTATAAAAGACTATATACACATTACGCATATAAACATATAACTTTTGTATGTTTCCATGTTTTTATTTTGACAACTTTAATTGACGGTCAAATTTACCAGGAATTGTCATTGTTTCAATCCAATTTATCTTGCACACAAGTAATCAATTATCTTATTTCAAAACTAGGGATTTTCTTATACCAGGCATATATTACCTTAGCTGTATTTAGCACAACTTTATAGAATTTCGGATCCTCAATGCTCTTCATCTTTGTACTTGTTTGGCTTTATAAATATTTTGATATTAGCGTCGCTGATGAGTCTAATGTAGACGAAACGCACGTATTGCGTACTTAATTATAATCCTGGTACCTTTGATAACTGTTCAAACGTTTCAATGATACTTTTTTTTTGTATATCGGATGAGGTAGATAATTTGATAAACACATACAATGTATTTTTCCTTTCACCATCAAATTCATAATATTCCTTTCAAAATCCTTTGTAAATGAAATCTGTTTTTTTGTTGTTGTCTTACATGTATATTAACAATTATGCTTTTGAGATTTAAAATCAAGACATCAAGGTAGAAATGACATATCAAGTTTGATGTTTAACCAATAAATATTTATTACGACGTCGGCCAATATTTGTTGATAGATAAACCTGAGTATTTATAACAGTAATATGATTTGTGTTCCTCTTAACAACACGGCTGAAAAAAAAAAGTTATAATGATTTACGAGTATCACAAAATGAATTCATATATAAATATACAACAATAAAACAAATTTGAAAAGAATAAACTATTTAAGTGCGAACCAAGGTCATGCAACCCACCATTATTTAGTTTAGCAGTATGTAGAATTAGTAAGAAACAGATGACATAATTTGATATGAAAATTTGTACAAATTACAGAATGAACTCATAATATTATTTCTTGTTGAAATTAATGCACAGCGTAGCTTAATATCTGAGTGCAACCTGTTAATATATGTATATATATATATACAACTCGTCTAAACATCAACCCAACAATGTTAGATCTGTAAATTTGCTTTCGCAAATGTTTGGTTCTTCCCTCGGCGGGATTCGAGCCCATGCTACTGAGATATCGTGACATCAAATCGCCTGCACTGTTACCAGTGCGCTAGACCACATGACCACCTGGACTTCATGAAAATGAAGCTTTTGATGGCCGGGTGTTACCTTTCCACGTCAGTTTTAATCTAGCGTCGTACTACAGTACATGATATATCAGACATGAAGATGTTATTTTTACAGATCAGCTAAATAATCTAAAGCAAAGGATACTACAAATTAATGTAAGATATAGTCACAGAAAATGCTTATATTTATAAGTACGTCTGATCCATTGACAACTCTACAACAGATTTATCCATCGAATCACCAGCAGTGATGGTGATACATGGCTGTGTACATTATGTATACACAACTCGTACAAACATCAACCCAACAATGTTAGATCTGTAAATTTGCCTTCGGAAATTTTAGGTTCTTCCCTCGCCGGGATTCGAACCCATACTACTGAGATATCGTGACACAAAATCGCCTGCACTGTTACCGGTGCGCTATACCACACGACCACCCGGGCTTTATAAAATGATGATTTTGGGGGCAGGGTGTTACATTTCCACGTCCGTTTTAATCTAGCGTCGTACTACAGTACATGATATATAAGGCATGAAGATGTTATTTTCACTGATCAGCTAAATTATCTATAGTAAAGTATCCTACCAATTAATGTAAGATACAGTGACAGAAAATACTTAAATTTATAAGTACGTCTGAGCCAGTGACAACTCTACAACAGATTTATCCATCGGATCACCAGTAGTGATGGTGATACATGACTGTGTACATTATATATATACAACTCGTCTAAACATCAATGTTTAGATCTGTAAATTTGCTTTTTCAAGTTATTGGTTCTTCCCTCGTTGGGATTCGAACACATGCTACTGAACTATCGTGACACCAAATATATATATTATAGTTTAACCTGATATTACATAATAAATCGACATATTCAAGTACATTATTTACATCTCAGATTTATTTGAAAAATAATATAGAATATTTTCATGACCCAAGTAAATAAAATTGCCAATAAAATCATCAATATGTTCATAAAGTCTGACTTGACAGACAATCTGTATCATCTGCTCATATGGAGGTATTTTTTTTTAAAACAAAATATTGAATTTACTACACTTATACGAAACTAACATTATATTAAAAATTTAACAATAATAAAGTTTCAAATAAACATTTATTACATTTAATGTAAATTTTATTCCAATCACGTTTACAAATAAGTCTTAATTAAGGAGGCTCGCGGGTATAAGATTTTCAGAAAAAAATTAAACATTTATTTTTCATTACAAATTTTAATGAGTACCTTTAGTAGTTGTTACTTTATCATATGGTACAAAAATCATTCCAAGAAATCAATTCGTATTGGCCCCAGGTGACTTTTAAAATGTAGATATCATTGAAAAAGCTCCAAATTATCTCCCTTTGGTGCAAAAATGCTATTTTGTGCACTAAAACTGAAATATCTTTTTTAACTCACCGGTGACCTATATTTTTTATTGTTGTTTTCAAATAAGCTGTACATAAACTAAATAATTGTAAAGTATAAGCGATTTCTGTAATTTAGTTCTTTTTTTATTTCGATATTACCGCTATTTCTCCTACTAGCTCAACAGAAAAAAAGGACATTAACAAAAATGTATGCTTCTTTCAAAGGCAGATTGTGAGCGTAAATGAACGGTGTCCCCATTTTTTTGTTTCATTTTTCTATTAAGATTAAGATAAAGTTCATATATAGAAAATATAACAAAATCCTATATTAACTAAAAAATTTGATTTAGACCCACGAGACCCCTTAACAAACAAAGTAAATTTATGACTTGAGTTATTAATTCATGATAGTTATCAAAGGTACCAGGATTATAATTTAGTACGCCAGACGCGCGTTTCGTCTACATAAGACTCATCAGTGACGCTCATATCAAAATATTTATTTAGCCAAACAAGTAAAAAGTTGAAGGTGTTAATCCGTGCCCAAACACCGTTATAAATATCTCTATTTAGTGGCGTAGGGTTCACCACAGATTTTGTTCTCGTTCAGAAATATAATCTGACCAACAACTTCAGATTTGTTTTGTTGAAACAAGTCCTACACATGAAACAATCTTTTCAGAAGGAACGGAATTTGCTAGTAATGCTTAAAAACATTTTGTTATTATAGTTAAACCAGAGTTGAAGACAATAGCTAGTATTCGTATTAGTATTATGAAGGATATTTCAAAGGGAACTAACGTGTGGAAAAATGCAAGGAGATAAATCTCAAGATTTATAAAAGACAAAAGAGTATCCGAGTATTAAACTTGTACTCGAGTACTCGTTGCCATCCTTAGTAAATAATATCGACTTACACATTTGATATTACACAACTAACAGAACAAAACATTTCTATTTGAATTTATAGATCTGAGAAATTACGTTTAATATTTTTCTTAGGGATGGACACATACAGAGTAGCGCAATTGATACCTTTTCAAAGCTTTGATTGGCGCAAATTGATTCTGCCGGTACCACTAGCGTGACTATTGCTAAATTCTATGTCATATGAAACAATTCTTGTTTTTGTTTGATTTAAACTAAATTGATTGAGTGATGACAGCGCACAACTGTAACAGAAAGGTGACAAATACCAAATAGGAATTTAAAAATCCTAACTCAAAGATAAACTGAACAGGTTATTGGCAATAATTTAATTACTTTGCCCTCCTAAAAAAGAATTATAGTTGTATAAAATTAAACATTTTGAAAATTTTATTTTTTGTTAATGCTTATTTATTCATGTTTGCCTTTTTTCTAGGTGATTGACTTATCTATAAAAAACAGTTTACATCTGATAATGTGTATTAAAGTGACAAATGCAATGCGAGTAATCAACGTACTGATTTAACCTCTGTGTCTGGATATTTTCAACATACATATTATAATTACATCTACACATTTTATAATTATCGCGTGCATAGCTCACTCCTCACAATTTTTTGTAATTTACGTATTATCCCATTCAATGAAAATGACGATTGATATAGTTTTCAAAAAAAAAAAAGTCTAACAATTTCTTTAGATAATATCATAAATGTGAATATTATGAAAACAATCATTTCGCATTAATCATATCAAGAATACATTTGTTGAGAAAAATATATGCAAAGTTTGTTTTTGATAATAATAATGATATATAAGGAGGGTGGATAATTGATGCTTTATTTGCTCACTTCAAGCATAAAAATGAAAGTGGGCATCACTCCACTAAGTTTCGAGTATTAAAATAGACTTCTAAAATTTTATTGTTTCGTATTGTACCAACTTTTTGGGGCAGACACTATTTACATTGAATTTCTTTTAGTTTATTACACTAAAAACTAGCATTTTTTCTGTATAAACTCAAAATAACTAATATAATTTTTCATACTTTTAAGATAATACTCTTCAATGTTTGTAGTAAGCTTAAGCTTTTTAAATATTTTGGCCTTGCTTAACTTTTGACATTTGCATCTGGTGCAGTAAACTGTATATAATTATTGGAATTGCATATCTACATGAAATAATAATTTTCATATTTTTGATCAATATAAAAATACCTAAACTAATCCTTGTGTCAAACTTTGATATAAACGAAATTTTTGACACTAATATGAATGGCGGTTTAAATCATTTTTTTTAATTTTAAGATCATCTCACGGGTCACTATATTCATTTTGTCATATTATTTGTCGTTTTTTTTTCAAGAAAGAATAAGCTGTCAACAACGGTATAATAATAACCATTTGTCTCTCTTTTTTGAAAAATTAGGTATAATAAGTTATTCAGGTCTCAGACAGGGTATATACTGTGACATTCCCGGCTTAGAGTGTATATAAGGATATAAGCCCTTAGCCGGGAATGTCACTGTATATACCCTGTCTGAGACCTGAATTACACATATTTTTCGGATAACCCCTGACTTTGTTATTTTCCAGTGCAGGTATTTGTTGAACATTCACAATGCAGCATGTATATTCATTACACATGTTACATGTTTTTTGTTTCTTTAATATTTTGAGAAATCCATTTAAATACACCTTTTATATCTTGGCAATTTTTTTCCGTTAAAAATAGTTTCAATTAAGTTTTTAGATCTCATATTTATTGTTTATATGTGTGTGTGGCTTTGTTTTTTACAACACATATATTGAAAACCCAACCTGATATGTTCGGCATAAGGATTTTCTTATTTGCTGTGAACATAATTTTATTGTGTATGTAATAATTTATTATAACACTTTTAACATTATATTTAAGTATTAAAAGTGTAAATTGCGTGATTTTGTATTAAAAAAGTATTATTGACTGCAACACGTCATTATTTTTCCTCTCTGAGCCTCTGACATTCCTTGGTGATCTGTATAGCTTTTGATTACGTCACATAGTAACAGAGGTTCCAATTAGGGATAAAAACGTCGTTTATACCCCGGCAGTTTCCTGAATATATACTGATATTTCTGTGTCGTTTTCCAATCACAAACCTCGACACATTTAATTTGTAATCAGTAATATGATATCGCTAATTCCGATTTAAGTCAAAGGGAAATAACTATAATTGAGTTCTATAATATAATTGAGTTCGCTAAGTGCCCCGACTGTTAAATATCTATGTAGGTCTATCAATAAATGCTCAATAATATTGTTGTTTAAGATAATATAATAGAAGTAACAAATAAGGTACGAAAAAGATAATGATACTATCAGTTTATTACAAGCCATTTTTCATATTAGATTGTCGTTTAAGATCAGCCAAAATATTAAATCCAATATAACAAAGACATGATATGATCTTTTAATCAAATGCTTCAACAATAGAACAAAATAACAGTTTGATATATTGATCCATTTATGTTGTTTTCAAGTAGATCATCTTGGCATGCCAAAACTGATATGTTTTGATCTTTTTATCAAGTACATCAGGTTTGATTTAATGCGTTTAAATATGTTAGTTTATATATCAGAGCACACATAATTGGTATTAGCATGCTTTATATACTAGTACATCAATAGGTCATACATTATTTATTTTGTCTTTTATGTTCAGGCGCAGAGAAAAAACAACAAAAAGCACAAGATGATCAAATTACTGAAGTCCTTATTTACAAGGGAACATCCGAACGAAAACTCCACAGGTTTGTTATGAATGATAAAGATATTTTTTAAGTTGAAAGAAAAAACAGTAAACACCAATATTTTCCCTTTGTGTCCATCTATTTTCCAAGTACACATTTAGGTATTCGTAGAGCTGACCAGACAAAACAGTTATCCTGATTTGATTTGTTTTTTTCAAATGTTTTGAGTCTTTTCAAAATGTAAAATCCCAAACATACTGAAATAAGAGGAAAAATTAACACGGAAAGTGCTTAATGAAATGGCAATATCGAAAGCTCAAACTCATCAAACGAATTGATAACAACTGTCATATTCCTGACTTGGTACAGGAATTTTTTATATAGAAAATGATTAATTGAACCTGGTTTTATAGCTAGCTGAATCTCTCACTGGTATGACAGTCGCATCAAATTCTATTCAAATGACTATATGAAAAATGTCGTGTTTAAAAATCAAAGCTACTTTTACTAGTATTCTGAATGCAAACATACATTCTTTGGAATTACAACTTCAAGTTAGTATTTTTTCGATGGTTGTTGCAATGTTTTTAGAAGAACCATTTGTGTGAAATTTCGGTTACAATCTTAACAATCTATTTCTTTTCTTTTAATCTATTTCTTAACCGATTTCGGAGGTTGTGTAAAAAGGGACTTTAAAAAAAACGAACTCTAAAGTAAATTTACAAAGGAAAAAGGTATTTAAGATTCAAACGCTTCATGAACTCTTATGAGGCTCAAAATTGTGACAATTTTACTATGAAATTTCGTGAAATATCATCTCCAAGAACTGAAAATTTATATGCACTACTATTTTTTTCAAAGGTCAAAATATAGGTCTGAGCGGCATACATTGTATTTTCAACATTTATATGCCCGTAACTTCTAAGAGTTCTTTAAATTATACTACCCATACCTCCATTTTTTGGACTTCCTAAGAATTTAACTTTAGGCGCTACCATGTTTTTCTATACTAGTTCCATTTTCAAGTTATGTCTCTATGAGATGAAACACAGAAATCATATATGGGAACCAGTACGTTAACAAATTAAAATATCTATGAATATCATAAATCTCCCCAAAAGAGGCGTGGTTTGAGAAACAGCTGTATTTACAAAGTGCAACCTACAGAGCCATGCCTCATATAGTCCAATACTGTATATATTCTTTTGCGTGGAGATAATAAAAATCATGATTTTCACATAATTTTGAAATATTCGGCATTGCACCTGAAGATCAGGTAAACTGAATTTACACGACAAATATTGTTAATTACCCTTTCGTGTCTTAGCAATGCATATATTTCATTTATGGAATACTATAACCTTTCTTAACAGATAAAATACAGAAAATAAAACCACGCATACGGTATTCATTTTTGTCATCGGATGATGTTTGTTATATTGCAGTTGATGAGTGTGTGAGTACTTATTTATTTTATAAAAACAAAACCAATATCATGAAATTATTGTATCACCATTTGAAAGAAATGTTTCATAGAAAAAAACTTTATATTGATATTTAAAATGAAATTGTTTGGTATAACAATATGGCTTGTTATGTTCTTCACAATTTGTAAAGACAATATTATATGCAAAACTAATTTTGCAGATGATCTTTTGCATACCGGACATTGTATGCCTTTTTTTTTACTTCACATCATCAGCAGGTCTAGTACATGTGAGTAAACTTGCTTTCACTGACTACAATGAACTATATTCACTGATGTATAAGGTATTGCTTCTTGTTACTATGAGAATATGTATTTGTATTTTTGTAGTCTTTTAAACACACATTCTTGAGCAATGTGTTTATCTTGTGTATTTATATATATTTTCTTCTGTGTATCTTTTATTCTACTGAAAAAGTAAATTAGAGAACAGTTAACAAAAATAAAACCCCGCAAAAAACGAAATGTATACCCTGAATCAATTTTAACACCATATACAAGCCAGGAAATTATGTATTGGTTGCGTTTAATCTGAATATATTAGATGTAAAATTTACGCAAGATGTTTTCTACATCTTTAAATTGAAATCTGTTTGCATCTATACAAATTAGATTATAATGATCCCAACCAGTACAAGTTTTAGTCGAATCGGTTCTGATAAGAATCCTTTTGAAATATGTTATCAAACATTAAACAGTGGTCATATAATAATAATAATAATAATTAAAAAACCAATTGTTCAGAGAACAATTGAAGGTCTTTCCATCAAAACAATGTATTTTGATATGAAAAGTTGTGAAACTAAGTTTAAAATGTCATTTCAATCGTCAAATGATAGCTCCTAGTAAGCTGATTCCAAAAATATATTGTTTCCATACATTTTTTTTAAATAAGGGAGATAATTTGTTACTTCCGGTTTGAAAAATGTTACTTCCGATTATATCTGAATATTTACTTGACACTGATTCCAAAAATATCTGGTTCTATATACTTTTATATTAAAAAGTACAAAAAAATAGCTATTTCCGGTTTACAAAAGGTCACTTCCGGTTGTTTTTTACAAGGTTAAATGGTTTGATATCTTTTTCTAAAAGTTGTATATCTTTATCATGTATACATATAGAATAAAAGCAAAGGTCAAAATCTAGAACGTCAAATTCAGCTATGACCTTGAGATCAGTTTCAAGGTCATAAACCAAGGACCTCAAATCAAAAGACCATAGGTCTTTATTATATTTAGTTAATGAGTTATATCACCAAACGCGTATTTTTAAATACAAGAGGGGAGAAAACTCCCTTTTACATTCAACGTACGCTTGCAATCAAAATTTACATCTTACGACATGTCGCAACTAACAATTTAGTAAAAATAATTTGTTGATATCTTATACAGTCTTTGGATATAAGTGAAAATAAGCCAAATTCAAATATTAGAATATGACCTTGACCTTTGACCTTGACCTAATTTTCATTTTTTGGACCAAGGACCTCAAATCAAAAGATCCTAGGTCTCTATCACTTATGATTTATAAGATAGAAATTCATATCACTTATATCAGATGCATAAGGGGAAATAACTCTCATATGGAGCGGTCATATCGCTTCGGTCAAAATAGGACAAATCATGCGAAGGATATAACGAGCAATTTTGTAAAATAAATTTGTCATAATCTTTTAAGGTTGCGAAGGAGATGCGCTAACAAGGAAAACAGTGTTTGGGGAGATAACTCCTACAAAGAAAAGTATTCGTTTACGCAGGGTAAATTTCAAAAGTGCATAAACTGTTCGATATCATATACCAAATATCTAAGCGACATATTGCGAAACAAATGTTTATCGCAAGAACAAAATTAGGCGGAAGAAAAAAAAAAAAAAAAAATAATCAGAAGAAAAACAATAGGTCTTTCCACAGAAAAGTGGAAAGACCTAATAATAGTCTTTTATTCAGAAGCAATACAGCTTATAGAATTTACATATACAAATATAATAGCATCAGTGAATAATTACATACATGTTTTATAATTACAAACAGTTTGTATCAATGGCGGAGAATGACAACAAATAATATAAATAATGAAATATAAGTATAATATTATGAATAACGAATCTTATCAGCTAAATAAAGGTATTTACCTAGATTGTTAAGCTCTTTGATGTTATGAACAGACAATAATTGAACAAGTTTGTAACTAGATGGTTTTTTCCAATAAAATGGTTTTATTTATGTTTCCTTATATCAGAATATTTCTCACATTGTAAAATATAATGGTATTCATCTTCAATCATGTTTTTATCACACATATTACATAATCTGTTTTCTCTTTCAATATTACAAAATCTACCAGTTTCAATGTTAAGGCAGTGTGCAGACAATCTATATCTACTAATATATGGCTTAAACACATAGTTTACAGGTTTTTGTAGGTAAAATTGTAGAGTATCTGGATCGTGTATATATCTATAAAAATTACACTTTGATGACTCATTGAAAAAAGCATTCATTTCACTGACAAAACTACCTTTCATTCTATTAACAATTTCTAGCAAAAAATGATCAACATTAATAACATTTTGGTGTAACCATACATCTTGACAACCATAACGAAATAATATGTTTCTTATTTCACATGCCCAATTTTGTTTGTCACGAGGTTTTAATATCGATCTTTCTAACATTTCTTGGTAGCAAGATTGTAAAATACAGTTATCTGTTTTCAATAATTTAAACCAATATCTAAGCATTCTGCAATATCTCTCTATGTACAATGGATATCTACCTAATTCACTATATACCATATAATTAACAGTAGTTGTTTTGACTTTCAATATACGTTTTAAAAAACGTAAGTGAACTTTCTCAATATTTTCGGCTTTTTGATGTCCCCAGACTTCACAACTATAATTTAATATACTAGATACATATGTGTCAAAAAGAGATAACATAGTTTCATGGTTAAAACAATCATCATATATTTTACTATATAAACTAAATAATGCTTTTCTACCCTGATTAGCTAACATTTTCTGTGTATGTACAAAGTTACCATTGTATTTAAAAAGTAGACCAAGATATGTAAATTCATCACATAATTCAATATCAACATCATTTAAGTACCATTTTTCAGTCGCTTTAACGAGGCCTCTATTTCTAAACACAACAATTTTGGTTTTAGACAAGTTAATATCCAAATCATACTCTCTAGAATATATGTCTACACTGTCTATCATCTTTTGTAAACCATCAACAGTTTCACTAAAAAGAACTGTATCATCTGCATACATTAGCAAATATAAATTGAGCATCTTTAACTCATATGACTGACAACCTTGACTTAAAAGTTCATTTTCAATGTCATTAATATACAAAGAATATAAAAAAGGAGATAATGATTCTCCTTGCATCAAACCAACATTACTTTGGAAGAAATTTGAAAAATTTCCTTCCAGTTTAATACAACATTTAATTTTTGCATACATAGATTTAATAACAGTTAATAAGTTTCCACTTATACCACATCTGATTAATCTTAACCACAATTTGAAATGAGACACACTATCAAATGCTTTTTTATAGTCTATGAAACAACAATAAAATCGTTTTCCACTACGCAAAGACTTAGAAATAAGAGAATGGAGTGCGAAGATGGCGTCAGTTGTTCCATAACCCGGTTTAAATCCAAACTGTGCATCGGTTATTATATTGTGTTTTTCGCTCCATTTGGTAAGCCTGGTGTTAATAATTGATGTGAACAGTTTACCCACATGTGATACGAGAGAAATACCACGATAGTTGCCAGGGTCATCTACTGGTCCTTTTTTGAAAACTGGTATTATAATGTTATTTACCCATATTTCTGGAAAATCGCCAGCACTCAATATACGGTTAAACAGCTTACACAATACTGGTTTGATAAAGTTTCTGCTCGTTAATATATATTCGTTCATGATATTGTCATATCCAGTGGATTTATCACGTTTTAAATATTTAATAGAAGTGTCAAGTTCCAAGTCTGTGAAAGGAGAGTCTAATTCTTCATATACGACCTCTGGAATTGAATCACTTTGCTGATCCTCTGTGGTGACATCTTTTGAAATCAGGTTTTTAAAATGTTTTTCAAATTCTTCTACAGTAAGCGTATGAGTAATAGTTTTTTTTGCACTTTTAAATTTCCTGTAAAATCGTTTAGGGTTATTTTTACGTAATTTAGATAACATATCCCCCTGTTGGTTTTTATATTGTCTTTTCAGTTGATTTTCCAATCGTTTGTATCTTTGTTTGGCTAAATTAAAATGTAGTCTATTTTCATTCGACCGGTATCTATTAAAATCCATCATAGCTCGTAAATAGTCTCTGTATAAACTTTTACATTCGTCTGTAAACCACGGTTTATCATCTTTTTGGTCACGTGTTTTACTACTTGTAGGGCAGGAGTCACAATGTTTTTTGTATTTCACTTCTGACTTTGTGTATTGCTCGAATATATCTTTCAAAAGTTTATTCAATTCTTCCAAGCAACAATCAATATCGCTAATTTCGTCTATATTTGTGAGTAAGTGTTCAAATTGTTGAGCGTTCAACAATAAACTGTCTCTGATTTGATCTTCGCACCCCTCGTTCCATTTAAAAATATCACAAACATGGTTAATACAATTACACTGGTCTTTATTAACAACATTATCAGTAAGATTAAAATCAACTTCTAGTGGTGCATGACAAGAGAAATGATTAAACGATCCCACAGAAAAACTATTAATAACATTGAACATAATATTCTGTGAAATTAACATATAGTCTATTACACTACACCCATTCTTATTGTTAAATGTTATTTTCTGACTTTCTTTACCAAATCTTCCATTACAAATACGTAGCCCAGAGTTTTTACATAACTGCAAGATGCGTTGGCCAAAATTATTAGGTGGTTTGATATCTTCCGAGTGTCTGTTTAAAAATACATCATCATTTACATAATTAATGAAAGAAATGTTGTCTTGCATTTGTTTGTCTATAACATCACCTGTTATGTTGTCAGGTTCTTGACCTACGCGACCGTTTAGATCACCTATAACGGCCACATTACCAATGTTACTGAACATTTCTATATGTTCTTGTAGGTTATCAAATACATCTATGTCATATTTACGATAGTACACATTTTTATATGGAGGCATATATATAGAACAAATATATAAATCGGTATTATCAAACAAAATACTTTTATCAACTTTGAACCAAATCATACAATCAACACAGCTCTTTACAAATGTAATGAAAGGGTTTAACCATTTTTTATAAAACACAATAACACCTCCCCCGTTACATTTTTTCCTGACTATGTATTCTTTTTCATAACCCAATAAGTCGAATTCATCTGGACATTTTACCCAACATTCATTTAAACACAATATATCAAATTTGTTTACAATCTGTAGGAATTCTTTATCTTTTAGTTTTCTCAATAAACCTTTTGAAATATTCCATGAACATAACTTAAGTAATGCATTGTTGTGAGACTTGGGTTTTTTACTGTTTTCTTTGAAATCAAACTCCGAGTACCCCTATCCTTGCCATAGGTTGCCGTTTACATATAACTTATCTCCAACTAGATAAGCCTTGTTTTTGTTTTTGCGCTCTTCAAGCATTTTCGGAATAAGTTTTTTCCTTTTTTCTAATACATCTTTTGGATAATGCGGACTGATACCATAATTTGTGTCCTTCAAGCGGCTTGAAACACTGCGAACGTACTCGCGGTCAGACATTTCACAAAATTTAACAACAATCGGCCTAGGTTTAGTAGCCTCCGCACTTGGTTTTCCTAATCGATATGCTCGTTCCAGCTTTATTTTTGTTTTAGCATCTTTTATCGCAAGTTTCTTCTCACAAAAGTCTAAAATCGTTTCCACACAAATTTCGTTGTCTATAGGCTGTACAATTTTACCTTTTTGTCCCGTTGCACCCCCCTTTTCTTCATCGTGTACCAATACTTTTTCGAACTTTTCTTCTATTGCAAAAACAGCAGATTTTGTTGCAGACCTTGTGTCTCTATAGATTCTATCTTATCATATAAGTGATTACATATGATCTGGTAATCATAAGACATACAAAAATTCAACATTAAGCCGTTGAATCAAAAAGATATGTTCAACATGACGTACGATCTCCAGGTCAGGTATTGAAAAAAAAACATTTACCCGCACAAGATATCAGAGATATTTTATTGTTATTCATCACAAAGTCTATAAATCAGCTCAATACAAACATTTAAAAATAAAAAAATTACAGAATATTCAATTAAACGAAACCGCTAAAAGATAAACAGAATCTGTGAAATTACAAAATAAATGTGTGTTTTACTTTTTTTATTGTTTTCATATTATATTTTACGAAGACAAATAAAGATAACTTATCGAAAAATATTCATTTCCTCTGCCTTCGAGATATGTAAAGATTTTTCTTACCCTCGAAAAGTCATATTTCATTCAGGCGATGCCGTCGGCAAATATTACTTTTCTTGAGCGAACAAATCTTCATATCTCCCTCAGACAAGGAAAGAAAATGTAAATAATTGTATTAAAACTGTCTGGAAGATTAGATCCCATATGACATGTATAATGGCATACCTTTGTCTTTGCTGTTATATTTTATTATATTACTATAATAGCAATGTGTTACATGTAGATTCCGCAACTGCAACAAGTGTATTACGATATTTCTCCACTCGAGACAGTAAAGTTTTAATATTTAAAGCGCGAGGCTTGCCGTGCTTTTTAAATAATTAAGATTTAACTTTTGAGTGGAGAAATATCGTATTACATGAGTCACAGTGGTGGAATCTATTTCTCTTGTGATTTGTATCCTTCCTTTTTTTAAAAGATGAGGAAAATTGTGTACTTTTGATGTGACGTCAGAATATGAAAATTCAGAAAAAAACAAGAACATTTAACGTCACAATTAAATTTCAATCAATCATTTGCCGAGAACAGATTTTTCACTAGTGAGGAGAAATATTTTTCTCAAACTGGTCAGGAAATGTGAAAATAGCCCAAACAGAGAAATAATGTTAAAAGAGTATTTGATTTTGCATTGGCATGCAATGTGTACATTCATTTTGCTATTCAACGTTTATCGATGTTTTTTTCGTGTACACCTGAATGAAGGCAACAGTAGTATACCGCTGTTCAAAACTCATAAATCCGTGGACAAATAACAAAATAGGGGTAAAAAACTAAAACTGAGGGAAACGCATTAAATATAAGAGAACAACGACACAACATTAAAATGTAACGAACACACATAGAAACAGACTAAGCATTAGACAAAATCCTTTGAAAATAACAAATATAACATCAAAACCAAATACATGAATTTGGGATAGATAAGTACCGTGACACGTCTTATGGTAATGTGAATTCACACTCAAAAATAAGAGAAAACAAACGACACAACGGAAACACAACGTTTAAATGTAACACACACAGAAACGAACTATAATATAACAGTGGCCATATTCCTGACTTGGTACAGGACATTTTTAAAGGAAAAAATGGTGGGTTGAACCTGGTTTTGTTGCATGCCAAACCTCCCCTTTTTATGGCCATGTGAAATATAACATTAAAATGACAACACAACATTCCAGGACTACAATATAAATAAATATAACACAATTGACAAAGAAACACACGAATAATAACTAACAAAAGGCAACAAGTTTAAAAAAAAATTAATACGCCAGAAGTGCATTTTGTCCACACAAGACTCACCAGTGACGCCCAGATACAAAAGTTTGAAAGCCGAAACAAGCACAAAGTTGAAAAGCATCGAGGACCAAAAGTTAAAAAAGCCGTGCCAAAAACGGCCAGGGTTTTCTGTTAGGTACCAGAACATCCCTATTATCTAGAACGATTTATACTTTTGCAAACAGTAAATTTTATAAAATGCCATTCAAAAGATGTAAATGATAAAACTGAAGTATAGTGTTTGTCACTTTAATAAATTATCATTTAACAATCATTGAAAAAAAGTTAAATGAAGTTTAAGAAAAAGGTTATATCATTAAAGCTGCATGGAGACACGACTTTGCAGAAAAATAAAGGTTTTAGAATTGTTGTTTATTACGTAAATAATGTTTCAAAAAGAATAAATGATTACCGCAAAATTTTTCATATTGTGACGTTTCTATAATTTCATAAAATACTTCTGTATCATGAACACGATAAACGAGGCTTGATCTATGCAGTTTTACATTCATAATTCGTTGTCGGAAAATAATTAAAGAGAAGTTTTATGTTTACATAGTTTTCATAATTTTGTACGATATCATGCTGTATTTTGGGTGCGCACATACCTTTGTACTCAACAGATTTACAAAAATGATGCTAAACAAAGAAAATCAAGAACAAATACAAAATATACAAATTTAGGTATGGTTTGTAATATTTTAACGTTTTCAATGAGTTATGCTCTTAAATAAAGGCAACAGTAGTATACCGCTGTTCAAAACTCATAAATCCATGGACAAAAAACAAAATCGGGGTAACAAACTAAAACCGAGGATAACGCATTAAATATAAGAGGAGAACAACGACATAACACTAAAATGTAACACACATAGACAAAATCCCACGAGAATAACAAATATAACATATATATATAACATCAAAACCAAATACATGAATTTGGGATAGACAAGTACCGTGACACGTCTTATCGCAATGTGAATTTACACTCAAAAATAAGAGAAAACAAACGACACAACGTAATAATGTAATACACACAGAAACGAACTATAATATAACAATGGCCATATTCCTGACTTAACATTGTGTATATCTGAATATAATAAGTCAAATCGGAATACGAAACGTAACAATTAACATCAACTATTCCCTGTTATTCTTTTCTTAAATTGTTATATATATTTCCATAGAATTCCAAGGTTAAAGATATAAAAGCTTTAATTGAAGAGAAGGAAATTTTAGAAGGATCAATTGATATAGTATCGGAAATTAATGGCACCATACTTAAAGACGAGGATACCGTCAAAAGTGGATCAGACAAACTCAAAATAGTGAGGCATCCTGGCACGCGGACAGTTCCTCGATCCATGAGAACATCGTTACCCGACATAACATACGAACAGGAAACAGATCCAAGAGTGTTGTTGTCATGTGGATGCGCAATGAGTATTTTTTTTCTGTTTCTGAATTATAAACTACGACCAATGAATATCCTTATTTCTATGAACAGTAAAGTACTAGTGGTTTTAGCATATACATTTTATCTTCTTGTATGGGACATGTGAGATATTTAAAAACATAACTCTCATTTTATGTAACTATATTTTTTATC
This sequence comes from Mytilus edulis, assembly GCA_019925275.1. NCBI lineage: Eukaryota > Metazoa > Mollusca > Bivalvia > Mytilida > Mytilidae > Mytilus > Mytilus edulis. Next base: position 41,895,880 of record CM034352.1, read on the forward strand.
GGTAGAAATTTACCGTCAAATCCACAGTTATTATGTCGTTACAAAGAATTGAGCAACCATGTTGCATTATTTGAATCAGCAAATTTTTCCTAACAGCAATACAATCGAAAATCAAAACCCGCTCCGTGTCACCAGGAAAGATGCATTTGAGGCTGTCACACCGTCAACTCTTAAACTATAGTATAGCTATTCCTTAGATGGAATTTCTTGAGTTTATATTCTTTGCACTCGTATCTATTCACATGTATTTGCCTTTTGATTACATCTGTCATTTTGTATTGTTGGATTTGTTGTATTTATATGCCTTTATATGTCGTTGATTTAAACCTTTTCTTTCCTCGATATTTTCTCATTTTGTTTTCTTTTCACAGCTGCAGATAATTTGTGCCGGTATGTACAATATGAACTAATGAGGGGTGAAAAGGTACTGGCATGTGTGAATTGCAGAACAGAGTGGGATTTTGAAGATGCCTGTGATAGAGCACAATTATCAGCAGACGAAAAGCTACTGTTTGGTATAAAAATTAGTTTAAATTCTGTTGGTGATGTTTGTCCAAGCTGCGAATACTACTGCCAACGCATGACATCAGACAATAATGTGAAACTTTGGATGAAGTGCACAAGAAGACAATGCTCTTTTGAATTTTGCTGGATCTGTAAACAGCAATGGACACATTCTCATAAATGTGAACCAGATAAAGTTCAAATTATTCTAAATGAATGCCCCAAAAAAGTTATGGAACATTCAAACATTATAAATGTTCCTTCAATTCGATGTTGCCCAAATTGTCAAGTCTTAATTGAGCATATAGACGGTTGCAAAGAAACACAATGCACCAACTGTAACAAAAGTTTCTGCTTTGTTTGTCTCACAATGTGTAATGAAAATGACTTCCATAAACCGAAATTGCAGTGTTCTAATTATAATTCAAAATGTACTGTTGCCCCGTGCAAACTATTTGAGGAAGGAAACAGTACATCAGGTACAGATATATCATGACTTTTTTTGCGTGATATACAGTGTTTAATACAACCATAAGTTGAATTGGTATGTTTGAACAAGTTGTTATAACATTATGAAAATTTAAATGCAATCTGTTTCTTTTTTGTACAGTTTTGCGTTGAAAAATGTTGTATAGAATAATCATTGGTACAAGGTGATACCTGAATTAATCAAGGACGTCTTAACGAAGTACACAAATATCTTTTAAGTGTAGAGGAATGATTCAATTACTCTTCTCCTCAGTATAATTATAGGATGCTATTCTATTTTAAGACGCATACAATCACTGTTAATTTATAATTTTATACTAGTTTATCAATATAGATTGCCTTACGTATGTAAAATAACCACTGAAAATTATACCTTATGAATCGGATTACTTAAAGAGTTAGATTATAATAGTTAAGATAATTAGTGAATGAATATTTTTCACTGAATTATCATGATTATAGAACGATACGTTATAATTTACTGTTTAAACATGTGCTTCGTTTCTTTTGTTGATTGCAATTGTGCATTGTATGTGTGTATGAAATAGTATAAAAATGAAACTGTTTTGAAATATAGAGATAAATCTATATCATTTATTATTTTCTACTTTCTACATTGGCTAGAGGTATAGGGGAGGGTTGAGATCTCACAAACATGTTTAACCCCGCCGCATGTTTGCGCCTGTCCCAAGTCAGGAGTTTTTGAGCCTTTGTTAGTCTTGTATTATTTTAATTTTAGTTTCTTGTGTACAATTTGGAAATTGGTATGGCGTTCATTATCACTGAACTAGTATATATTTGTTTAGGGGCCAGCTGAAGGACGCCTCCGGGTGCGGGAATTTCTCGCTACATTGAAGACTTGTTGGTGACCTTCTGCTGTTGTTTATTTCTATGGTAGGGTTGTTGTCTCTTTGGCACATTCCCCATTTCCATTCTCAATTTTATCATATGAAAATTATCAATGTTTGTACAGCATAACATATCAATGTATCCAAATATGTAGGATTTTCTTATTAATAAATAATCAAATATGACAAAACAACAAACAAGGGAAATTAACAGAGAGATACACGTTGCAACGACAACCACTGCAAATCAGCATCTTTACTTAGGACACGTGTTTGATAAATATAGTTGTGAGTGTTTAACTGTCCACCAAATCTGGACAGGTAACAAGAACTAACGGTTCGAATTAGTTTGACACGGTTTGACTCTTTAGATTGATTACCACCGTTATCAAGAAAAAAGACGAAAAGTGCCATAATCAGATCTACAGAAGCTGTAACATCAAAAAAATAAATCATATTCACTCGGACTAAATGTTAACCTTAACAGTCATATCAAATGTTTCTTGTGAGAAAAAACACAAAAGGTCCTCTATCAACGTTTTTAGCATTTATTACGATTTCATCATGAACATGATGAATAATCACAATAAAATATGCCATTTGTTGACTTTCGATATCATGAATGCTCAGGTGAGCGCGTATATATTAGTTTCGGTAATAAATGGACGTGCATTGGATTTTTAGTACAATGTACCGTTATGCGTTTCCATGAGTAAGTTGAAATAAATCATACAAGTTGTTGATTAAGTATATTACATTGATTCTATCAGAACCACTTCCTGCCATCTTCCTTTCATGTGTTTTCACCCATCACCATGATCACAGTGTTTTCCTACAATCTTTTGTAGTGCGTTTTTCTAACAAAAAAGTCATTATAATATTAAAAGCTTTAACCGGAGGATAGGTATGACTGCAATGAAAGGATAATTCACTTTAGTTGAAATTAAATGGATGGTAGCATTTATAGGAAACAATGAGTATGTCCCATACTATAAAGTCAGCTATAAAACATTGTTTTGTAATAGGGCCCGACATACAAATTGTGAAACAATTCAATACAAATACGTAGAAGTCGAAATAAAGCCTCTCTGTTTTAAACGATAATAATGTCCTGTAATAATATGATCATAACGATGATATATAAATTTCAATGTTTCACAGACAAGTTGGTTTTAGAAGCATTATTTTCTATACTGATGTGTAGTGTAACTGGCGTATTTCCAAATAGTAAACTTCTACTGTATTTGTTTACGTATAATAAATTTATAAAGGTGGATCTATGTTATCATTAGTTGGGGTATTAAGACGGTAGAGTCATTACAAATCAATAATTTAAAAGTACATGCATTTGTCAATGTATTTCTTTCGAAAGTGCCTCTTATGATCTTGAATTGAAGAAAAAATTATATTGTGTCGAAAAGCTGGTATGATAGGTGTACATTCATATTTTTAGACAAAACATGATATAGTATCGCACTCATTCTAAATATTACATGTATTATGAAATTTGAAGATTGGCATTTGATCCACTTTGCATAATATCTGGTGACTACTATTATTTTTTTCAATATTACTTAAAGATCATCATGTGTTTTACGTCAATTGTTGCTAATGCGATTACCATTGGAGCATTGATTGTGTTTTTAAATTCTTGATCAATTATGTTTCGAATTTCTTAGCTCTACGGAAGCGGTATAGTTAATCATCTTTTCGTTTTAAAAATTGATGTCCAGTTAGCCTTACATATTGAATAAAGTTTGTCAAGTAACGTCATATGATAAGGAGAGTGAGAACGTTCTTTCATTCACTATTAACTTAACTTGACAGTTTTATCTGTAGATAAAACGGAAGAGGCTGCACTTCTATTTAATATTTAACATGTATAAATATATGTTGAATTTAATAATAATACATAACATATATAAAGATTGAAACTGAACACTAAAGCGGCCTTTTCTATTTTCTACAGAAACAATTTGAAAAGATAGGTATAGAGACGTATTTGATAGATATGTCTTATTAAATCTTGAATTGTACGCGATTTTAATTACCTCATCAGTTCAAATCTTTTGCACAAATTATTTTTATCACATTAGATGTATAAGCCCTTATCTGCCTTCTTTTTTCACGATTTTGGACAGGATTATATTTCCACTCAAATACCGTGGGTTCATAAAAACTAGAGGAGATAATAAATCGAAGGCATATTTTTTGTTTGAAATTATAAATTATGATACTACGCTGGCTACTTTCTCTGATATTTTGTTGGACCCGCTGATTATAAGGGGGCGTTGCTAACTAGTCATGCTCGATTAAGTTTATTTTAATATAACTTTCACTTAAAATCAATAACTTTGTGTTGAAAACAAAAATGATTTAACGAGAACAGTGCAATAAGTTTGACGTTGGTATTAACATAAAATATGTCAAGCTAAAACGTTAACCAAAATTCAAATTATCATGATATTTTAGTTAAAATAATATTTGGCAAACATTGAATAAACAATTTTATAACATGTATAATGTGAATTAGCAAATAATATAAGGTTTCATCTTCAATCTAAATAAAATAGGGATAGAAGGTTAATATGTTAAACCTTGTGAAATAAAAAAAATATTTATGTTGAAGGGCATCTTAAAACTAAACATCATAGCGAAAAAGGGTTTTATATTGAACTAGCTTATTTGTATTGAGTGTCTGAACAATATAATGTCACTTCAAAACGACTAAGTGTTAATGCTGAGCATACTAAGAGTTGGCTATTTTTTTGGCAGTTTAATTTTTTTTTTATCATAGTCTGACATGTTAAGGTATCTTATGTTCTTAAAATTTAACTTTTGGTGTTTGCGTTTCTATGTGAAGGTATATTTAGTGTTACTCTTGGAACGCTATTTTGATTTTCACAAACCCCGAATTCAATACAAACTATTCAGGGGTTCCGGTTTCACCTATGTTTTCGGGAATGGGAGGCATATTTTTCTTTCCTAATTCTTATGCATACATGAACTTCATAACGTTCAGAACTATCTATGAATTCTTATACATGTGTTTTAATTACCATGACCTACAAATGTGAACAGACAAACACTGTGAACGAATATATAACTATAAAACTAAACACCTTAACAGTAGCAATCATTGTCTGTAACTCTTTTGGTTGAAAATCATTACGTTTATTCTTGTATTGCCATGGTTATTCGATGGAGTATTTTCACATAACATCATATTTCAAAATACATTAGAGATTGATCAGACACTACAGTCTGTTATATTGAATTAAAATATTAAGAGTTATCAATTTCATTTAGTTAATTCCAAGCTTCAACGGAATAATGGATTCATCTAACGTCTCTGTGCTCCATGTTCTCTTTGCACAATATATCCATGAATATAAAACACTTACAAAAAATCTAAGCCATTATCGTACTCCTAGAAAGTTTAAGGACTATCATTGGTTAAATGCAACCGCATGGAGACCGTTAATATTCCACATGTAGTAAGTTGGCGGGGTTTATTTAAATTAACAGTTAGTGAAAAACAACACAACATGAAGAAAATATTTCAAACGATTTGCTCGGAGAGCAGAGGAAAGCGTTCATGATGAACGATTAAAATAAATGCAGAAAATATATTAAAGCTTAAACGTTGATATTTTGTTTTTTGGTAAATCAATGGAAGTAGGTTCTTAATACTGAAGGCTTAATTATATGTACAGACATCTAGTTTAAATGCAACATGTAAAGATATTCGATGAAATAAATTCTTAACAAATTGTGCAAGTGACCCCAAACGATATATATGGTGTCAGAAAATTCAATATGGGGTTAGATTTTGCTCTACGAAGATAAAAAAAACCCACGTTTAATCATTTATTGTGATAAATTATTCATTATTTGAGCTTCTTTGTCCATAGAGTTTTTCAAACCTGTCTAGTGTATGATATCCATTTTAATTTGCGATAGTAAGCATATTTATCAACATTCATGAAACAGCAAATTCCCGTATGGTACAATGTGTTATATGCATAAGTCTTTTGGAAACAGCCGTCATGAGATTTTTTTGAGTTCGTAAAGAATATTTTGAATCTTTTTTGAGGAACAAATATCAAAGAAATAGTAAATGCAAATCTTAAAAGAAGTAAGCTAACAATTTTCGGCATTTGATGATTTTTTTTCATCTAAAACGCAAAAACAGTTGCAAAAGTCGTAATTTAAAGGGGAATAGACTATTAATATCGCCCATTTTTTTTTAAATTTATAAGTAGATATTGTCTGAATGCTTAGTTTCGCATTACTAGCCCTATAGTCAGCACTTCTGTCTTGAAATGATATGGCGTTGAAACATTTGTTTGCTGTATATTCAAATGACTTTAAGTGCTAATTAAATGCTTCACCACGTCTTAGACTGTGGTTTACTATCTACTCCGTCGGGTCTGCTAAGTACCACACGTAACCTATTACCGAATATGACTGTTTTGCCGGTGTGAATTCACATTGCTGTCAAACGTGTCTGGTAGTATTACATTCAATATTCATGTATCAGGTTATGATGGTTCTTTAGGTAACTAGGGTTTGATAATGACTGTGTTATGTCTGGTCGTTTGCGGTTTGTGAATTCTATTTTATTTTCTATATTGATGATAAAATTAGGATAATTAATCTGCTAGTTCATTTATATGAAGTTTGAAGTTACTATATGCACTGCATATATTTGTGTTTATTTAGAAAAAAAGAAGCCCAACATGGTTTTACACATGTCATTTTTGAGGCCATTTAAAGCTTGCTGTTCGGTTTGAGCCAACGCTCCGTGTTGGGAACCGTACTTTGACCTATAATGGTTGACTTTTACACATTGTGACTTGGATAAGAGAGTTGTCTCATTTGCACTTCCCGCATCGATGGTTAGAATATACAAATAATTGCACAATAACAAACACAATTCTATATTAATATTCTTGTGTTGGTTAGAAAAACATATAAAACACCATTCATAATTGTATTGTGGTGCACTATTTTTTTTTTCTGTCATGAACGTTTATTTGTACTGTATTTTTGTAACGTAATGTTTTCATTTTAGCGGTATCTTTTACGTTGTTATATAAGCGGGAGATTTGGTTTCCAATGAAATCAGTTTTAACCCACAAATTTTGCTTTAAATGTCATGTACCAAGAAAACAATAAAGCAGTTGTTATACTACTTGTGCATTTATTTCAAAGTAATTCGACGATGCATAAAACAGATTAAGTCCTCTAGTTGTTTTCAATATTTTATTTTTTAAATATTTTTCAACGTCGTAGAATCATTTAGAAACTACTTCCATTGATCCTAAAAAACAGATGCCAACACTAACAACTTGTTAGGTCTAAATGTGTTTTATAAATTTATTTCAATCTTCAATCATAAATTTCTTAGTCTGTTGAAACCTTAAGGATTTTTTTTCTCAGTACGGTTTTGTTTTTATAAAGGGACGAAACACCACTACTAACCATATATTGAAATTAGCCCCGCTATTACTTATCTAATATGGAATATACACGGTCTCCACGCGGACGCTATTAACCAATCATATTCCTAAAATTTATAGGAGGTAAGATAACAGTACAAATCGAATTGATATAATGTAAAGACTTCTCAAACGGTCTGATAAAGACAAAAGTTAACTATGGTCAATAACAAGATCAGTTTATCAAAAAGGTGTTCAACTAAATTATGTTTAGAAATAATTTATTCAATTAAAAACAAATTCAACTTCAGTTGTATTGATAAAGTCAATATTTGAAGTTCTTATTAGAAGTACTGTGTTAAGAAAGTTACATTTTACGTACGAAGTGCTGTTTTATTTATAAACATCAACGTGTTCAATAATAGGGTTATTCAAACTTTATAATTTCAATTATGGGGTCAACGATTAATGCCGGTTATGTTGCACCAAAACAGTAAAAAACTATAAAACATGTATGTGACGAAATATGAATACACAAGATATTGCATGCCTTTTATTTCTTCAACTTAAATCACATTTTTTCATACATTAGTATGTATGCATCTTTTTTATTCATTACATCTTTTCCTTTACAACTTGTTACACGAGAATCGCTTATCATGAACCAATTTGATTCGCTTTTGGTAATAGGCACTCCAGTATTGCTTTTAATGTTATCAGAAGGACATGATTCGCTTTTGCATGTAAATTCCTTTAATCTACGCTCTATTTCATCTTTCATTTTTTTGGGGTCCTTCCACACTGTTTTGCACAATTCACCGTACCAATCAGATGCGTTTTCCTCGTCCTCGGCTTTGATATAAGCAATATAGTGCCCGCAATGTAGACTTCCTGCATGTGCAACTACTCCAAAAAGACTGTAGCTTAGTTTTTCAGACACCTAAAATTTCAATCAAATGATCAGTACTTAATACTTATTTCATCATAGAAAATCACTTGCTACATCTGAGCGTTCCATAAATAGATAAGTGTGTTTAGAGAATTAACGGTACAAGTTTTACTGCAACTGATGCGTATTTCTTCAACAAATATCTATTCATAATCAGTGTTAAGATACATCATATTTTGTATTGAGGACATTCATATGGATATGCGGAATGATGCCGTTACTGTGAATAATATTCTTATATATCGGATGACATTGTGTGGTTTGGAAAATCACCAGAATTATTGCAAGAACTTTTAAATGAACTATTGAAATATTGTATATTAAGTGGAACATTGAAGTTAAAATTGACTAAACGAAAGTTATTGTATTTAGAAATTGATGGCAACCAGTAAGTGTCTGATTCTTCTAAAAATAAAATAAAGAGCTACAAATACTCCTAAATATGTATCTCGGAATGATGTTTTATTTCAATGGAAAATTTTCACAGACCATGAAACGTGTGTCCAAACAGGGTTCATGAGCTTTATCGTCATTGTTTAACTGAGTGAGAGATTTGTACTTGTCTTAGAAAAAACAATTTGATCTATTTGACAGTATGGTGGCGTCTGTTCTTAATTATGCTTCGGAAAAATGGGGTTTCAATCGAGGTAAAGATGTTGACATTATTCACAATCGTTTCTGTCGATACATTTTAAAAGTTGGCAAAACTGTGCCAAGGTGTTTTTTTTATATGGAGAATTGGTCCATTTGCCTATGTATATTATGAGAAAATTTTGAATTTTGAAATACTGGTTTAATATTTTAACTAACAAAACACCTATTGTCTATGATGTTTATAAATTGTTACTTGAATATGACAATAATGGTTAAATAAACTGGGCTTCTAATGTTCGTGCCTTATTATTTGATCGTGATCTAAATTATATATGGTATCAACAATCAGAAATATATATTATTGGATTTATTGATGTAATTAAGAATAGAATTAAAGATCAGTAAATGCAAAGCTTGTTAGCATCTTTAGCACAGAGAAAAACATAGTATTTATAAGGATATAAAGTTAGAATTTAACATTATTTAGATAGCTGTTATAATTCACACTTTTCACTAAATTGCGAAGAGGTACACTAAAGCTGAACATTGAAACAGGAAGATATACTGGCTTGGCTAAAGAATTACGTTTATGTAAATATTGTAATATGCAGTGCGTAGAAAATGAATACCCCTTTTTATTAGTATGTCCTGCCTATAGATCAATTAGGCCTATATATTTGCCAAATTCTATTTTCCTTGTCCAAATAATACTATACTATAGTTTTTATTTAAATTAATGTCTTTTTTTACAAAATGTGCAATTACCTTATATCTGCGTGGTCAATCATATCACATATTTTTTTCGTTGCTATAGCATATATATGCTTTTTGTATTCATTCATTCATTTTGATCATTATGAAACTTTACTCGACTTGTTGATTTGTTTGAATCATCATACAATTAAGGGTCTGTCTTCTGATGTCACTCATGTCAAATCACATTCATTTTTAACATTTCAAATATGTGATATTGATATAATGACCATTTTCGGTAAGCCTTAACAGTCAGGAGCATTACTTAAACAAGTAACTTTTTTTAGTTACTTATATAGAGTTATTTTAAATTTCAATAGAAGCATGGACAAAATGTAGTTTTTTATGAATTTTTACATCATTTGATATCATAAAATTAAGACTTTATTAGATTTGAGAGGTGTATAGACATAAAGGGTTACTTTAAAGATAATGACAAAAATATTACTTGATTAAGTTATTTTATACATCTTTGAAAGAATTAGTAATAACACTTATTTAAGGAAAATATGCAGTTGCTTTGGGTAACAAATTATAAATAACTTCAAGTCTTAATTAACTCACAAGTTTCTATCTATTTATATCTGTCTACCTTCAAGATTTTCTAGGAAAACGATATTTCAATAGTCCCAAGAGACCAATCTTTGACCCAGAAGCGTCGATATGAAAGATAAGTGCGTCAGAAAGGCAATTAGTGCTTCAGAAAGAATAGATTTTATATTTCATGGGATAAATAACCAGATGACTGTGAACATTTGTTTAAGCTATTTAAATCTGTACAATTGGACACCTATAAAAATAATATTTATAAAAGTTACTTATATAAGTAATTTTTAAAATAGCCTCGTTTTCAACATTACTTTTATAGGTAATTTTAAATGTTACTTGTTAAAGTAATGCCCCTGACTGCTTAAGGGACGTAAGCTGTTAAATGCATGTTAACAGATTGATTAACATGATTAATAACATTCTTAAACGCTTATCTATAATACTTAAAATTAACAATTAAAAATGCATGGGCTCGATTATTTATAACAGCATTTCGTGTGTATTTTTGAATCTACGTCGAGATGACGTCTAAAGACCTTTGACGGTTATAATACTAGATATGAACATTATTATGGCTATCAATAGATCGCCACCACAAGCTATTGAATGTTTATTTGTCTATTTGATAACAAGTTGTAGGTTTTAAAGTAAGTTTTTCATCATTTCAGACAATGTAATGATGATTTTGTTATGAATCAAAGCAGTCACAGAAACGGTGCAAGAGGGGTTGCGAGGCTTTTAACATCAAAGATGTGAAATCAAAACTTCCGGATAACTCATGTGCAATGTAAAAATACAATTATAGTCCAGATGATCATGTCATTACTGACGACCTTGGCAACGTGAACCGCTTAGAAAGATGTTTGCCATGGGACAAAAAATAGAATTCTTCAGTCAATCAACCTTAAAACCGAACTTTGCTAGAAAATGGTATTGACATCAAAGAAAACGAAGAAAATCTACTGTCATTCTACTGGATACTATAACTTTATAAAACTCCGTATAAAAAACGATACATAGCTTAATCATCAAGATGTTTGACTAAATATATACGATTAAATGAGAAGACATAATTTGTGTGTCGCTTCTGTGTCCTAGAGGTATCATGTATAGTGACATTTGACATCCTCGCTTGTGATTATTCCGTTTGTGTTATTTGAGGAGAAAACAAAAGGCATCCGGATATTGTTTCCCTCACCTGACGGTCGTTTAAGTCATTTACAAGATGCCCGTTGAGGACTGTTGAAAATTACACATGATTTTGAGGAGGTACTTTTAGACAGAACAATCATTTTCGTTTTTCTGTTTATTATGCCTAAAATGTATTTGCTATTTTCTAGCAATTCCATGTTTACTAACCACGGCAGTCATTAATATTAGGGGCGAATCTAGGATTTAAGGTTAGGGGCGTAAAACTTACATTTTCTGCGAACGGAGCAAGGCGATTTTTTTCCAGGTAAAAGTATCGAAATATTCTTTATCAAGCTTAGGACAACCAATGTCCCGTCTAAATCTTTCCCTTGGTATATATTTTAGAGAGTCTCTATATACATGATATAGTTTATCGTTGACCGCCTTGGATAGTTAACATGAAAATGATAGTACATAGCAAATACTGTATTCATAGAAGATATATGGTCATAGAATACAGAAAAACGCGACAATAATTGAAATTGATAATAAACATAAAAGTAACGGCTTTTGAACAAAAGGGGAAATCTAAAAAATGTTCTGTCCCCAAGTTCCCATGTTGTATAATACTTTTCTTTAAATTTAACAGTCATAAAATCATTAGAAATGGAAATCGTAGATATGCATTTCTTTTTTTTTGAGTTATAAAAATTCTTATTTTGCTGGTCTTTTTAATCGACTATATATTTGCTGAGTTTCGAGGATTTCAACAGACAGTTGGTATTCAAATGTGAACTAACTGTCCACCCTTTCTGGTCGACTATTGTTAGTACTCTTATGAAGCAGATTTGCTTCAGAACCGTATAAAAGACAACAAGAAGGAGCACCTTTCAAATTTCTCTAATTTTACTCTCAAATATATCGATGATGTTGTTTTACTGAAAAACCCATATTTCAGTCAGTACTTGCATCTCATATATCTCAGTTAACTTGAAATTAAGGATACTTCTGATACAAGAAGGACTGTTTCATATTTTAATCTTTTCCTCAATATTAGTACAAATGGACGACTTCACACTGAAATAAACAACAAACGGGATGATTTCAACTTCCTAATTACCGATTTGCCATTTTACTGCAGTAACAGTCTCTCTGTTCCGTCGTTGGGGTGAATATAACTCAATTGATACGTTATGTGGGGGTTCACACTTTACTGACTTCTTATACAAGAGTGTGCTCCTTTCGCAGAAACTGCTTCATCATAGTTGTGAGGAGGAAAGATTAAAGATTAAACTCCGTAAATTTTATGGACACCTATACGAATTGGTTGATCTATACGTTGTATCTACGTCAAAACTAACTAAATTCATTTTAACCACGTCTAAAATTGTGGTTTAACTATGTCGTCTGTTTGTCCGTACCGAACGTGAACTATTCCCTAATATAACTGTTATACCAAGAGTGAATTTACATTGCTATACGACGTGTTTCGGTATTATCTACATCGTACATTCATGTATATATAGTTTGGTTATTGTTTTGGTTGAATAATGTGTAATGTTGTATCGTGTGTTGTCCAAATAATCATAAAATTGCCTTTCAATACCACAATTATAATGCAATATGTAGAACAATTTGTTTAAAGTTCGAGATTGCATGTTATTTAACATGTAACGTAAGCACATCACTGTTTTTAATAATCTGTAGTGTTTTTCGCTGATGAATATGTTCGTTGCTGCTCTGCAGTTTGCATGTGGTGTCAACTATTACATTAGGTGTTAGTGAGTTTCTCTGTTATAAATGTTCTTGTGAGTGTTTGTGCTCTGTTTGAGCGATTTTTTTTAACATTGTCATGAAGGTTTAGCATGCCATTACACCAGGTTCAACCAACCATTTTTGTTTGTTGCACTTTGGTGTTCATGATGTCACTGGTTTTGATAGTCTGTGGTGTTTGTCGTTGATGGAATACATGTATGTTCTATCGATAAGTGTCATGCCAAAAAATGACTTACGTGTCCCCGTCTTTCCACCAACAATACAGTAAGGTCCACATTTAATGGTCGCACATTTTCTCTAAATTTTGAAACTGATATTACTTGAAAAACAAACAGTATTATTTATTTACTGACATGAAACAAACCGGGATGCGGTATTCAGTACGTAGGTGAAACTGGGCGATATTTATCTAAACGCACGCAAGAACACCTGTATCGTTTTAAAAGACCCAATAAATTCAAAAGTATCATTTATCAACATCTTAAGAAGCACAGTCATCCTATTAAATATTTAACAGTTCAACCTTTAGAAGTAGTAAATAAGCAGCCTGGTGAATCTCATTCCAAGTTTGTACGATCACGAAAAATAAATGAATTAAATTGGATTAAAAAATTACAGACAGTCTACCCTCTCGGTCTTAATGATAATATCATGGGAATTGGCAATATATCAAGAACCGATTCTGTTAACATTTTGGATATAGTTTCTAAAACTGTTCGTAAAAATCGTTCTCATGGACGCAGAAAAAATCGCAATCAAAGAAAATTTCGGACCAACCATACAAATATTTCGGACCTAATTTCCATTTCAAAAAACAACGGCAGACATTATCTGTTAACCAAGCTTTGTTCTTTACCTATAAATAAATTAAATAAAATTTTAGAGGATTGCAACACAATTTCATATTACAGTCCTAAGTATGAAATTGTCCAAATTATAATGGCATATTGTTATTCTAAACTGTTTCCAAAAATTGATCGCCCTGAAGATCATAAAAAACATTTTATTAAAATAAAGTATGTCAATAAAGGTTTTGATTTTGTAAATATTGCCGGTATTTTTAACGACCATTCTGTTAAAGACCAAATTCCTGGATATTTTGATAATACTGAACTCCCTCTCATTTGTTATATTTACAAGAAATCTACCCGAAAATATGTGTTTAATTATAGCCAATTGTGTAAAGATGTAAATATCACTGAAAATACACCTATGTCGTGTAATTGCAGTAATTCAGAATACACCTATGGACCAATTTCCCATGTTATAACAGGAGACCTAAACATCGTTCGCGACCGAGAGTTAAAATCATTCCTCAGTAAAGGACCTAAATATCGTCCCCCGTCAACTATTAACTGGAATGAGTGTCGTAATATCATCAACGACTCACTCCGCGCCTACTGTTTGAAATGGGTAAAACGGGAAAAAGCTGACAAAAAATCTTTGGACTCTTTTTTTAATTCAGTAATGAAGATAGTTGATATTCGAATACAACATTTTAAAGAACATTTTACCCTCAACAAAAACTATAAAAACCCTATTTCGCGTATCAAAAATAAACTAACAGAACTAGCCAAGGAATTTGTTTTTGTCCCGGCTGATAAAGCTGCTAATAATATCATTATTGTTTGACGTAAATTTTATATAGAGGTTCTGCAAAAGGAAATTACGAATTCACCAACATTCCAACTGACTTCATTTTCAGAAAACGACATATGTAACAAACATAAACTTTTAGCTACTTCTTTACAAGCAGAACCAAACACAATGAAAGTCCCAACTATGTACTGGCTTCCGAAGCTGCACAAAAAACCTTACAAATATAGATTTATTTCATCTTCCAGCCATTGTTCAACTACTAAATTGTCTGTTTTACTTACTAGTACACTTGGTACAATAAAAAACCTGATAATAAATTGTTCAAATAAGGCCTTTGAAAATAGTGGAATTAATTACTTTTGGAGTGTCAAAAACTCGTTGGAAGTACTTGATAAATTGCATGCATATATTGGCGATTTTGAATCTGTTCAAAGTTTTGATTTTTCTACCCTATATACCACTTTGCCTCATATTCTTATTAAGAAAAAATTCACATCCCTAATTAACTGGGCATTTAAAAAGTTGGAATGCGAGTACATATGTTCAAACTCTTTTAGATCAATTTTTAGTAGCAATAAACAAAAGAACTATGTCAATTGGACATGCTTTGATACTATTTATGCACTTGAATTTTTACTTGATAACATTTTTGTTCGCTTTGGAGATTCCGTATATCGTCAAGTTATTGGAATTCCAATGGGGACTAACTGTGCACCACTTATTGCAGACCTGTTTTTGTATTGTTATGAGTTACAATTTATGACTAAAATTAGCAAAGACCCATCAAAACAACATTTGATACAAAAATTTAACAATACTTTTAGATATTTGGATGATATATTGGCTCTAAATAATGACGACTTCAGTATGTATACTAAAGAAATTTATCCTGTAGAACTTACTTTAAATAAAGCTAATGATAACAATGACCACTGCCCTTTCCTCGATCTTGATATCTATATCATAAACGGGAAGCTTAATACAAAAATTTATGATAAAAGAGATGATTTTTCATTTCCTATTGTTAATTATCCATTTTTAGATGGTGACGTTCCCTTGTCACCATCTTATGGTGTTTATATATCTCAACTTGTACGATTCGCTCGTGTATGTAACAATGTATT
Organism: Mytilus edulis; assembly: GCA_019925275.1. NCBI lineage: Eukaryota > Metazoa > Mollusca > Bivalvia > Mytilida > Mytilidae > Mytilus > Mytilus edulis. The sequence continues at coordinate 41,911,640 of CM034352.1, forward strand.
AGATTTTAGCGAGAGAAATTTATGTATTACTGAAAAATTATTACACCAGGGTTTTCGATATCACAAACTGGTCAAAACATTTACTAAATTTTATCACCGGTATAAGGAAATAATTCGTAAAAAATATAACTCAACATGCAGACATCTTATACGTTCAGGTATTTCACATCCAAAATTTTATGGAAATATTCTTTATAAAGCACAAAAATGTCAGTATTCTCCTCAGAAACTAACAAAACCTTTAAATAGACTTATTAAAAGGGGATATAGTTACGATACTGTTGTCAGGTCATTAAAGATTGCATATTTTGGCTTTAACATTGATTCACTGATAGGGTCTTTGCATCGGAACTAAACACATTTATTTCTAAAATAACAGTTGTTGGCATGACACGGGTTATGTTCTTCTCATATATTTTATGATAGTATGATACTAAACCCCTAACGGGAGGGATTGTACCTGATATTCATATGATGAAGACATAATCTTTCAATCAGTTTAATTGAGGTCTGGAGCTGGCATGTCAGTTAACTGCTAGTAGTCTGTTGTTATTTATGTATTATTGTCATTTTATTTATTTTCTTTTGTTACATCTTTTGACATCAGACTCGGACTTCTCTTGAACTGAATTTTAATGTGCGTATTGTTATTCTTTTACTTTTCTACATTGGCTAGAGGTATAGGGGGAGGGTTGAGATCTCATAAACATGTTTAACCCCGCCGCAATTTTGCGCCTGTCCCAAGTCAGGAGCCTCTGGCCTTTGTTAGTCTTGTATGATTTTAATTTTTAGTTTCTTGTGTATAATTCGGAGTTTAGTATGACGTCCATTATCACTGTACTATTATGCATATTTTAGGGGCCAGCTGAAGGACACCTACGGGTGCGGGAATTCTCGCTACATTGAAGACCCATTGGTTGCCTTCGGCTGTTGTTTGCTCTATGGTCGGGTGGTTGTCGCTTTGACATATTCACCATTTCCTTTCTCAATTTTATGTTCGTTGTTGTTCTGCGGTTTGCGTGTGGTGCCGACTACTATATTATGTGTTTGTGAGTTTATCTGGCATGAATGTTTTTGTGTGGGTTTTTCCTTAAAATGTCCCGTACCAAGTCTTGAATATGGCAGTTGATATCAGATAGTTCCTTTCTATTGGTGTTGGCGTTTGTTTTTGTTGCAATTCGGTGTTTCTGATGTCACTCTGTCTCTTTATTTTGTACATCAAACATTCATTTCGGTTGACTAATGTGTAATTTCGTATCTTTTGTTGTCTTAATAATTACAAACTTGGCTTTGAATACCATAATTGTCATGAAAATTGTAAAAGTAAATGTATAATTAGTTGTCAAAGGTACAAGTTCGAGATTGCATGTAAGGTACGTAAGCACGTCACTGTGTTTGTAAATATTTTGTGTTTGTCGTTGATGGAATATGTTCGTTGCTGTGCTGCGGTTTGCATGTGGTTTCGATAATTATATCAAGAGTTTGTGCGTTTCTCTGTTATGAATGTTCTTGTGTGTGTTTGTGCTCTGTTAAGTAGTGTTTTAGCGATATTTTTTTAACAATGTCATAAAGCGGGATGTTTGGCATGCCATTAAACTAGGTTCAACCCACCATTTTTCTTGAAATATCGTTTACAAAGTCAGGAAATGGCAGTTATTTTCAGATAGTGCGTTTTTTTTGTGTTTTGGCGTTTGTTTTTCGTGCACTTTGGTGTTCCTGGTGTTCCATTGTTTTCCTCTAATATATAGTTAATGTGTTTCACTTGATTTTGGTTTGTAACCCGGATTTGTTTTCTCCCAATTGATTTTACTACTTTTAAACACCGGTATAATAATATTGTCTATATTTTTTTCATCCTTGTGTCACTACCAATGTTGACAATCTTTTCGGTTGAATCGTTGAATGTATACGAAACATATCTATAGCTAATCGGTTGAATCGAAGGTCGCATAATTTATTATTCAATAAGGTCGAATTTTTCACTTAAAATTGAATACTTCAACAGCGATGTTAGCTTATTTTGACATATTGAACCAAATTGGCTGCTTAAGGTGAACTATCATTTTACAGTATCACTTTTATTGATGCATGTGATGATATCTCGTAGCTAGTATTTCTTTAAACGATTAATATAGTCCTTCTATAATTCACTGACATATTAACAGAAAATATCAACAATTTTTACATCTTCAGTTAATGAATTTTCTACCATCTTATGCATGTACTAGCACATTGTAATTATACATTCCTAGCCTTCAAATATTGAGCCTTGAATGTTGTTGGTGCAATTTAGTAAAAAAACGCGTCCAATGTGTCGATATATGAACTCTTATGATTTTTTATTTTATATATATAGTTATGACAAATATACACTTATTGCATGACTGGGGTCAAAACTACATGTTACCTCATTGGCAATGCTGCAGAATGAATCCATAGTCAATATTTCTGGGTATGTGACACAATCATCTCTTTTTAACATTCCACCTAGGCCGTCCTAAAATACATCAATACTGTATATGATGTAAGACATTGTGTGAAATTTGCTTTTATTTTTATTCAAATAGAATTTATATGAATGCTGACCTATTTGCAACTGAACAACGACAAACTAAACATTCTGTAAGAGTACGGACTAGTTTTCGTCCTCATAATCGTGATTTTCTTGAATCCTGAAAGAAATCTGGAGAACAAACTGTTTTTGTTAATTTGTTGATATTAGGAATGATTCTGCAATTTCAATTATAATAAATATATATCAAAACGGTTACCACAACTTGTATATGATCAATACTTCATAAACACATAACCTATAAAACACGATTTTCGTTGGTCAAATGTTCTGTTCTATTTGACTGTTGAAAAAGATTAAATGTTAGGGAAATGTGGACTATCTATTAAATTATATATTTACTGCAGGGTTTTGTACTCGTGCTATCCCTATAGTGTATATGTCCTCTTATTTCTACGTTTACGTTTTTGTTTACTGGTGAGAGAGCTGTCAATATATTCAATGATATCACTGTTCTATTTCTTTTATGTGGCGTTGTGTCTCTTGTTACTACATGTACTACTTATCTAATTGGCAGTTATATCACATCTTCTTCATGTTATATATTCATTCAAGCATACGATTGAGAAGTAGCATTTATTGGCACAAAAATAATACTAACATCATTGGGTATCTGATATTTACAATTTGTTAAAGTCATAATTTTCCGTATACACTGAAACATTTTGTTTGTTGTCCTTCACATATGTATATAATATTAAATCGAACATTTTAAACATTTAGCGTTGTCAAATACACCAGTTTTGGCTATCCGATGAATCGGTTAACTGGTAGTTATTATGATGTTCAAGAACTTATTGATAGTACCTTACAAATTTACGTCTTTTTATGATAATATGTATTATAAGGCTAGGCTTTGAGATTTTATAATGAGGTTTGCATTTAATAGTCAAATTCGGATTTTTGTCCGTCATTTGTTTTGATATAGTTTAAACCGAAAGAAGAGTTCCAGACAGCTAGAATGCACACAATCAACCGGAAGTTCAATAAATCAAGACAGAACTGTGTTCTGAACGCGTTCAAATAGTACCGAAAAAATATAAGGTGCAGACAGAATTCAAATGGTGGAGAATGGAACTGAAAGATAAAGATACAATAATCTTTAGCTTTCAGTGAAATAAAAACTGCAAATTAATAATCTGTTCAATCAAGGATTTGTATAGTACTACTATATACAACTTATTTGTTCAATGTGTTTCAACGTATTTGATCATATAAGCATTATTTTTTAGGGAAATATGCAATAAAACTCCCTTTTCTGTTAGAAATACACTTTATAGTGGCCGGCTGATGTCTTTTTCTTATGATGATAATCATTACAACTTTGAAGTCAGTCTTTTTTATTTGGACACTTAAATATGTAATGGGTTTTTTTTTCTGAAAGGCCAAAAGATTCAGCCTTGGAAAACATGGAAAAGTGAATACAGTTGCAATCATGTCTTGCCACTCGAAAATTAAAATTATTTATAATCATTTCTTTTTTTTTATATTGTTCTAAATCAGGTAAAATAAAATAAAAGATTAAACGGAAACAACAAGAAACGCAATCTACAATTCCGACTTATTTACTTCATTTATATATATATATATATATAAATACTAGCAGGACGAGTTTGTTATGATCCGAGTTTTCGATATGCCGAGTTTGTTTCTTTAGGCCAAATTTACCAGAAGTGAGATACATCCGGTTCCAATTCGTTCGATTGAAGTCTGGATTCAGAACAGACGGGACCTGCTAAGAACACGCTAACCGAGCGCAGCCCTAACAAGCATGATTGGCTACATCATGGCACAAGGCTTGACAAATCATTTCATGAAATGGTGAGTAATTTGGTCATTATTCTTTATCATGTGTATGGTATTGTTTGTACATGCAACAAGTATCGTTTTATAGTATTTATTTATACCTATTTTTCTGTAATGATTATATCATCCTACCTCACATAATCCCTAGAAAAAAAACTACACTAAGGATATTCAAATGGTCAAATCATATAATTATGGTCGTATTTTACACAACTTTTTGGAATTTGTTGGTCCTCATTTTTTTTTATCTCGTAGGAAAGAAGCTTTTACAAAGTGTGGTTTGGAATTAGTACATAGTTCAATATCCCCGCTTTCTAAGTCTTCGGGTAATAGAAAAACCGAATCTATCATGTTACAATTCTTATTAATTATATTGTTAAATCCATCGGCATTGAACGGAATCATTGTTTATCACTATCCTGCGTTTTGTTGAATAATAATTGAAAATAAATATGCACCACTCCCTTATGACTGATTGTAACAAGTGACGGACGAGTTCCGGTATAAGTGGTATCATATAAATATGCTTATTTATGAGGTGAATAGATACAATGTAGATACTTTGAAGTTGAATTGAAAGAATGAAAACTGGGAAAATGTCAAAAAAATAAAACCGATCAAAGAGATGAAAACAACCGAAGGCCACCAATCGGTTCTTAACTTCAACTGGCCCCTTAAAAATGTATACGACTATTATTCCTTTCCGAGTCTTCAATTACAATAAGTGAAATTGGTTACACTTATCTATATCATTCTCTATGACTATTTAGAAATCTTTCTAGACCTCGTCATAGAATTATTATCATCGAGTTGTATACACTGTAATAATTGTTAAATTTACTGATTTATGTTTGTGTCGTTTTGTTACTGCATCATTAAGGTATACCAAAAACATTGACTATATATTAACGAATTTTTTTTTATTAATTATACTTCTCTGAATCTGTCTATATGGAGTACCATTATAGGCGGGGGCTCGTAAATCAGCATTTTTTTCCAACAAATCCCTTTAGGTTCTGTAACAGGTATCATTGTGTACTCTTTTTACGTTTATAAATATTAACATTCTAGTTGGTCGATTTAAAACTTAAAATTTGACTTTTATTTAATGTTTTTCTTTCAAAAAAGCAGTTATCAATCATTATCAATATATGTATTTTTTAAACTAGCGAAATATCCTTTATATTCAAAAGACAAGAAACTTCTTCACCTTCGTTGTTTTTCAGTTGGAAGGGAACGTCACTGGTGAATTTCGTGATGATAAGACGCCCGTTTTGAGTAATGTTCATCTTTGTTGTATGTATACTGGAACTCAAAATAGCAAAATATATAATAAATACTTATTTGAGCTGATATAACTTAAGGTATGTTATATGTTTTCAGAATATTTTAATTCTTACACGTCATCTTTAAAAGAAAGTGATGTTCCTCAATGGTCATAACAAAATTTGATAAAATAGGATTGCACATATATAGCTATCAATCAAGCCAATTACTGTTCTTTTTAGACTCAATAAAATGTAAAATATTCAATAATACTTACCAGGTATCTTACATGTACTGCAATACAATGTTTCATCTTTATATTTTTCAGTTTTCATTAGTCCATGAATAATACCTCTCTCGATATCTGTTGTTGGAACAGTTGATCCCTTTGTTTTAAAGCCTGTGGATAAAAATGAAGGATAAAGTTAAATTCAATTTTGAAACTGCTTACAGCATATTGGCAAGACTGTAGGTATTATATGTTGGATATCTATTCATTGACATATGATGTTTCATTAGGTCTTTTCAATTTTCTGTGGAAAGACCTATTGTTTTTCTTCTGATTATTAAGTCAATCTACTTTTCTGATTATTTTTTTTTTCCGCCAACTTCTGAAATTTTTGTTTCGCAATATGTCGCTTATATATTTCTTGTATAGTATCGTATAGTTTATGGGCTTTTAAATTTCACCCTGCTAAGCCGAACCATTTTCTTTGTAAGAGTTATCTCCCTATTCACTGTTTATCAAGTGAGTGCATCTCCTTTGTAACAAAATAAGATATCGACAAAATTCTTTTTACAAATTGTTTGTTACATCCTCAGTAATTTTTGGCTTATTTGGAACGAAGCAATTCGATGAAATTATCTACCTTTACAAAATAAATTTGTCGGTATGTTTTTTTAACTCATAAACAGTTAACTGTATAACCCTGGAATGTTTTTATTTGAAATCCCTAGGTCCTAACTTAGACAATGAGGTCAAGGTCAAAGGTCAAGGTCAAGTTATCAATTGTGACTTTTGTTTGTTTTTGCATTTTCTCCGACACTTTGAAAGATACATATAAAAGAACAAGTGTAAAATGTTTGCTTTATTGTAATGAAGATATGCTACATTTAGTCTGATACAATTTAAAGGCATCTTATAAGAGGAGTTGGTGCCCCTGAAATGTCATGATATGAGGTTTTTTTTATTATAACTTCAACTAAGTTCATTATAAAGGCATTTGACCTTGTACAAAAGGTAAGGTGACAAATGACCTTGAAAAATGACTACCGGGAGTGACCTTGAGAAAACCGAAAGTAGCTTTTTCTGCAATGTTTTCATATAAAAGTACTCAGAGTCCATATAGTTTTTCATATAGATACATAAACTGATTACTGAAGACTAAAAATGACTTCCAACAAACCGGAAGTGGCCAATTATCTCCGATTCTACATACAAAAGTATATAGAAACTATATATTTTTGGAATCAGTGTGAAAGAAACTATCATATGAGACCGGAAGTGACATTCATTTCACCGGAAGTAGTATATTATGTCCCGTATATCACTCAGAACTATAATTAAACCATTATTTATCACATCAGTATGAAGAAATTATCTTCTTATCAAAATTTCTTTGATGTGGAAAGACTTTCAATTGTTCTCTGAACAATTGGTTTTTAATTAAGTTTTTCCACTTTTCTGTGGAAAGACCTATTGTTTTTCTTCTGATTATTTTTTTTTTTTTTCTTCCACCTAATTTTGTTCTTGCGATAAACATTTGTTTCGCAATATGTCGCTTTGATATTTGGTATATGATATCGAACAGTTTATGCGCTTTTGAAATTTACCCTGCGTAACCGAATACTTTTCTTTGTAGGAGTTATCTCCCCAAACACTGTTTTCCTTGTGCTCACAACTCCTTTGCAACCGTAAAAGATAACGACAAATTTATTTTACAAAATTGCTTGTTATACCCTTTGCATGATTTGTTCTATTTTGACCGAAGCAATATGACCGCTCCATATGAGAGTTATTTCCCCTTATGCATCTGATATAAGTGATATGCATTTCTAACTTATAAACCATAAGTGATAGAGACCTAGGATCTTTTGATTTGAGATCCTGTCCCAAAAACATGGGCTCTGAAAATTAGTTCAAGGTCAAAGGTCAAGGTCATATTCTTAATTTTGAATTTGGCTTTTTTTTTGCATTTTCTCAAACACTTTTAAAGATATATATAAAAGAACTAATGGAAAATGTTTGCTCTATTGTAATGAAGATATTTTACATTTGGTCTGAAACAATCCAATGGCATCTTATAGGAGTTACTGTCCCTGAAATGTTCAATTATAAGGTTAGTTGATTTTTTCTTCCACTTGGTTCATTATAAGGCCATATGACCTTAAACAAAATGTTGGTTGACATATGCCCTTGAAAAATGTCAACAGGAAATGACCTTGAGAAAACCGGAAGTAGCTATTTTTGCAGTTTTTTCATGAAAAAGTACTAAATATTCATACATTTTGTTATCTAAATTCATTAACTTATCACTAGAGACTCAAAATAACTTTTGATCAACCGGAAGTGGCCAATTATCTCCTGATTTTGAGGCAAAATAATATAGAAACAATATTTTTTGGGAATCAGTGTGCAAGAAGCTATCATATGAGATTGGAAGAAATTTACTTCACAATAAGTAGCAAATTATCTCCTTTATTTCATTCAAAAGTATATTGAAACTACTTATGTATCACAACAGTATAAACATGATAAAGTAACTAGCTTCTTTTCGAAATTCCTTTGATGTGGTAAGACCTTCAACTGTTCTCTGAATAATTGGTTTTTAATTCTATTGATTTTTTGTTTACCAATAGGTCAACTAGTATATGTTTCAATTATCACAAATGAACATTAGTTTCAGTTTATTGTTTTAGTATGAATGTGACTTTTTGTTTTTCTTCATTATAACGACTAACATTTTGTCATGCATAGGCTTTTCTAAGTTACTATGAAATACGGGATTTACTGGTTTAATTATGCTTATAGTCAGCTATTATATAGGCATATATACAGCATAAAAGAAAATTACAACGTTGAATCCCAATGTGATTGATAAAAAGATGTTGTTTGAATCGTTCACTGCCTATAACCTCAAATGGATGTGTTATTTTTCGTATGGGTACATTACACATTTTACATCATTCCGATAACGAAAATAATTGATTCTTGAATTAGTTTTTTTTTTACTTGTTCTCCTATTATATACCAAAACTCATAGAAATGAGTTTAAAGCACATATAAAAAAAACTCGAAAAGTACTGATATTTTAAATTCATTTAGTATGCAATTTCCATATTGTGTGCATTATATATTTTTTTGAAGATTTTAAGAATCAATTATAAGATTTCAGTTCATTGCATCTGAAAAAAACAAGAATAGTAATCCACATGTTAGTCAAAATAAAACCAATTAACCCGTTGAGTGGATACGTATTACATATTGAAGTTTATTCGAGTCTCATATTGGATAGCGCATATCTCATACTATTATCCTGAATAATCAAAAGTAGAAGTAATTTGAGTCGGGTATTCAAATGAGATTAAAAAAAAATTGCAGCAACTTCATTCTTGAAGACAAAGGTGGTCTCTGAAAGGGTGGTACATTATGTCTCTAGTCTGAACAATTAAGAGCCATTGCCATGATACTCGTTGTTGCCTTTTTTTTAGAGGCCGTAATACAATATTTCTCTCATGATTTTTGTCAAATAAATGTAATTAAAACAAAACAAAACCAAATGATCAATATATTTTGAAAAGATTGAATTACATATACAATGCTTCATTTATCTTTGTATCATGTTTCAAAGGAAGAGTACTTAAAAAAGTTTTCATCCCTTCTATACAGTTGATATTATTTTGAACATCTAGAAAAATATACTAAATCCTGATTACAGTAAGATATTATCAAACATTGTTAAATGTTATAAAGTGTGGTTTCGAAGGACAAAACATAACATGATAAACTGATCTTATTGATTTTCTATCTTACATTTCCATGATTTCGCTTTATTTTCCTGTTCGATTTCGTCTTCCTCCTTTAAGATCGGTACAGTAATGCTAGAAAATCTTTGGAAATAACACTCAATCTAATATAAAAAAAAACATTTATCCTTGACATGTATTTGTTAATTTCTATCATAAGAAAACCATATATTAAAACATGTTATTCCTCAAAAATCAATTTTGAAAAACTGTTCATCTCAGGAAAAACAAAGTAATATTTGCGATGTTGAATACTTCATCAGAGATAAAATTCTTTAAACCAATAGCTAAGAAACTTATCACGATCAATACTTGATATATCTCTATGTAATTCACAGATGAATTGATTAATCACTTGTTAGCCTTCACTGCAACTTTCCACACACCTGACTGTACTTGATTAAATTTAATGTCTTAAAGTCATCCTGAGTGTTCCATGCAATAAAAATGAACTTATTAAATTCTAAATGTTTTTTTTTTTATCGATTTTGTTTTCTTGATATGTTACGTTTGCCTGTCATTATGCTATGATTTTTCAAATGTATTAAAGAATGACATATTTATAAAACATTTAAATTTGTCGAATCAAATCTATATTTTTGGTAAAAAAGTATGTTAAAGTGGAGCAGCTAACATAAGAGGATAGTCACATTATTTACTGAGTGATACTAGAATTAAATATCATACATGGAACTTTCCTATATTATTTTAATGAAATATAAAACAACTGTTTGTCGCCATGGTTTCATTCATTGTATGGCCATCACAACATACTTGAATGGCCTTAACTCGGCATGTAATATTTATATAAATTCATCTGATCCAAAAAAAAAAGATGGTAAATTGAGAATTCCAACATAAAAACTATGCTAAGGATTTATGATGAAACATCAACGCATCCACAATGGTTCTGAATAAGAATGCTACTTTCTTACATACTGAATTTACCAAATTACCTACCATTAAAATCATATTGTGTTTTAATTGACAATGATTCCTCGTCCTACACATAACTTTCATCGAAAAGTAAAATGAAGTGAACATGTCAATAAAAAGGTAGGACACACTACTGAAATAAACTGTCAATTACCGTTGTTATTTGGGATCAGTGCTTAATTTAATCTAGTGTTACTAGAAAATACCCGCGAAATATGCTTTGGTTCATAACTTGAAGATGTATAGTGTTGGTGAAGGGCGAGATTAAGATCTTAAATCTTTTTGAAGTGTGTTGTGTCGTTGTTCTCCTCTTATATTTATGTGTTTCCCTCAGTTTTAGTTTGTTACCCCGATTTTGTTTTTTGTCCATGGATTTATGAGTTTGAACAGCGGTATATTACTGTTGCCTTTATTTACAGACGAAACACCACCACTCATATGACACCCAACTGAAAAGTCTGCCCGACAGAAACTGTTGGTGTTTGCGATCACATCATAGGATATGTCATTGTTGGTATATCCTGGATGCACTGCACAGATCACAATAATATGAGTTTATCAATACTATGATTTTTGACATATAGAGTTAATACTGACTGGGATTTTTAATAAAAAATATCCTGCAATGATTTGTTAAAAAAATACCAAAAAACTGTACAGCACTTCTAGCAGTTTTGCCAATTCCCCAAACATTTGGGAAATACATTTATGTGTACTGAAAACATATGTAAAACATTGAATGATAAAACAAACTCCAGGTGCGCATGACAATCCAACCCCACCACGGAAAATCAAATGGTCCGTGTCTAATACGGAATGCGAACGTGGTGTCATTATACCAACCCTCTTTTGGCATGATTAAATGTGGAAGTGTACAAAGAACCATTATCAAAAAGTGGTGACAGTAACACAGTTGCACATTTGGGTGGACATTAAATCATGGATCCGCACCTGATTTTTGGGGTTTTCGTGCTCAGAACCACCGACATATATATATATGAGTAGGGTTTACATTTTTATATTAATATATCAATTGGGTTAAACACATTCTAGCCGTACTTCGGTACCTTTTTTTCCTTTAACTCTTTGCATGTTGGATTGATGGGATTTCCCGGAAGGAAAAGCTCTTGACATGTAAAGATCTGCTGTTAAATTGCTGCGAGCGTCAATGGAAATAAGTATCACAAAGTGTTTCAGTGTAAGGTCAATATTTACCGTATCTGCTACGAAATAATTTTTAATTTTGACGGGCAGATTGCAATGACGGAAATGATGACGGCACGTAAATTTCAGAGCCGAACGTCGTGAAGGACGGTCTATCCGAACTGGCTTTTTTCAAATTTTAACCCCCTAATACACCACCAAAAGGTCTTGAAATTTTCACACAATAAACTACGCTGGCCATTACCCCTTTGTGGTATAAAACAATATTCTTGTATTTTATGTGAATGAAGAAAACACGACACCAAATTTAAACCTTATTCAATTATAATTATTGATTGAAATGGCGACTCATAAAAAACACATAGGTCCACTCTTACACAGTTATTGTGTATTGTTTGAGTTGAAAGATTATGATGGTGCTTCTTTCAAACAGCAATACATATCGCATTTAGATAAATGTCAAGATGATAAAATAATGAAACGGTGTTTCACACGAATAAATGATTCAGAGTGAATGATACAAAGTGTTAATGACATATGTTGTGAACGTTAAATATCGCGGCAGTACCTTATTGTAAACGTAACGTCGTTCCTGGCAAATTTGACAGTTGCCGATTCAACGTTACCGTCAATTCCTCCAACATGTGGCGTTCGAATAACATCTTTGTTTTCTAGCTTATTATGAATCCTACATTTCTTTAGTTACTTGTATTTACATGCTTTATATTGTTGAATCGGTGTCGAGACTTATTACATCGTGCTTGCTTTCTTTATAATTCATATGTATGTACGTACTAACAGTTATGTACATGATAAACCTTGACCGATAAGGAACTATATTCTTACACGCAAGGATAAGGCGTGCTAAGACCTATAAAAACCGGACTTTTCTTATAGCAAAACGAATTTGAACTGATCTTGAAAGATTCCAAGAGGTAATAACGCATACACAAAAAACACTTGAAACGTTTTAACATATTGTATTTCATTTACCTGTATTTATTATTATTGATAATAATAATCTCTGATACTTTTAAAAGTTGTTTTGTCATTATTTAATATCCAGAAACCAAAGATATTGTTTTTAAATTAAAGATTGGCAACAATCTTTACACTGGTGGCAGCGAATTTAGTTTTCTTTTTTAAGAAAATTTTAAGAATCTACGTGAATATTTTATTAGGCACGCAATTGTTAAGTACATACATTTTTTCTGTCCATATTTTATGATATTTTGTTACACATAAAAAAAAAACTGAACATAAAAAAAGACACTTCAACGAAAGCTGAAAGAAATAGATAGTACAGTTGGTGAATATAAATAAGGCCGTGTTCACACCAAACGCCGTGTACAGTAAACATGTTTACATTTGGTTTAGTGTAATCTACACTAGTTTCACATAAGATTTGTCCACATCTATACACCTTGTTTAGTTACCTGTACATAAGATGTGTTCACACTTGTAAACTATATGCCATTTAAATGTTCATTACGTAGAACCGAACTCAAATTTTCGAACAACTTTTGTGGTAAGGGAACGACCATTTGACTTAAAAAAAAGGGGGGGGGATGGATTTTTCCACAATTTGATTGAAAAAAAATCGGGTCATACAGATGATTAGAATGAAAAAATAGTCTGAATCCAAAGTTTCCCCATTCATTAGTGTTAAATATTGAATTGATACCATCGAAACAAATTGAATATTAACTTTTGCGCGAGAAAAAATTCGGACTCAGAACCCCCCCCCCCCCCCCCTTTTTTTTAAAGTAAAGTGGTTGCTCCTTTAAGAAAGTCATTTTGGATGATTTGCAGTAGTTTAAAGATGTCTCGACTACGCATTAAAAATGTAGGCTGCATCTGCGTGCTTATAGACAAAGAAAAAGAATTGCGATGTTAAGGATCACTACATTTTTATCTTTTCTGTTTGTTTCAAATGTAATTGTTTCTACAAGTTGGTTTTTTTTTGGCAAAAGGAGAGGGTGATACTTTTTTTTTTATTTCTAATTGTATTTTAACGGATCTGAGATTCTACACAAACAAACAATTAACCTCACCCTTTTTCGGTAATGCATTTATGAGTGAATTGTTGTTTGAGTAAAGACCAGTGGCAAATATTTCTGTCAGTGTGTACGTCCAGTCGATTCGGGAAGACCTTTTCTAAGGAATTATGTGTTCGGCAATGATGATGGATGAGTTTTGATAAGGGGTTAATAAGGCTACGCAAAGTATTTTATAACAAATAAAAATATCAAGTTTAAACAAATATTTCTGTAAAGAACTTAATTAATAAGTGTTATAAGTATCAATTCTATATAAAAATCGTTCCTTTTTTACATATAAATGGAAAAATTACAGTTCGGAATGTCTAGTTTTGTGTACACTGAACCTACACAAGGCCTACATCGACTATCGACTGCATGTAGACAAAACATGATTTAAACTACATGTAAACATTGAGTTTTATCAATGGGAACGTAATTATGTTTAGTTTATGTGTGAGTTACACTAACACAACACCGAGTTTAGGTCAATGTGAACACGGCCTAAGATTATAATATATATTTAAGTAATTTTAAATTCAACAATGATAAATTATAATCCAAGTTGAAATAAAATAGTTATTGAGTTTAAATGATATCAACAAGGATAAATTATAATCCAAGTTGAAAAGGAAAAATATAATAGTTAGTCAGAATCTATATCAACAAGGATAAATTCTAATCCAAGTTGAAAAGGTTATAATTTAAAATTCAACAAGGATACATTCTAATCCAAGTTGAAAAGTGATAATATAGCTAGTTAGAATAAATATCAACAAGGATAAATATAAATCCAAGTTGAAAAGGAAAAATATATTAGTTAGTCAGAATCTATATCAACAAGAATAAATCTGAATCCAAGTTAAGTATTAAGACTATAACTTTTCAAAAGGGTCCAGTTGTAAAAACTATAGTCTATTTCAAAGTTGTAAAGTAAAGTCTATTTCAAAAGTTTCTTTTTTACAACAAGGATAAATATAAATCTAAGTTGTAGATATAATGATATTTGGATAAGGTCAAACTTGAAAAATGTATAGTCTATTTCAAATTTGTTATTCATATAGTCAATTTCACAAAGTAAAGATAGATTCATAATTTATAAGGTGTTTTTAAAGTAAGACATAGAAAATTGTTTTTCAATTTCAACAAGGATAAAAAGTATTCTAAGTTGAATAATTCTGAAAAACTACAAGATTAACAAGGATAAAGTTTAATCCAAGTTGATTAGTAAATTGAAACTCTTGATTCCATTTAGCAATTAAAAATAAAATGTATAATTTAAGAGTCAGATCTCGTATACCACAGGGGTACAATTCACTTAGTAGGGAAATTGCCACATTAACTAGTCCAATCATTCCCACTTGGTCTGTTGCATCTACAAATATTGTTACCTGCTTATTTTGGGATGTCACCTCTCATAATTATTTAGCCTCAAACTTGGCTATTAGTTTCAACCAGGGGGAGATAAATACAAGCCCCAGGCCATTTAGTAGTACTGCAAATAATATTCCAAGGGAAGTAAGCACAAACTTATTTCTTTTCCCAACTCAAAGTAAGAGTGATAGTGCTATACCACTTTACAGAGTTGGATGTTTATCTCGGGAGTGAAACCTTCAAATGACAAGTGTATGTAGCGCCCATTGGACATAACATGTCATTAGGCTGTGACCTAATTGATTAAATGACAGTAGTCAGAGTCGGAGAAAAAGACATCAATTCTGGACTAGTCATTTACAAAGAAGCGAAAAGAAGTGAGTTCCTTTCAACCAGAGATTCAATGGTAGAGTCGGTCATGGCAGATGACAGAAGACCCATAGTAGCAAGTACGCAGGACATGCACGAGTATATAGAAAATGTTATAAGTTATAAGGATACACAGACGGACAAGATGGAAGTCCAAATTTTGCCTGAACTGTTGCATTTTGTTACAGAAGAAACCGTAAATGTTGTAAAAGAAACCATATATGTTGCAGAAGAAGATGTATATGTTGCAGAAGAAACCGTAATTGTTGCAGATGAAATTGTGAATGTTCTAGGAACAGAAGAAAATGAAAGTGTTTGTTTTAGTTACAGAAGAAGACCGAAACCAGTTCTGTCGGGTGGAAAAAATGAGTCAACTGAAAGAACATTTTCGGAAAACATACTAAGACCAAAATAAGAAAGAATGAAAAATATGTAACTCAAGACGCACAAAGATTGAAGAAAAAGGAAGAAAGGAGCAGTAGACAACATAAAAAGCGAAAGAACACAAGATACACAGAAAGACAGACAAAAATAGACGAACCAATAACACAGTGGAGCAGTTGGAGAAAAGAAGACTTGAAAATTTTAAAAACATTTTATTATATTAAAAAGACAGAAATTTGTTGGCATTCTTTATATGTATATTGTTTTGTATGCCGTTGGTACAGTTTTACCATTATACGTGTCGTTAATCGTGGTATTAAGTTATTCGTGATTTAGACAAATTTTAATTTTAATGTATTCTATTGAGACAGCAGGTGCTTGTTTAAATTTTGTTTGATTGTATATAAAGATTTAATCTTTCGTAGTTATTTAAATTTCGAGATGAAATTCTATTTTGACGGAGGGCAGTGTTGTGAACGTTAAATATCGCGGCAGTACCTATTTGTAAACGTAACGTCGTTCCCGGCAAATTTGACAGTTGCCGATTTAACGTTACCGTCAATTTTTCCAACATGTGGCGTTCGAATAACATCTTTGTTTTCTAGCTTGTTATGAATCCTACATTTCTTTAGTTACTTGTATTTACATGCTTTATATTGTTGAATCGGTATCGAGACTGATGACATCGTGCTTGCTTTCTTCATAATTCATATTTATGTACGTACTGACAGTTATTTACATAATAAACCTTGACCGGTAAGGAACTATATTCTTACACGCAAGGATAAGGCGTGCTAAGACCGGACTTTTCTTATAGCAAACGAATTTGAACTGATCTTGAAAGATTCCAAGAGGTAATAACGCATACACGAAAAACACATTGAAACGTTTTAACATATTGTACTTCATTTACCTGTATTTTTATATTTATTGATAATAATAATCCTTAATACTTTTGAAAGTTGTTTAGTCATAATTTAATATCCAGAAACCAAAGATATTGTTTTTAAATTAAAGATTGGCAACAATCTTTACAACATCTATAAGCTAAATTGTATCCACCAAAGAAAATTGTTTTACCTAAAGGTGGTACTACCCTTACAGATTATACAAATCATTATGGTGATTTTACAATATTTGAACTGTTGAATTCAGTTTGTTGTATTGAAGGGAAAATATTTTCAATTCATTTTTTTTTTCAAATTCAGTTTGTTCTCTTGGCTTATTTATACAGGGAATAGTACTTCCAAGTTTTGGAGGTAATTTGAAATGTTAAGTTTTTAATTGTCGAAAAGGATTCATCTGTTTGTTTCCTTTGGAAAATTCGAAATGGTGAACGAGCAAGTGCTCAATAACTATGCATCAAATTACTGTTTAGGGCTATAATGCATCAGGTGTTATACAATTAAATTTACTAAAAATCGTGTTTTAATATTTATTGTTTATAAGTTTTATTAGCAAATGCAAAATTTGATTTTTTTTTTAAATGTATGAGCAGGTTAGAAAGTGTTGCACGGGATTAACGGGGCGTACCGCATATTAGCATCAAACTTACATATATGTTAGAGGATCAAGTAAGAAAAGAAGCTAAATAGAGGACTTTGTTATCATTTTTATTAATTAACTGTTCCAAAAGCAACACCAATAAGAGTATATGACACACGTCTGGGTTTGGTTGCATGTTAAAAACGTTAGCATAAGGCATTTGCAACATCTAGAGCTGCTGTCTATGGATATAATAAAAGGTAAATTTTACTTGTAGGGCAAACTGTGTCGAAATCAAAAAATCGTCGTTTAAAAATTAGGTGAGAAAATGATAATAACATTTAGACATATTTGAAATCCATAGCGGCATCTTGTCAGCAACTTGTAAATGTAACTGTGAAGTATATCTTCTAGAATTGTCAAGTAGATATAGGAAGATGTGGTGTGAGTGCCAATGAGACAACTCTCCATCCAAATAAAAATTTATAAAAGTAAACCAGTATAGGTCAATGTACGGCCTTCAACACGGAGCCTTGGCTCACACCGAACAAAAAGCTATAAAGTGCTTTCGTTCCGGATTATCGTGTTTATCATTATTCAGATATGACTGTGGTAACGTTATAAAAATTGTAATGGAAATAAAACAAGGGCAATGCATACAATTGTTAATAAGATTATGTTTTATTAGAAATGTGATGTTGTATAGGCTGAAACGACAGATAAAAACTGTGAGTGTGAGTTTTAGTTGCACTGGTGGTTTACCTTCTTCGTACCACTATGGTAGATTTCTCTAGTTGTTAATGTTTGAAATTTCAGAATCGTTGGCTTGCAGTGTTTCGCAACATATGGTCCTTTTCTGTGTTTTGTATTAAAACGGACATAGACCGTTGGTTTTCCCGTTTGAATGGTTTTACACTAGTAATTTTGGGGCCCTTTATAGCTTGTTGTTCGGTGTGAGCTAAGGCTCCGTGTTGAAGGCCGTACTTTAACCTATAATGGTTTACTTTTTAAATTGTTATTTGTATGGAGAGTTGTCTCATTGGCACTCACACCACATCTTCCTATATCTATCTATAAGCAATAATGTACGAGACAAACAAAAAAGTATTTATTACTTTATGTTTTTATTTTAGTCTCATGTGAATATTTAGATTGATATACCATAAATTGATTAGATAATACAGGCGTTAGGAAAAAAATCTAATTCCTTAATACTCTATCAATAAATGGGAATAAAAATAAACATGATAAATACTTTAATAAGAATAAAGCTTAAGGAGTTATTAAAAAATATCAACACTTCAAAAAATAAAATTAATATAAAGACCTAATGGAAAACTTTTTTAATTATTGACCAAAAATTATGAAATTAAGAGTCAAAGTTCGTATATATCATATATTAACATACATCGACAATATATATTAATTCATAAAAATGAGTTTTTGAGAATTTTTGCTGCAAATATATAGTTGTCAAATGGCCAATATAATGCTTTAAAAAAAGAAAAAAAATACATTTACAAAATTACCTACAGATTGATATCTAAAGTTCATTGATTTCTTAGAGAAAAATGTAAGTTTGGATATTATTCGAGGAGAATTCTAGAAGACAAAAACAATCAAAACCAAGAAGTAAACAAAGACTCATAAAACCAAAGGACATTTACATATCAGTTATACATAATAGTTAAGAAACAACACAAACTCCACTAAAAACCGGGAGTGAAATCAGGTGATCAGAAAGTACTAAAACAAAAGCCCACCAGTCGTGTATGCGAATATATGAAAAAAGAAGTTGTGGTGTGATTGTCAATGAGACAACTGTCCACAAGAGACCAAAATGACGCAGACATTAACAACTATAGGTCACCGTACGGCCTTCAACAATGAGCAAAGCCGAAACCGCATAATATGCCTTATTAACTCTGTTTCTTAAAATAACCAATTAAATGTAGATATATACTTATATATTTAATGGACTGGTAAGTTTTAAAAAAAAAAGCAAATTAAAGGTTTTTTTAAATTCATTTTTACGGGATTATCTCCCTTTGTATTCTATAAATTCAATATATGGCATCAAAAATTGAAATAGAACTATGGTCATTGTTACTTTGACCTGATTTGTTGAATTTTATAGTGCTTTTGAAAAAAGAAACACTTACGTTTCCAAAATTATCCACAGAATACTATAATTCTAAATTCATTGATTTATAGAGAGAAAATGTAAATATATGCATTTTTCAAGATGAATTCTAGAATGTACTATAATGAGACCCCAGCAAGTTTATTATCTAAAATGCATATTGAGTATTCCAATTAATAAAACAAACTGAGCTATCTATATGTTTTTAATGGACCAAAGGTTGGATAGTTTTACAAATGTACTTTTTTTAATTTTCTGAAAATATCATTTTACTGGATTATCTCTCTTGAAATAATCCACAAACTGTTTCTTGAAAATGTATGTACTGATGAGTTTCTAAAGTTTAATCATTTGATTAAATAATAAATCGTATTTCGTTATCTCGTTGTTTTGGCATTTATAAGTCAGGGCTGTTGAAATTGGTCATTTTTTATAGAAAAATACTGCTGCAAACATGGCAAAAAAAACCTGGTTCCCTGTACATCAAAGCATCTAAAATATATGGGCAACAGATGAAAGATTTTCTTTAAGGACTTCTTTCATAATGTTTTTTAAGCACACAAAGTTTCAGTCAAATCTGATGACCCCCTCCCCCCTCTTGTGGCCTGTTTTGTATGGTTTCATTGTAGACTGGGTGTTCTAGGTCCTTTGATTAATAACCATAGCACTCATCTCTTTTTTTCTGCTCAGCATATAATGAAATGAGATTGTCAAAAATCTTAACATGAGATGATTTGTCAATTTTATGCTGACATAGAATAAACTTTATACTGACTTACATGATTGCAAGAGCTGTATTTATACACAGTTATAAAGGTGCCGAAAAATAATCTAACACCTGTGGAGGTTTGCATTGTGGTCTCTTCAACTGTTGTATCTAAACATATGATATTGAATATATTAATCTTGATTTAATTGTTTTGATACGAATATGAAAAACTGTCTATAACATCAATATTCCTAAAAATATCATTCAGAAAATATTACATTTCAATAATAACATCATTTTGTTACAAACAAAATCTTATAGTTTAGCTTTTTGCCTATACCATGTATATGTTACAGTGAATTTGTATAACCATGGATTATGTAGAATTCCTGATTTTTCAGGGAATATGAAGAATCCCTAAGATCATTAGTAATTATATATAATCCCTTAAAATGACCAATGATTTTACATTATCACTGAACATTTACATAATTCTGCTACAAATTCCCTAATAGGATTTCAGGGATTATCAATAATTCAAGATACTTTTGTAGACAAATTAATTTTTTTTTTATTTCATTTCCTTGACAAATGAAATAACTTTGCTTTTAAACGCGGAGGATCTGAAAATATAACCAACACAGGGTTTCGGGATAAAGCTGAAGACTTAAAAATAAATAATATCAACATTCCCTCTATAGAGATAACTTTACATAGATATAGGAAGATATGGGTTGGGTTTTTTTTTGTGTTTTTGTTGTTGTTCAAATGAACAAGATATTAAAACTGAGATAACTTACGCATCTAAATCTACAGAAAACAGGCAGAACTAAGGATTGAAAAATAGAACAAAAATTTAGAGGAAGCTGGCATTAAAGAAAACCCCAAAAACATATTAATGGCAATTGTTTACAAAAAGTCAGAAAAAGAATATCGCCTTGCCACAAAACATGGTATTTTGCTCGAAATAGTTTAAATTTGCTAATTCCTTTTTTTTTGGGGGTGGGGGTGGGGGGGGGGGGTAATCGCAGATGATTTAACTGAACACTTTATTTCTCTTAAGTTTGTCGTAAAATCTGATTCGATATGTGAAGGAAAATGTCGATATTGTGGTAAAAACAGATGTGAAGCATATTATTTTAATATATTGTGTTTAACATTTAATTATATTATGCCAAACATTTTAATATATTATACCAAACATTTTAATATATTATACCAAACATTTAAATAATTGGGGTTATCGTTTTGATACATTGTGCTTAACATTCTACAATTTATGTGTATAATAATGTTTTAATTTGATGTTATAGAATAAATATTTGACGTTTATTCATTTTCTTTATAAATACAACTATTTCTTCATTTTCTTTATAAATAAAACTATTTCTTCATTTCAGGTTTTTTGTATAATCCCTGACGTTTTTTCTATTGATTGTACATAATTCCGGAAAATTTAAGTGATTATAAATAATCCCTAAACTAGCCAGTGATTCTACATAATCCCTGAAAATTTCAGGAAATCTTCATAATCACTCATTATACAAATTCACTGTAGCATATACATCTGTTACTTATTTAGACGAAAATACCACTTGCTGAATTGTGCACATCCAAGGAACTTTTCTTGATTTTTACTTTACAGGGTACGTTTAACGAATTATTTAAAAATGTATACCTTGTTATTCCTTAATATTTCACTTCAATAACTACATACCCATTTTGTCACTTTGTTTCTTCTGAAATATTACCAAAATGCATTAATGTATATCATGTAAGTGTTGCAGATATGTTAAGCATTCTTTTATTAAAAACAATTGTTCGAAGCATTTTGTTTGAGAAGCAGAGACATATTGAATGTCATTTGCCATTCCACTAAAAACCTGCTCACTGGGTATCCGAATAACATAGAAATAGATAAAGTGAACTCGAGGTAATTATTCGTATGACATGACAAAATAGGTAAATGTGCATGTCTGTATTTTGCATACTTGTTAGTTTATCAGATATCAGAAGGCGAGTTCTTTGTAATGGTGATCATCACCAATTCGCACTTTTTGCAACAATAAAAACCTCGTAATTATTACCGAATAGCAGCTGTTTTCATATAAGAAGATGTTTTTAGTTATTTATGAAAACTAGACGCTCTAATGCTCCTGTATCTTCCACAACCGCAACATATCGTAAAAGGCTCTTATGAAGTTTATTGACAAATGCAGTCATGTCAACAAGTTGTAGATCTTATCCTGCTAAAGACTCTTCTTTTATAAAGTTTTTATTTATCTTTGAATAAAGGGGTTACGATCATTGCAGAAAATGGTTGATTAAACCTTGTTTTATAGTTAGCTAAACCTCTCACTTGTATGACAGTCGCAGAACATTCCATTATAATAACAACGGTGTGTGAAAAAAACCAAACAGCCATAATAGGTAAAAATGGCAGAGATAGGGGTTCGACAGTAAACATTGTGTTAGTATCTTAATCACTATAAAACAAACAAATATATAAACAAACATTTATCATGGCACAAAAACACAATGATGGGACGTATAAGTACATAGCCACGTCATATGAAGCAAAGAAAAACAAAAGGGCATATATACAAAGCATATAAGCCAAATGAAACATAAGAATACAAAAACTATCATAGAACAATTACGGGATGTATAAGTACAGAGCCACGTCACTGTATCAACAAACATTTAAAGGCATATAAACAAAGCATACTAGCAAAAATGAAAGACAAAAAAAACATAGTTATCATAGAACAATAACCCAATGACGGGATGTAAAGGATCAGAGCCATGTCAATTGATACCACCAAAAACAGACTAAACAGTAAAGGTAATATTCATCAAGACAAATAGAATAATACTATTACACGTTATCAAGATGATTAACAATGTCGGTACCATGAATCTATACTTAAAGAACATCATGTATTTTTTGTGAAGTTAATTCAAAATAGTTATCAACAAGGTCGTGTTACCTACCGGTGAATTTGTTTTTCGAAAAAGAACGAGATTTTATTTGACATACCCTTGGTTCATAATCTTTCTGCTCAGACACCTGAGTAGTTGTTGCATGCTCTTGAATACCACAATGTTAGAAAAGGTATATTCCATATGCAGGTGAAGTTGGTATATTGCTAGCAAGGAGGGGGATATTGATAATTTCAAAAATAAAATCGTCTGGTTTTTCATAGATACTGGTACTGAAATGACCGTGTATGTCAAATTCGAGTTGTAAGTCCACAAATTAGGCGGAGGAAGCCATGTCTGTTGCTACTTTGATTTTTAGTTCAAGGGGATATCTTAATGGAACTCAATCAGAAACGTTTGGATTGTTCTTGGAAAAAACATCATCAATATATCTAAATGTGAAATCAAATGACCTGGCTTCTTTAATCTTCTTGTTTTTTTAATGTGTCTGACGGAACTCCGATTCATATGAAAAAAAAAGTGGTCGACAAGGAGTAGTGCACAATTCGTTCCCATAGAAATGCCGACAATTTGTTGAAAAAATCTACCTTTAAATTCAACTAGTATATTGTCAAAAATAAACTCTAGCATAATAATCACATGCATCTCTGTGTAGCATGTTTTACATTTTGGTTCACTAAAAACAAAATATGCCGTATGGTACCTCAAAATTATAAATTTATAGCGTATGCTACCATTTTTATGTTAATTTCACATGTTTAATGGTGGTATACTCACTCATTTGACCTTCAGGTTGAGGTATTAAAATATTATTGAAGCTAGTTATGTGTTAGAAAAAGGGGACTACCGATCTTCGCCGAACATATCACGATATAGAAATATTCGGAGATCACAAAACTTACTTATATTTCAGTTGGTCTCACGAACACGAGAAGGTGGCTCAAAACATTACTACGTTCGTGAATGTATTACCTTTCGGCATAAGTTTAGTGGACTGGAAAATATTACAAGGTTGTTAGATATCTTTGAAAACAGAGATCGAAGATTACACATTATACATTTATTTCCCGTGCCTGAGGGAGATATGAAAAATTGTTCACCCAAGAATATTCGAGGGAAGTTTGATTTTTCTTCATCATATTCATATCAGTCCCGAAGCCAATGGAAATGAATTATTTATTCCGCTGCAGTAAAATTAATAAGACATTGGAATATTGGAACTTTCCAGTGCTTTCATATAGCAGAGATTTAGAAGAAATTGTTTTCTGGAGAGAAAACGCAGCCGTACAGCATGGACATGACCTGATGACAGAGATTTGAGTATAGTGAAACACTATTCGTTAAATGTTAACTCGTAAACAGTAAAGGTTCGGCGGGTTTCCTTTTGTATCAGGGACACTAAGGAGTAAGTGTTCTATAAAGACTTTTGTCATCATAATTAATATTACCATTACAAGGTGAAACAGTTTAATCTTATACGAATAATCAAAGTATTGTTTTCTTATTTTTTTATTTAGAAAGTGAGAAGAAAGAATTATTTACTTTGAATCCTAATAAAGATAGTCATTGTTTGTTGGCTGAACTATTATGTTTTGTAAACGCACTGGGTACCAATGCATTGAACCGATAAGGGTGGTCAGATCAGTAAAAGTGTGGTTTTTAAGTAGGAAAGGGACACAATGGTGATACTTTTGATCAAGACTGGAAAAGAGATTTTTTTTTGGATCGTACTTTCACCGTCACTATTCTCCTTATGCATTAAAACACTGAAAATAAAAATTATCGGTAAACTCATTGCTCCGTACCTTTTTGCTCACTTTAAACATCGGTAGAGAATTGAACAATCACAAACAGTTGAGAGTGTTTTTTGTGACCGCAGATTGTTGTCACCCAGAGTATTTATAATAGAAAGTGAGAAACGAGTTATTCTGAAAAACAGGTGCAAACTTCATTATGTTCACTAGCAAACTAATTTTGATCTGGAACTGCTATTCCTCAAATGACTGACCAAAACATTATTGCGTGTTTTTCTGTATTTCAGTAAATTTTCAGACTTATCAATTGAGGTAAAGCCAGAACTGTTCAAAAGATACCGAAATGGAAAAAAACGGAACGAAACAAAATATGTTATAAACAGGTACCTTTGATAACTTTCGTTTTGTTTCACTTTTTTCCCGTTGCGCACTTTATAGGTACTCCTTTTTTCGCCCCGTTTCTATATTTTATATAGAAAAAACAATAACTTTAAAAAATCGAGATATTAAACACAGCACGCTAAGTTTTATACTTTAAAAGTTTGATCAAATATCTAAACTATTAATTTTAACTATATTTAGAATTTTAAAATTTTTGTTATTTGGTGAACATTAAAAAAATTCCAAACTTTTTAAAACTTTGATCAGAATTCAAAAAATCTTAGATTTGAAAACGTTTTAATATTTGAAAAGAGTTATACGGACCGAAAACCAACGGTTTAGTCTTTAAAAAAAAACCATTTGACTTAAATCTAGAAATTGATAATAAGGGTCAGTTGAGAAAACAAACTTTTTGACAGAAGGAATGATTTCATCTTCCATGTTTTGCACGAAATATGTATTTCCCAGTTGATACATTTTCGCGGACTTGGATTTCCTATCATGATTTCATTGATAGAGAGTTGCTGCTCAAAAGGAACCTATTAAACCAAAAGGGGTGAAGTTGAAGTCATCCCATAATGTAAGTTTTACAGACACCATCACGAGTTGGTTGACCGTTATGTAATACTCGTTTCACTGATGATAACGGATATGTTTCTTATGTCTTACTTTGTATGTCCATTGTGTATGTTGTTTGTGTCCTGAATGTCTTATATGTCTTAATAATATGTGCTGGTATTGAGAATAATGTCAACAAAAAGCTCTAAAGAACTTATGTTAGTAATTTTCATGTAACCCGACTTAAAATAGAATTTTCTATTCTATTCTATTCTATTCTATTCTATTGATTTATTCTATTCTATTTTATTCTATTCTATTTATTTGTTCTATTCTATTCTATTGATTTATTCTATTCTATTTCGTTCCTACAATCAGTACCATTTTCCCAAATGTGACCTTTCGATTAAGACTCATTTCTGGAATTTTTAATAATCTGAGCAGCATGACGGGTTGCACATATGGACAGGATCTGCTTACTTTTTCAAAGCATCTTAGATCAACACCAGTTTTTGGTAGCGTTCGTGTTCTTAAATCATAAGTTTTCTGTGTAGTCTTTTGTGTGGTATTATTTGTCTGTTGTTTTTTTTTTGCCATGGCATTGACTTTTTGTTTTGGACATATGAGTTTGAATGACCCTCTGGTATCTGTCGCCCCTCCTTTGATAGTTGATAGAGTTTTGAAAGTATATAGATATGTTTCGTTAGTAGCATGAGTATGTGTATTAAGTTGTGTGTAATTTACTTTGAATAGATACTATCATTTGATTATATAACTGCTCTGCTGTATAAATTTGATTAAATGCTTTCTCTCGTCTGTTTACACTGCAAAATGATTATTTGAGTTGAGTCCAATTGAGTTGTCAAAATTACATAGTACTAGTTAAGACTTTACGTTCCTATCATCCATTGGTTGACAAATTATAGTAAACATCTTATTTACCTCATTTAGTTGTATCATTTCGTCCTTAATAGCTTCAACAATTGTGTTGAACATCTCAAAGCTATCTTGTTGGTTATACCCATTAAATGTTTTGTTTCTAAAATAAATTGTTCAGTGTCAATGGTTAAATGTACATTTATAAATCAAACACGATTTATGATCGGTACAAAGATATAAAAAAATAAATTAAGATTGACTTTCTGTTATCTGTAGTTGATTTATGTGAGAAAATACTACTAAGTCGAATCAAAGCATAATGCAATCGTAAAACAAGTGTTTGTAAACACAATCAATGAACATTTTAATCATTTGTATGATGCAAAACAGTATCTGAAGATGTAGTATGTAAACTATCAAATAATAAATACAAAGGCGAATAGCAAATAAAGATATGAACCCAATGAAAACGTGTTTTGTAAACATCAATGTCAATGTCAACGAAAGATAATGTCCTTGTAACAGTTTGAAACGTATACGACGATTTATATATGTTTCTGAAATAATTTAATAGCATATCCGTTTCACAGATAAGGGCGGATATGTTGCTTATGTCCTTAACTACAAATCTGTTTCCTTTTTTACGGATTGTGACTTACCGTATTGGACTTATAACAGGGTTTGTACTAATATGATCAAAACGACGGTTGCCACATGTGAAACAGGATCTGCTTAACACCCCCACCCCTGGAGAACCTGAGATCATCCCTTGTTGTTTGGTTAGTGTGTGTTGCTTAGTATTTTTTTGTTGTTGTATTGTGTTTTGTGTGATATGTGGCTGTTGGTATTTTCCCTTTTTAGCCATGGCGGTGACTTTTTGTTTTCGACATATGAGTTTGAATGTCCCTCCGGTATCGTTCATTCCTTTTTTAATATTTTATACATGTAACCTGACTAAAATAAGTGATGTTATTCAGTAATTAACTGGAAAATGTGACGATATTTTCAAATAACAAACAAACAGACGACAGAGAGGATGGCCACACAACATGTAGCAATAAAGCCCAAAACTCACAAATGTGAAGGTTTAAGATTTCTTACAAAATAAACTTTTATTTTCAAGGGCAATATTCTTGCATATATACTTATAACGAGTATTCTTTTGAAAAGTTTCAATGAAGTTTGCTTCAAGGCATAAACTAATGACCTCTGTAAGGTTTGATTTTTGATTCAGTCATTTAACAAAAGGACGTTCATGCATGAATTTTCTTTTTGAGTTCTGTATTCTTGTAATTTTATTTTTCTGTTCTAAGCACGTGAAATGTCCTTAAAGGAACATTGCTTTTTTTTGGGAATATTACGATTTTAAAAGAGAAGTTTGTTCATGTTTAGATATTTTTATCAAGATATTGAAAGTATGTTATTCGTTTCAAGTCTTGTACTGGTTTTTTTTTTCTTTCTAAAACAAATCTTCTCGTCTAGTGAATATAATTAAGGTTTTCTTGAAGAATTATCATTCGATGTCCGTATGGAGTTGTTTTATTGTACTTTATTTGATTTTAAAATGTGATCTTTTCTTCATGTTAATCGATTATACTGTTTTCCTATTAAAATAATCCGACTTAGCCGCATACATATATTTTTAACTGGCATGTTTCAGAGATGTTTACAACAAGCTTATAAATATATTGAAGTTGGGTCTCCAGATATTTATGCACTTATCAGTTGAACCAATTCAAACAAAGCCTGATACCGTTGCTATTTTAAAAGGGACATGATAACATAATATTGAAAAAAAAATTATTTCAACTATTTCAGTTTTAACTATAGCGATTTTGCTAAACTAGAAATTTTAAGGGTTTAAAGGTGAGATAATATATCGTAATAAGATTTCTAACTGCATACAATGAATCAATTGTATGTTACTGCTAGGCAAACATATGTTAATTATTGGATAACGTTTATCGTTTTGTATTTTCCTCTGAGTTTTGTATTTTTGTTATTTTATATTTTACCAAAGAATCTAGTTTTAATTCATTCTTGTTTACATTTGTCAATATGTAATAATATTTGTTAATATTATTCAATATTTCGTATATTGTGTGTTACAGAAATTCAAGAGATGGAACTTTGAAATAAAATAATTATAAGGATAGTATTAGGATAAAGTATGTGTTTTAAATTTTAAACTAGGAAATTTAAAAAAAAAAATTTCTTGCTACATTAAGGCAATGAAAATTTCATTAAGATTATCTTTCAAGATTTGTCCTAAAAGAGATATCTTCCTATATCATATTGATACATAAAAAAATTGAATCGAGCAAAAACAAATATGTTCTTTTCGTTAAAAGAGGTTAAATAATGCAATAAATCACGTATTTTTCTCTATTTAGAAAAAAAGGAGATTTGTTGACAATCTGTCTCAAAACTTACAAATTCAAACAATTTTAAGAATTAAATCATGTAAATGTAAAGTACTGCTTTTAGAATCCAAGATTGCGATATACAGTTATACCAACATGACTGTATATCGCATTCGATTTACATAGCAGTACAATACATTTAGTTGGAACCAATAATAATTGAAGATGTCTTTTCATTGAATAACCCATATTTAAGCCAGAACTTAAATTTCATACATTGTTTTCTCTCAATCGATTTATGACTTTTAAACAGTGGTATAATACTGTTGCCTTTATTATTTAACGATACAATATACACTATTACGTTCACTACATTTGAACTCTAGTTAATAGCTGTTTCCTTTTTTTTTATTAAAACACATCTCCTTATGTTACATATTACGTGTACAGATACTATACATTTTAAGGCTTGTTCAGTCATAAGACACATGGTCTTCCTATGGGTGATCCTGACCCCGAGGTGTGTGATACGACAAGGTGAAATCATCAGCAAACAGGCGGATAGTTGACTGTATGTTATCAGTGATGTCATTGATGAAGATAAGAAAAAGGACAGGTCCACGTACACTGCCTTGGTGTACTCCAGATGTTACTCCTATTTGTCCGAATACTTATCTTCCAGTACAACTGCCTGTGTTCTGTTGTCTAAAAATGCTGTGATCCATTTTGGGATTTTCCCTCTTATCCAATAGTGTCTAAGCTTATGTAACAGGCATTGATGGCCGACTCTACAAATGCCTGGGGTTGAAGTCATAAAACTTTGCTCAGTGCTCGGAGCACTACAATCATGCTCGAAACACACAATCCAGTATTTTGATTGGTTGATTCTTGAGTCTGAGTACAAAAATCGTGCCCGAAAGTTTTATGACCGCAAAGCCAGGACGATCATATCTATTTGTGTTTTAAAGTCTATTGTATATGTTATATCATGTACCAGGCCTATGAGTTGTGTCTCGCACGAATGCTTACTTCTAAAGCCATGTTGGAATTTGGATAGTAATGTATTCGTTTCTAGATGTTTCACGACGTTGGATACTACTTTGGGCTCCATTAGCTTGCAAAGGATGCAGGTTATTGAGACAGGCCTGTAGTTTGCTGTTTCATAGCGAGGTCCTTTCTTGTAGATTGGACAAAAAAATGCGGGTGTCCAGTCTGTTGGTTTTTTTCCCCTAGAAGCATATACTTATTGAACAAGAAAGTGACTGTTGTAGCTAGTTCGTGATGAAGTTCGTTCAGTATACTTGGGGTGAGTTGGTCTGGACCACTTGCTTTGTTAGGGTTGAGTTCTTTCAGCAGCTTTTCTACTCCATTTATAGTGATGTTGATTTCATTTATGGTGTTGAAGTTTTTATTTCCCATATTTGATATTTCAGTTATGTTGTCTGCAGTAAAGACGGTTTAAAGTGTTTGCTTTTTCAACTGTGTCATTTGATGTTTGTCCTTCATGTTGCAATGGTGGGACTCCAGCTGTTTGATACATAGTTCAAGTAGCATTTTCGTGTTTCTTTTTGTACTAGATGTTTCAGGTTTTTATATGCTGTTCTCATTTCCCCGTTATCTACTGGTTTGTTTTATTTTGTTGTATAGTCGATCCCTTTTCCTCATCATCCTAAGCAGTTCTATGGTTATGTTATCCAATGGTATCCATGTTGATGTGTTTTTGTTCTCTGTGGTATGTGCTTGTTAGTAAGTTTATGTATCTTATCTTTAAATTCTTCCCACATTATGTTTATATCTGTACTATTTTGATGGTTTATGATAAAGTCGTTTTCAAAGTTATTTTCTTCTGCTTTCATGGTAACAAAGTCTGCTTTCGTATATTGGTATTCCTTTCTTGGTGCCTGATTTTCTTTAATTGGTGTTTGTGCTTCGGCAAAAACAATATTGTGATCTAAAATCCGCTATGGCCAATCCTGTCTGGTTTTTATATCAAGCTGTATTTTTCTAAGTTCTTCGCTATTTCATTCATAGAGTTTATGTCTGTTGTATGTGGATGGTATATTGAACCTACAAATAGTTTATTACCTGAGGGCAATGTCATTTATGCCCATATTGTCTCAGCATTACGACTAAGCTCTTCTGCTTCTTCACTCGCGAATGTGTGTTTGATGGCTACAAACACTCATCCGTGTTTGTCGGATTGTTTTCCTTTCTGTATACATTCCCTTTGAACTCATCAGGGTATATGTTTCCATTTTTAGCTCACCTGGCCCGAAGGGCCAAGTGAGCTTTTCTCACCACTTGGCGTCCGTCGTCCGTCGTCGTCGTCGTCCGTCGTCGTCGTCCGTCGTCGTCGTCGTTAACAATTTACATTTTGAACTTCTTCTAGAGAACCACTGAATAGAATGGAACCAAACATGGCATGAATGTTCCTTATGAGGTGCTGACCAAGTGTTGTTACTTTGTAGCCGATCCATCATCCAAGATGGCCGCCAGCGGGGGACTTAGTTTAACATAGGACGCTATGGGAAATGCATACAAATGACTTCTTTTAGAGAACCACTGAATGGAATGAAACCAAACATGGCATGAATGTTCCTTATGAGGTGCTGACCAAGTGTTGTTACTTTGTTGCCGATCCATCATCCAAGATGGCCGCCAGCCGGGGACTTAGTTTAACATAGGACCCTATGGGAAATGCATACAAATGACTTCTTTTAGAGAACCACTGAATGGAATAAAACCAAACATAGCATGAATTATCCTTATGGGGTGCTGACCAAGTGTTGTTACTTTGTAGCCGATCCATCATCCAAGATGGCCGCCAGCGGGGGACTTAGTTTAACATAGGACCCTATGGGAAATGCATACAAATGACTTCTTCTAGAGAACCACTAAATGGAATGAAACCAAACATTGCATGAATGTTTCTTATGGAGTGCTGACCAATTGTTGTTACTTTGTAGCTGATCCATTATGCAAGATGGCCGCCAGCGGGGGACTTAGTTTAACATAGGACCCTATTGGAAATGCATACAAATGACTTCTTATAGTGAACCACTGAATGGAATGAAACCAAACATGGCATGAATGTTCCTTATGTGGTGCTGACCAAGTGTTGTAACTTTGTAGCCGATCCATCATCCAAGATGGCCGCCAGCGTGGGACTTAGTTCAACATAGGACCCTATGGGAAATGCATACAAATGACTTCTTTTAGAGAACCACTGAATGGAATGAAATCAAACATGGCATGAATGATCCTAATGTGGTGCTGACCAAGTGTTGTTACTTTGTAGCCGATCCATTATCCAAGATTGCCGCCAGCGGGGGACTTAGTTTAACATAGGACCCTATGGGAAATGCATACAAATGACTTCTTTTAGAGAACCACTAAATGGAATAAAACCAAACATTGCATGAATGTTCCTTATGAGGTGCTGACCAAGTGTTGTTACTTTGTAGCCGATCCATCATCCAAGATGGCCGCCAGCAGGGGACTTAGTTTAACATAGGACCCTATGGGAAATGCATACAAATGACTTCTTTTAGAGAACCACTGAATGGAATAAAACCAAACATGGCATGAATGTTCCTTATGAGGTGCTGACCAAGTGTTGTTACTTTGTAGCCGATCCGTCATCCAAGATGGCTACCAGTGGGGACTTTTGAATGAAATTAAACATGTTCCTTTCCTTATAAATGAGGTTGTGTTGTCACTTTTAGCCAAATTTTATATTTTTTTATATGATTTCAAAAACCCAAGTAGAATCAGGTGAGCGATACAGGCTCTTGAGAGCCTCTAGTTAATAGATGGGTCGAGTCATAATTCAATACCTATTATAATGTGTGGTTGTATTTTTCTTGTAGCTGTCTGGAAGATGTCCTTTCACCTTCTCAATGATTTACAGTTTATTATCATAATTCTGTTTTTTATGTATCTGGTGGTAGTAGTCTTCTTTTGTGTTTTGTTGTTTTCTTAGTAATGATTAGTTTTGATGAATATGTCATTTGAGGTTAACTTGGATTTCTATAGTTCCATGACCCATTACTTTCATTTAATATGTAAAATGTATTTAAACTTTCAAGTATTAACATTGAGTCAAATTAGCTAGTGGTAAAACTTGGTAGTCAACAATTGGTACAATACCAGGACCAATATGGACCAATTAAGCGATTACAGATGTCTTCGCTTATATTTTTTAACAGTTGATGAGGAACCATGTGTCACACTTATCACAAATGACAGATTAGTCTATAGTTTAGTCCACATGGGTATTTTGGAACCCGATGACCTGGGTTGGGTTCAGGGTAGTGACATTCTGTTGGCAATAGAATAGCTTTATACAAAACAATTAGTCTTTTATTTGACGTCATCTTCAATACGACTTTTGAGCAAAGTAATAGTATTATTTCAGATCCTTTTGGTGGTTTGTTGATTGAATGAGTACAGGTTGGTAAGTATCATCATTTGATTGTTCTTTTAAATGTGTTGTGTTTGCTGCAATTACCAATGTTACCAAGATAATGTCTCTGATATATTTCATTTTACTTTTTCATTTTACAGCTAATTTACTGATGTTGACACCGGAAGTAAATAACGAAGTTGTCGATATCCGCGGGAAACAACCAACTTGGATACTCTTCCAAATTCACTTTTTTACGTCTAAAGGTTGATAAATAATTAAAGATATGTTAAAAATCACAAAATGTTGAAGTCGTTCGAAAATCACTTCTTTCTGACGGGAACTTAGTAAAAATCTCAGTTATCACACATCGAAATTCCCTTGATTCTGTTTCATTCCGATAAGAAATACCTCCATATAGACATATAATTATGTATATCTACTGAAAGTCATATTAGGATACAGTCAAACACATTATTGTAGAAAATTACCTTTCCCTAGCAGCTGCTAAAACTTCCGCTGGCTTAAAGGCAAAGTTGAAGATACCTCTATTTAACATGTTTTTAATGCTCTGCGTCATTGTGCAGAATTCCTAAAAGAAGAAAAAGATATCAAACGAGTAAATTCAAAAATAAATTGTTTTTAGATAATTCTCTTTTTGTAATATTTAATCAAACCGGATTATTGCGGTCAGTGGTATTATGCAAAAATTTCTTTCATAAATATTAGGAATGTCAACTCGATGAAGATTTAATAATCGAGTACTCGTTTCATTTATTGAGCGATACTCGAGTTCTCGCTCGGTAAATATGTACAAAATTAAAACACAAAAATGAGCAATTTTATGCTTTTTGGGTCGTTGTCTCGTGTACTTAAAACCCTAAATATTATTACTTAGGACTATAGTGAGCTATTAATTATACCATAAACATGAACTAATTAATATGTAAACTGGCAATAATCTAACCAAGAAATTAATTATTCGATAGAATAATGATTACTCTAACAACAGTAAACAAACACATTTAATTATCAACAAAGAGGTGATGATTAGAACCTACAATCATTTTCTGAGGGTCGAAAGAGGGTGCAACGAATTAATTTTTATTAAAAAATATTTACTTGTCAACTATTTCTTGGACGAGGCGATTTCTAAACTTATTTACGTAACTAACAGTCCTGCTGATGAAAATAAATGCCCGAACAGTACATAGGTGAAGACATGACTATAGTGATAGTTTAAAGAGTACGCATTGGGAAAATGCTTTTGTCCATAGATGTAACACAATTGTGTTTCATATCATTAATTATCAAGGAGTATTAATTAGGAAATTTATTAAAAAGGAATTAAACAATTCAATGACAATCATGTACGCTTTGGACACTTAATAACGATCTGTTCAAATATTATAGACATATATACCCTGAAGCCAATAAATGACCATGTCTACTATGAAATAACATGTATCCTTCAGGGGTTTAATTGCATAGTTTGACAATTAACCATAGACTAGAATGATTTAACATCCAGACGACTATGTAATCGGCCTACAGCTATTTGTATGGACCACTGGACTATATAAGATTCCTCAATGGACTACAAGGACGGAATTCGATTAGACCAGAATTCGAATAGGACAGATTGGTACCGGAGATTCCGCCAAGGTCTCCCCCTCGTGGGTAGGCTGGAACTAATGTGCTTAATATCCGAAATACTCTAACAGGAACGAACAGTTATATAACACTATACGATCACGTGCCCGTGTGAGATATTGAACATTCGAACAATTCAACTTTAAAGACAGTTTGTGAACATTCGAACAATTGAACTTTAGAAACATTCTTGACTTTGTAATTACATAATAAAATATATTTATCCTATTACTGACTATGTTACATAAGTCACGATTTGATGCCGTTTGACCACGATCGACTTGGATTGTCTAAAATAACGCGAAGGAATATAAAAGGTAAGAACTCAGTTACTTTCATTTTTCTTAATGGAAAATCAAGATATTTCTATGTCAGTACAAAAAGAAGAAAAGGCTTTTCAAGGGATGTTACACATATTAAGTAAAGTTTTTAATTTTAAAGGGATTGAGGCTGTACTTTTAAAAGGCTTAAAATCTGATGTTTTTTTCACGAAATGTGGTTAGCACGATTTTTGTTATTAGGTATTTTTAGGTACTATATATATATAGGTCAATTTAAAAATTATGAATACATATTTTTTTCATGATAAGAATGAAAGGTTATTTTTGTGTTATTTTTTATGCTGTACGTGTTGTTTAAGGGATAGGATAGATTAAACTTATGATTCTTCAAAATAAACCGTTTTTTGTGAAGTTTAGAGAAGCTAGTTTTTCGTTTAAAGTAAATATGTAAAAAGATAAAATGTCTGATACATTAGCATTTTTTCCGTATTTAATGGTGGTTTCTGGTCATATGATGGGTTATTTTTTTTGAAGATACATTCAATTATTCTAGAAAACATATGTTTTACGTAAAATTAGTAGAGCACCGGTGTAAATTAAGGTTGATTTAGAACCTTTGGTAGATGAAGTTAAGGGTACATTGAGGATACATTGTTTGCGTATTCTAGCCATTGTTGATTAATGGGTTTATGCAGTTGGATAGTGTGTACGCACATTTGTTTAGAGAAAACAAATAGTCTATAATTTTAGATTCCAACCCCTTCTTCGGATGATTAACATAAGTGATGAAAAGTTATTAAATGGTGCAAGTTGTTTATGGTGTTAGATTACGCCATATTTACATATTGTTAATAGATTAAGAGAAGTATCTTCATAAAGTAGCACATTAAAGAAAAACATGGATATGTTTGCCCTTAGGGATTTACTAGTATTGTTGTAGTAGACTGATATTTGTAAAGAAAAAATAAGAGACATATGAACTTCAGAACTTAATGACAAAATTTTAGTGAAATAGATAATTGATATAAAAGGAAAACTAGCATTCAAGTAAAATTGAAATTGAAAAGTAAACAATGATGAGGATTATAATCATGAAATTAGAATAAGGAAACAATTATTTAAGAAGTTGAAAAAAGAATCTTAACGATGTGTTTTGTTCATAAGTAGTCATAGATTTTTTTTTTAATTGTTTTAGTTTTAAGAGGTTAGTTAAGTTTTAAATGTATATACTATTTTTAAACTCAGATCTCAACATAGTCGTATGTAAATGTATAAAAGGGATAGGCAGTAGGTTTGAAATTTTAAAACAAATGAAAAATAGATGTATAAAAAAGAAAGGAAATAGTATAAGGAAACTATATACTAATTTTAGAAAAATGTAATACATTACAGAGAACGACATTTTTTTTTTCGCAATAAGGTGTTTTTGTTGTCAAATATGAAATGTAGAGTCAGTAACAAATTGCGCAAGAGGTAGTTAAAATTTTATTAATGGAATCTTAAATGTTGTTAATTTTTTGGTCTATATTTAACGTTAAGATTAATTAATGAAGCAAACAAAATAAAACTGTAAAAGTATTACAATTGGGAACAAAGTAACACATATAATATTTAGTATATATTATTTGTTATAGGTATTATGTAGGTGTAGGGGTTATAGAAAAGGATCACATTATATATATTTTTTTAATTTGTGAATTTTTAAATCTATTTTTTATGTCTTGTGTTAATAAACATATATTTGTTTTTATTATGTAGGATTTTAAAAACTTGTAGAAGTTGTATACGACAGTTTTCCCCTTTTATTTTTTTGTTTTGAATAGACAATTTAATATAAAAAAAAAAAACGTATTTGCTTTAAATAGATAATTTGATATAAAAAAGAACGTATTGATTTATATACGTAGAAATTGTGAAAACTTAATTTTGCTAGGCTTAGATAACTTTTGGAACTTAAGGCGAGCTAACAAACTGTCAATTATCTGATTGATAAATAAAAAATAGGAAATTAAGGGGAAGTAAACAAGTTTTAGTTTGTCCAAATTGGGATAAATTTATCAGTGGGGTTTAGGTGCCATCTTCATTGGAATAGCCATATTTTTGTACTGTTAATTAATTAAAAATATATCTTGGTTAGCCAAAAAGAATGTTGTGAGTTCTGGTTCTAATGCCACGAACAATTTGGTAAAAACAAATGGTGTCTTCGCAATTGGTTGGAATAGATGTTACTGACAACAGAGAGATGTCTTCCTCCGTGCCATTGGTCAAGGACAAAACTTAACCGAATGTCGATGATAACAGCCTCTTAAGAAGGACGAACCAAATAGCTAGATGCGTCAAATACTACGTAATGGAGATGATGATGACGACACTTGTACAAAGATGTGCGCCCTTTCCAGCAGTTGATGAACTTTATACTTTGATGGTGACGGAAATAAAACATGAACTATGTATATCGAACTATTTAACTGGTGATTCAAATGAACTATGTGTAAATATATCTAGCTATTGGACTTGGTGAATGTAATGAACTTATTATAAACTTTAGATGTGTGGTGATGGTTACCGGAAACTTTGCAATGAACTATCACAATAACCTACAGGAAGAAAAACTACCGTATTTTATTGAACTTTCGTTTTATTTAGGAGGAAAGGAAAATGTAACACAATTGTGTTTCATATCATTAATTATCAAGGAGTATTAATTAGGAAATTTATTAAAAAGGAATTAAACAATTCAATGACAATCATGTACGCTTTGGACACTTAATAACGATCTGTTCAAATATTATAGACATATATACCCTGAAGCCAATAACTGACCATGTCTACTATGAAATAACATGTATCCTTCAGGGGTTTAATTGCATAGTTTGACAATTAACCATAGACTAGAATGATTTAACATCCAGACGACTATG
The DNA here is from genome assembly GCA_019925275.1 of Mytilus edulis. Taxonomy (NCBI): domain Eukaryota; kingdom Metazoa; phylum Mollusca; class Bivalvia; order Mytilida; family Mytilidae; genus Mytilus; species Mytilus edulis. Next base: position 41,950,051 of record CM034352.1, read on the forward strand.
TAATCGGCCTACAGCTATTTGTATGGACCACTGGACTATATAAGATTCCTCAATGGACTACAAGGACGGAATTCGATTAGACCAGAATTCGAATAGGACAGATTGGTACCGGAGATTCCGCCAAGGTCTCCCCCTCGTGGGTAGGCTGGAACTAATGTGCTTAATATCCGAAATACTCTAACAGGAACGAACAGTTATACAACACTATACGATCACGTGCCCGTGTGAGATATTGAACATTCGAACAATTCAACTTTAAAGACAGTTTGTGAACATTCGAACAATTGAACTTTAGAAACATTCTTGACTTTGTAATTACATAATAAAATATATTTATCCTATTACTGACTATGTTACATAGACTACTTCGGATTTTGGGAATTTTAAGACGTGCAGTTCAACGCAAACATTCAAATCATTATTTTTCTTTATTTTTAATTTCCCGGGAGGCGTTCTCAATAGAAATATTTTTTGTTTATGCTTTAGAAAGAAACAGCATTTTAACAAGACACCGATTAATCGAGTATTATTTTAGTATTCGATGCTCGGTACTACCTAGCGATACTCGAGTACTCGTTGACATCCCTAACAAATATTCACTTCAAGTATATAGTATTATTAATGTCGATCACTTTCCATTTCTAGAATGTATAATAATAATTTTATAAATAAATTTGAATTAAATGCATTGGTGTTAATGATTTTATAACGTGTTTGCCGTTGGCGTTGGTAAACAATATTCTTTATTTGCACATATATCATATATTTTTTCCTAAAAAGTAGCTTATCAGATGATGTCAAGGTAACCTATGGTAGATCATCACCTTGCCGTCTGTTTTGAATTTTATTGTTTACATATTTACGTTATATGATAAGTTAATCAACACAAAAAGTCACTGTTTTAACTTTTGTTTATACATGTTATATTCCAATATTTATATATATCAAACTTACTTTAAGTTTCATTCCATTTAGTTCAGTTTTTAGATTTGGACAACGAGATAACATCTGAAAAGCAGAATGAAAATCATCATACATATATAATGTTTCCCCGGGAAGTTTTATTTTAACTTTGTTGACTAATTTTGTTGACATGAGATAACAGATATATGCGAAGGTTCGCATTGGTTCATATCTGTCTGATGAGTTTATTTAAATCATTGTGTTTATAAATTAGGCCGTTGGTGTGGTCTTTCCAACTCTTTCATAATTTTTGTATTTGTCGGGGTGTTTGTAGCCAACTAAATGGTATTGTTTTTCTTCTTTTTCAAAGCAAATTATTTATTTAATCCACTTCTTTTAAACACTGATGACAGTAGTCACATTGGCCATCATACCACATTCTTGTCCTTATATATTTGAAAAAAAGATAGTTTACATTCCTGTTATTTTAGAGTGATTGAACATTATTGGTTTTACCTGAAGCATGGAGTTCATGAAACACGTATTGCCAATGTTCTTTAACCCCTACAAAAACAATACATCTTAACACGTGGTACAAATGACAAACATAATAAAAAGCTACACAATATAACAGACTCACTGCAATTATACAAATAACAATATAGTGTATGGCCTTGTCGTTATACATTTCTATTATGTCTGTTTGTTTTGTTCACACATGGTTGTCTATATAATGGAATTTAATGGGACTGTCGAACATGCACATGTGAGATTGATCTACCAATAAAACCAGGTTTAATCTACCATATTCTTCTAGCGAAAATGCCTTAAACAAGTCAGGAATATGACAGTTGTTGTCTATTCGTTTGATGTGTTTGATCTTTTGATTTTGCCATTTGTTTACAAGGAATTTTAATGCACATTAAGAATCTTCCGGTTTTTTTTATAAGCGGTAAGAATATATTGAATCTGTTTGTATAGTTGTTGTTTATTGTATATCCTTTAAGTAGGTCCATAAAATTAAAGCTGATAACGATGAAAAATAATAATGAAAAAAATATAGAAAAGTTGGAAATAAAAAGACAAAGACGATAGTCTTGTAATTACAAATGATTAGTTTATATTGCGATTTAAGACAATTGAAGCAGTAGAGATTTAATATCGTAATAATTGAATGTGTTCATATTGAAGCCAGAAATAGAACGTTGTTTCTTTTATGAAGACTATCTGTTCTTTATTGACGATAAATAACGTTGCATTGTATCAATATAATGCAACATCAAAGAGTTCTACGAACAACTGTATGTACAAAATAACTAGTGTTAGGGAAGTAAGCCTTTTAGGCTCGCGTTTATGCGATTTGTGAGGGAAAATGTCCTACATGTACGTTATCAAGTTCCTTTGAGAAGATGTAAAATTCACAATTGGTGACGGTAGAGATTTTACTGTAATTTATGGAAGCTAATCATTAGCGAAAACTTTGCATTATGTTCAGACTCATTATTATTTGTCATTCCTGCACAATGCTTTGCATTTTAAGAAGTATAATTCGAACAGCAGCAATGTTGAATGAGTCACAAGTCATCGTTATTAATAACTTTGATGAAATAATGGCTAAATGTAGCTATTTATAACAACTAGTTACTTACTTTTGGTTTTTTCAACCATTCCTACAAATTAAAATAAGATGCATTTTGGGTGATTGACATTGAACGTAATTGTGTAAAAATGTTTATTAATTTATCACATACAAACCATTCCTATATGGTACTTTCTTTTATCTTTGTTTTTTTCATTATCAAGTCTCTAACCATTTCAAATCATATTTGTATGTTCCTTAATTTAGAACTAATTGGTTTTAAACCCAGTTGTTATTTCGCTAAAATATTACAAACACATAGTTTATTCCAAAGTTATTAATGAAACGTCTTGTTTGCACATTTCAAATAATGATGTTGATACCAAATGAATTTTAATTTCGGGCGTGTTACGCATTTTCTGTTTATTGCTTCACCATGAATTCTTAATTCTATATATTTAAAGGTTGCACTTTGTAAATACAGCTGTTTCTCATACCACGCCTCTTTTGGGGAGATTTAGAATATTCATAAAAAATTAATTTTGTTTACATACTGGTTCTCAGTTAAGATCTTTAGGTTTCATCTCATAGAGACATAACTTGGGAAAGTTACCAGAAAAGATACATATGAATATTGTTTATATTGAAATCTATTAACCTTACATTCGAGGTAGGGATAGTTAAGAAATTTAGTTAGTTTAAACTCGTAGACGTTCGGGACATATAAACGTTGAAAATATGCCGCACAGCCCTATATTTTGACCCTTGAAAAAAATAGAAGTGCATATGAACTTTCCATTCTAGGATATGATTTTTTTTCAAAACTTAATAGTAAAAGTGGTACAGTTTTAGCCGTAATGGGAGTTCCTATAGGAAAATGCATTGTCAATACTTTGTAGGAGTGATTTTTTTCAAACCCTAGTTATATATGTCAGTCAAAAATAAGTTACAATATTTTCCTCGGAGTACAGTATTTTTGTGATTTTACTTTTTACAAGAAACTCTAGTATCCTTTTAACACAGGCATTCGAAATTCAGATACCTTATTTTACGTCAACTTATATTTTTTTTTATAATCCTGATCTTTTAATTGTTCATTTTTGGCGTATGTCAAAAGAAAAGAATGTTATTCAACACGACAAGTTACAAAATGTATGTACATTTTAAATCGAATTGTAAATGTCAACAAATGTATGACAAAAAAAGAATAAACATAAACATAAATATTAAATAAAAATGCCAGAATCTTGTTCTTTCCAGTTAAATTATTGCAAATTATAATTAATCTAAACGTTAATGCCACCTTAGTAATAATTTAGAAATAATAAGAAGGTTGTTAATAAAATTGAGAATGGAAATGGGGAATATGTCAAAGAGACAACAACCCAACCATAGAGAAGACAACAACCCGACCATAGGGAAGACAACTGCAGAAGATCACCAAGGGTGTTCAATGTAGCGAGAAATTCCCGCACCCGGAGGCGTCCTTCAGCTGGCCCCTAAACAAATATATATACTAGTACAGTGATATGTTTATATTAAACATTTTTAGTCATATCAGAACTAGACTCTTTTCGTTTCAGTGTTGAAAACATATTACCAGTATCGGTCATATGTAAGGTTTGTTAATCAAGCATAATTGCTATTTGTAGTGGCTAACTAAATTTTGTGAGGTAGACGAAATTGACCTTAAAACGATCGTATTGACTTTTGATGCCCGAAAAAAGCAGATCAGACATATTCTGAATTTGTTCACTGGCTACCTTTGTTCGGAATTAATTATATTAACAAAATTCCAATGAGACTGAAAAAGGGGTTGTTTTTGTTAAGATAAGCAATAATCTCACCTGGCGTAGCTGTGCGTAAAATGTATTTCGGCACTTCTCTTCGAAAAATGACTTGATTAAAGGAATAAAACGTCTTATTTGTTACCTCTTTTTTCTCCGCAATAGGCAAAAAAAAAAACACATTTACTGTGTACGTGGAAAATATTGCAAAAATGTAAAAAGTGGCAATTCTTACCTTTCATCTCTTGATTTTTATTGATGAAACATAATAATGATTTGTCCAGTGTCCAGTGTGAATGTCATTTAAGTTATATAAGAGCTTTCTTACATTTTGACGGAAGGTACGAACGAACGTAATGTGAGCACGTATTACATTTCCACAATAACAGTTAAGAGTCTTTGTTTTATTCGGTAAAAAAAACATTCTTTTCTCAATCAAATGTATCTTTCAATAATAAGCATATCGCAAATAACACACGCTTTAAAAAGAAGAAAATAAAGAAAAATAGTGTCAAATACACTTACCTTCGATACGTTACTTACGTAAACCACGAGTACACACATTTCCGCGGGAATTGTTCAAGCACGAGTTTCACGATTAATATTTTAATGGCATTATGAAAGTTCATCTTTCTAAATTGAATCAAGATTCACTTTTATTTTTATTTTTCATTAGTACACTATCAGTAAATTATCAAATTTGCAAAACAATGTTTTTGAAAAAGTAATGTGAAATACATCTGGGAAAAAGTGATTTTCTGATAAAGATTTATTTTTACCAATATTATGTTAAATGTTAACAAAAGTAATGTGACTTGTGATCGCAGGCAACAAATATGAAACTATAACTGTAATTGCAAATTAAGGTTAATATGAACGTTACAAAGTTCACACGGTTAAACAAGCATTTAAAGGTTAAAAAAAAAAGAATAAAAATAATTACAAACCTACTCGTGCATTTTTCATTGTTAATCAACGCAAATTTATTTTCTAAGATATCTGGGACGATCTTATTTCACAAAGGACTTCTATTGTCTACTTATTGTACCTCGAACTTATTTACCCGATGTAGGTCTTTAAGTCTGGGATTAATTCAGTTAAAGTTAATCGGGCATGACTAATAAGATACGCCCTCTTAAAATCAAGGGGTCCGAAATAGGATTTGGAAAAACACCCCTCAAAATACCTTAATTTACAATTTCAAGAATTTATTTGATTCAAAGTGCTTTTGGTTGCTTAAATATCTTCGATCAATAATCAGGTGGTATTTTGTGGAAATAAATAACCTGTCCTGAACTGGGAGATGTTGGCTGCAATAGGAATTAATTTATAAAAAAAGTCCATATCTCATTTACTTATAGTGGCCGTTATTGATTGTAAATTCATGCCGTTTTGTATATGACATTCGTCTATCGTGGAGAAAAAAGAGGGAAGGAGGGCTTAACTTACGAGTTCGATCATTATGGTTCAAATCAATTCTATTACAACATACGTTTTACCTCGAGCGAACGCTCTGCCTTATTGTAAAAAGTGCCACTCTAAATTTGTAAACATTAGCTTCAAATCGATCCGCTTTTAATCCAGTCGTGAATATGCATGACATATTTGCCACTGGACACAAAGGAGCAATTAATTAATCAGCTTCATTTAGTGATTTATAATTATTTGTCCTCAGTTGATTATAGTCTCAAACAGTTTTCCAATTTTTATATATTTCATTTTCATTTATATTTGAATTTTTATGTGTAAATCTTAGCATTTTTTTGATATTAAAAAACGTTGTCGTAGTACACATCAGTGGTTACATTGTATAATTTCCAGCAAAACTAATAGGAGTGGGAATAGAACAGAAACACAATCTTCATTGAGTGGCAATAACTCATATATTGAAGCGTACAATGACGGCTCTCTCGTCAAGGTGACAACATTTGCTGTTTCAAGTTTATTTATATCTCAGACTGGTATAATAGTTGTCATTAAAGCAAATGTCAATATTCCTTTACCCAAGCGAATCTTGGTTTTGTATAAAAGGAGATAAAGGTATACATTAATGCGACAGCAACCCAAAGACACAGATAAAAAAAACATTTAGAGTCAACATTCGGTCCTTTTTATAGAACATTCCGTATTCAGAATAATAAGCTCAAAACCGACCAATAATAGTTATACGGAGTTAATTCAACAATATTTTCCATCAAATATTAGGCAGTAATCCTTTTGCGCCAATTATTGCTTTTCACGGGTATCATTTGCGTCAAATTTTGTTTTCCAAATGTATCAATTGCGCCAATATTCGGAACTCATTTACGCCAATTTACCTGTTCTTATTTGTGGCTTAAAAAGTGTCATATGTTGGAGATACATGTATTTTACCATGAAGATGAGCATCATGAGAGAAATGACTTGTAATGCATTAGACGGTCAATAACAGAGAGAGAGAGAAGAAAACGTGTTGCTTTGATGAATTTTTATTACAAGATATGCCAAAAGAGAAGAAAATAGAAGCTTTGGTGATTTTGTTTTAGCCACACATAAAAGAAAAAAGGTATGTTTCAGAAAAGGAAAAATTTGCCGTGTGAACTGCCGGTTCCAAGTCCGAAAAAAGGAGGAGGAAAGTCATTTTTCGTCTAATTGGCGTAATCGTATGTTTTATTTTTGGCGCAAATGATTCCATGTAATGTTAAAACAGGTGGCGCAAACGTAGCTTTGGGGAAAAAATTGTGGCGCAAAAGGACGCATTTTTGGCGCAAACGGATCTCTCTTAAATATTATATATCCGAAAAGGCACATTTGATTTAATATTATTTACCGTCAAATATAATAATCCCAACAATCCCAAGTGTTTGAAAAATTTCACCTGCCATATTTTAATTTTGATTGGTAAAATTTAAGAAGTTTTAGTATATACCAGTAAAAGAAAAACACTTCACCGTATAATAAAACGGTAAAATGAATAATGATAATGGATGACGACCAGCGGCGAATAGAATTAATATTCAGGACGATTACGTGTAAATATAATAAGAGTATTAACCCCGTTTTTTACTAGACTGACAAGCTGAGTCGGTTTTTTTTTTTATCGTGTAAGTTCACACGATATTAGTTCGCAGGAAGAAAAGTCACCCGACCCGGACAAAATTCCGACTCTGAGCCGGCCAGTCTGTGCTCTTAAACGTTGAAATAGAATACCAATTTAGTTAACGTCTTTGTTTGACCCGTTCGGGATTCGAACAAATTTAATTACCTCCTTCTCTCGAGGCAAACACCCCCACCCGAGACCAACAAGGAGAGCGGTAGTGATCGATAGTACAGAATATCATACCAACAACTAAAGTACAATTATACACAATACAGTTTCACAGAATTCTCACAGTTACTAAAGCGAGCTTAAATTATCTAACTAAATTGGATGCATGAAATGATATGGTAAACACGGATGATCGACTTCAGGGTAGATTTTATGGATCAAATTAAAAAATCTTGCACCTATCATTTGAGTGGTCCAAATATTGCCTGCTGTTTCAAGTCTTAATTTCTGTCCTTATTCAATATACCCTCATTTTTTAGTGGTATTTTAAAGTTTCACGTCCAACCTCACTGTCGACCTCCTATTGTACGACCTACCTATTGTATTTAAAATTTATGTGTTATAGTCATTGACAGGCATGCAATATTTGCTACTGGACGTAAAGCAAACAACAATCAATCAATTTAATTAATTTCTCTGTTACAGTACTAGTATTTAGCACAAAAGACAAGATCTTGTAAAATGCTATAATTTACAATTTCCATTTAAATTTTCATGTTGTTTGTTTTCTTTTTCTTTTTTTTTTGTGAGGGGGGAGGGGGTCTCTTCAGTTTTTCACATAACTGACTGCTTATTCAAAAGTTTTAAATATGTTTTTACTATTGTTCTTATCTAATGTTTAAATACGATTTATAACATATGATTTTTTTTGTCAAGCAATGATAAAACTAAGAAAGATAAAAGTTTTTTCTTAGGTGTTTTTGCTTCATTTAGACATGAAAAGGGAATAACGGACGACTAAATTAAAGTGTTTGTTTTCATATAATATATTAAACTTGCGAATATATCTCACCCAACACGTTTTGATTGGGACAATGAAACCTAGTTTAGTACGGTTTTATTCATTGAAGTTTGCATGCATAGTTCTTATCTAAAAAAAAAAAACACACACAAATAAAGCAAGATCTATTAATTAATTAAGTAGACTGAATGGACAAAACTAATTATTTTGCATTCGCATGTATCTTAATGTAGAAAAATTCCCAAATCAGAAACAAAAGGAACATTTACCGGATGAATATTGTGAGGGACCTTATGCATCTAGGACTGTCCGATTATGAGTTCTTAAACAAGCTGTTTAAAAAGCTAATTGTTGGAAGAGTTTACTTACTGTTTTCTAAGGTCTGATCTTCACGATTCTATTTCATGATTTCTGACAGATCAAAAACATCAAGTATATATAGCATGAAGTTGTTGGGCAAAATATTCATTGGTCAGTTATAAATGAGGTCTGTATGGGGGTTTTGATTGCCTGATTTATTAAAGAAGAAATCGTTATTTTGAAAAGTTGGCAAAAAAATATAAATTTAACCCCTAATTTTGTAAAACTATCATTTGGTGTTATTTAGATGCTAATTTTTTATTTATCAGAAATAAATTATAATATGATGTAATGCCATTAAATCGGTCCGTTTTCATGTCAATTTGGTTACTGTTAATTGTACATATCAGTCTGAGTACTGTTTAACTATCATTTAAGTTTAACATATTTAGACTCGTCCAGTTTAGGGGAATTAGGTTTCTGCAAGTGCTTTTTATGTACTTTTCATATATTTTGACGGTTTGTAAGTCAGTAAAAGTTCAATGATTAAGTTAATATTGACATTAAAAGACCTCCTCACAAAAAAGACTGTTCACATCCCCTCGCCCTTCGGGCTCGGCGATCTGAACACCCCTTTTTGTTCGGAGGCCTTTTATTATTAATATTAACTTATCATTGAACTTGTACTATTACACACGCTATAGGAGTAACCATTTAACTTCAAAGGGGGAGTGGGGTTATGGTTTCTAGTCTGAGTCAGATTTTTTTCTTCTTTGTTTTACAACGTTATCAATCAAATGACTTTTTTCTTTAAAATTTTAACACTAAAATTTAAAGGCAAAATCTGCATTCAACTTTTTGTTTGCAATCTGCTTTTCACAATATTTTTCCCCGTCAAATTTGGGAATCAGAATATTTTTTTAAAGAAAACATCATAACCCCCTCGAAGTTAAATGCTCGTTCCCTTACACTCAAAGCAAAGGTGTTTTGGAAAATTAACCGTATATCTCCATCTGACTTATTTGTATAGAAAAGATTAAGGCAAAGAAAATAAATCTACAATTTTGCATCATATATATACACATGGAAAAAAGTATTGCAACACCAAATTGAAATTCAAATTATTTTTTAATTTTTTTATTTTTATATAATTTGTTGAAATAGAACTAGTCAAATATTATTTTTAAAAATATCACCTGAGTTTAATTAATAAATATCGACTCGGTAAGTTCTTATCTGCACATGCAGCTACTGTACTCGTAAACAATAAAAAAGATGGTTTTTTTTCCTCATTGTTTTCAACACTTTAAATAACCAAGTTTATAAAGTTATGTGATTGACACCATATAATTGGTCACCAACAACTCATAACTGCAGCAAGATGGCAGATAATCAGCATGAGAGAAGCAGGTATGTCACTGTGACAATTGCACGTATTGTTGGTCTTCACCATTCCACTATAAGTCATTTTGAGAATAAAAATCAGGCAACAAACGATGTTAAAGACCTTCTGAGATTAAGAAGACCCCCTATAACATCTGCTAGGGAAAATCAAGCATAATGAAGGTTGGTCAGAAGGAAACCCATTGCAAACAATACAATCCTAAAAAGAGAGTAATGACCATACAGGAGCCTTTAAACAAGAACTGTTCGAGATCGGCTCATCACTTCTGCTTATCGTGCGATAAGACCATTTCGGAAACCTTTGCATACGAACAGACACAGTTGCCCGTTACCAATATTGAGCAGAGCTCGCCAAAGTTGGAAATTAGCATTGTGGAAGAAGATCCATTGTTCCAATGGAATTCGGTTTATCCTTCTTGGCTCGATCGTACCCCGAATTTGAACCATATCGAGCATATATGGGACACTATTGGGCGTAAAGTGCTCGAAGGAACACCCCAGTTAGAACAAGTCAAGAAATAAACAATACTCTCCGTCAGGAATGGTTGCTACTACCTTTTCAACAAATTAGTCGACTTATGGCAGGAATCAGAAGACGTTAAGATGTGGTTATCCGTTTGAATGGAGGCTGCGCACAAAGTACTAATTCTTTAGCGTATAACGATCAACCAAGAGGTGAACAATCATCTAAATATTAATTTCAAAATGTATGACATTTTAAAGTTCGACTACAGGAAAAGTTGTAAAATGCATTTTTTGGTACAAAAAACACTTCATTTTGTTATAAAAATTTTAGTTAGATAAAACATTTTTTTCATACATTTTTTGTTCGTTTTAATGCCAATGTTATCATTAACTACGTTTCAATATAATTTTACAAATATTTTATCATAAATAAATTTGGTGTATTTACTTTCTTCTGATTAGTTAAAATTATTAGTTTTATTTTCAATGTTGTCAATTTTTATGGCGACACGCCCACTCTGACGTTGTATATTCATGCGCCAACTTGTGTGTACGTTGTTATTGTTTTTATATAATTAATATAAAAAGTTCTTTGAGCCTTATTTTTGATAGAAATTTATTTATAATGAAAGGCAATAATTTGTTTTGATTTTATTGAACCATAAAACTAATTTTTGACTCTTCACATTTTACATAATCCGCTTCGCGGATTATTCAATGTGAAGAGTCAAAAATTAGTTTTATGGTTCAATAAATTCAAAATAAATAATAGCCATTCATTAAATATTCCATCCAAAATAAGAGGTTGATTTTTCAAGTTTTAAAAAATTAAGGTGTTGCAATTCTTTTTTCCATGTGCATATATTGTGGATTTATAATGACGAATAAACAGTAAACATGCTTGAAAGATAGACGCATGGTGGTCACTCAACGTCCAGTGACTAATATTTCATGACTGTTGACGACCAAAACGCAACTATACCATAAGAGATGCTAATGAACACCAGCATAGGATGAAAGCCATCTTTTTTCTTCGTTTTATTATCTTAGGCGTTGCAAATATTAAATTAAGTTAGTATCTATTTATTTAATTTTTTTTTCTTAGGTTAAATAATGCAAAGTTTTTTTTGTTGACATAAGGGGCTGACTGGTGTCCGGTAGTTGGAGCAGTAGTTTTCAGTTTTTATGGGCATTTGTTTCTTCTACCGGATATCATGTATATTTAGGTGCACTCTATTCCAATCTTAATTGTCTATGCTTGTCAGCTTTCCTATCGAAGGTCGGTGGTTTTCTCCGGCACTCCGGCTTCATCAACCAATAAAAACTAGCCGCCAGGAAAAAGCCTAAAAGTGGCGCTAAAACATACAAAAAAATCAAATCAACCCTATATTTAGGATATTTTGTAGAGTTATCTCCTTCCACCTGGTGGAATTATATTTTTACCTATCCTACGTCTGGAAATCCTATATTTCAAGAGAAAAATTATTTAATTAGTGTCGTAGTATGTAGGGTAATGGACCTAAATAGGCTAACATCATAGTAAAATGCCTTCGAAGTTCCAGAATGATTATTTAAATATGTCGAAATAAAAGGATCCCTAAAACGAGTCTTAACAAGATTCGTCAAGCGTACCTACCTTTCGTCAATTTGTAAGAAAGCTCTTATACACATTGATACACGTTCTGATTGAAGCAATATACATGTATGGAAAGCATATAACCAGTTTGAAGGAAAACTTTTCTTAACTGAATCCAATCAAATTGCTTAAGATTCAATAACAGTGAGCGGTCCACATAGTGATCAGTAATAAGGCTAAATTAGGTTTGCAGAAAATACCAATTATCTTAAGTAAATTTTTGACAAAAACGATTTCGAATTTGTCAACAAAAACTTCAAAAACACGGTCGTAATGTATTGGTATAGTTTTCAGATTTTTAATATGCGTTTTCAAGGCGAAAGAAAGTTTGGGTTTCAAAGTCTACATAAATATTGACTTTTTACAGAAAATTCGTCCTTTTAAAACATTAATTGCTTCCCAAATATTACGTGGATACAACGTAAAATCATTTCTTAAAAGACCACAACAAATTTCATTCTGATTGGTGTAACGATATTGCCATAAGTTGCGTTGAAATGAACAATGATATAACAAACATAGAATTCCCCCACAAAATGTTATCACACACTTTAAACTTAGACATTAATTTCTAATTTAAACTTTTGTTGCAATTGGTTTGACGATTTTACGTAGAGAATATTTGAACAACTGTTTTTTATAAAATATAACCATAATAAATACCAGTCTTATCAATTTACTAAATGTTGTAACTTCAACATTTACAATATTTGCCTCTTTTCCTCGAAAATGACCTACAGAATGAGACCTGTCATTGGTTGGTTCTTACATTAGCAACACGACGGATTCCAAATATTAAGCTTGATCTGATTATCCTTCCGGAGAACCTACGATTACTCCAAGTTAAGGTGAGGTTCGTGTTGCTCATCCCTTTAGATTGATATGATGTATTTTGTGTGCTGTTGTTTTTTTTATTGTTTTAGTCATGGCGTTGTCACTTTATATTTGACTGATGAATTCGGATGTTCCATTTTATCTTTAACCTTACTTTTGACTAATTAATGATAGAAACGGCAATTTTCATTAATTTTCTCTATCATCTTTATTTGCCTTATCTTTAGTTGTGAATGACTGGACAATATTCTATGTTACATCTTATTTGGGTAAACAATAACTATCTTGTAAAACAACTACCAATTCTTTGTCTGTGGGCAAGGACGAAAGATAGTGTTTCGTCATACGAGGAAATTATGAATTAATTTTTTTTGTACAAAAACAAGAACAAATGTATAGCCACATCCCGAGAAAGAATCATGTTTTATATATTTCAATTTATCAAATTATTTTCAGCAACCTAATATCTATATTTTCTTGTTAGTAACAAAGCCAATAAGTCTTAATGCCAACAAGACATATATTGATTGTGTGGTAGTAACAACGCAAAGGTACCACTTTCAATGATCAATATACCGAAAGAAGTGACCAATTTTTCAAATAATATTGTTTCTGCTTGACCAACTATTTTCTAGATTTGAAACATTGATAAACCAGCTGTACATTTTCGTGTAAAATATCGTTGATAAATAATTCAAACATTAATCACAATTTTAACGTGAAACTTGAATCCATGTTCATGGAAGCTCTGAATGGAGGTTCCCAAACAATATGCTGGAAATGCATACATTGCCGTTTTGTATATTAATATTATAATCATTAAATTCGAAATCAATGTGGGATTGGTGTTAAAGCGCTTGACATGATTTAAAACACACAAATATAAGTCAAAAATAAGAAAAAGCAATGAATGAGGTTGTTAACTTTAATATATTCCTCTTTGTGTTTCTTTGTGAAATACTTGTTTGGTTTTTGCTGATTTTTGTAAACATTGGGGGAACAAATTATTTAAAACATAAGTAAAAAAAAAAACTGTCATATTTCTGACTTGGCACAGGCATTTTCCTTAGTAAATAGTAGTTAAAATTGCTTTCTTGCTTGCTTATACGACCACTGATAAGACAGTTGTTTGATGTTTTGTAATATTGCCAAATTAAGGGAGCAACACTAACATAAATCATTGGATTATGTGGTCATATTTGGTACACTACCAAGAATTTACTCACGTTTTTTTGGTACATTTCTATCCTCGTATATATCAGTACTGTTCGGCAAGACAGAAAACTTGTAATGTTATACTTTTTGTTTATTCAGTACTTTTTTTGACAGTACTGTTTCAGTACTGATTTTGACAGTACTGTTTCAGTACTGATTTTGACAGTACTGTTTCAGTACTGATTTTGACAGTACTGTTTCAGTACTGATTTTAACAGTACTGTTTCAGCACTGATTTCGTCAGTACTGTTTCAGTACTGATTTTGACAGTATTGTTTTCAGTTCTGATTTTGTCAGTACTGTTTCAGTACTGATTTTGACAGTACTGTTTCAGTGCTGATTTCGTCAGTACTGTTTTATTATAACACTAATTAAATCAGTACTGTATCTGTAAGGAATTTTTCATTACTTTTAAACATATAACCATGTACCTATTTTTTTCAGTGCAATTATTAATAGATCACTGTGTTCATAAAAAAAAGATGTCTTCTCTTTAATTACGTAAAGGTGCATCTTTTTTAAGGTTTTTATTTGTTTCTATTTCAGGTAAAATTTAGTTTATCTACCTTAAAATTAGATACAATGTTTACATTTGAATGCATACCGTGATGCCTATTTAAAAGGTCTTAGGTTGTTTTGTATATTTGGGGTGAGTTAATTGTTCTCTTTGGACACTTACCACATTTCCATTCATTTTCTATATCGTGACATGTTGTTGTATTCGTTATGTTTTTTTTATTTCTTTGATTTATTTTTGTCCTGATTTGGTTTTGCTTTAGTTCCAGCTCTTCAACAGTTACTTTAGCTTTTTTTTAATATTCTGGCTTTATGTCGTATTTATTGTCAGAATTGCATCTTGTGTGGTTATTTTATAAGGTTTATGTTTTTAGTAAGATCTTATTAATATTTCTATTTGACAATACCATATTACATGTATTTGTATCTTGCTTGAGTCAAATCAGAACATATTGAACAAGAATTGAACATTGGAACTCGGTATATTACTTTTGAGAAGGTAGATGGTTGGATAGATGTTATGTGATCCAGTGGCAAGTTGGGTGCAGGAAGAGGACATGCTACTCAGATATAAATACAATGAGCTATTTTTTAACATGCTAGTTAACCACAAGGAGAGAATCTACTATAAGACATGTCCCTCTATACCAGGTACCTTCAGACTGAACAGTCTATGTTATTTCTCCTTAATGCTGTGTGCCGAGGGAATAATCAGAATACGACCAGTCTTATTTCTCATAAATAAATTTCCAATCAAATGCCCATTATTAGATTTTAATGGTTAAATAATGAGACGTCGCGTACGGTCTTGGTGATAATACGGGTTTTGCTTTCCAGTTCGCCTTTATTGCATTTGTTAGAAGTTTCGGAATTGATAACTATATAAATGTATATATCAAAATGTGCGTAATTAAAAGTAGAAATGGAATATGCCTTAAAATCAATACTTTTATTCATTTTGTTACTCGAATGATCCCTAATAACACTGATTTTGAGCGTGTAGACAAGTAACACCGCGACATATGATCAGCGTTGCTTTGAAGTTATTCTTGTCATTTTTTAAACTTATTAAAAAAAAGTTGTACTCCTAGCAAGAGTAGTCTTTGGTGTTAATGGTGTATGTTTCATTTATGACGTCATCGTTAACTGGACGCGTCTGACCAGGACGAAAAGTTCACTTTGTTTTGTGGTCAAGCCGAAAATTGAAAAAAAATATGGATAGGGGTGAAGTTAAGAGTGATTTTTAAAGGTAATTCAAATAGATTATTCCGAAAATGATATATCTTTTTATTCCGTATATAATAAGGAAAAAAAAAACAAAGTTGTGTTACAACATTTCAAAAGATCGTGGCAAAATTAATGACTTTTTGAAATTTGTATTTCTGTCACAAAACCCAAATCTCGCATATTTTTTGGAGCTCTTCAAAATTCGAACGAATGCTGCAGATCCAAACCACAATTTACATATCCACCCTTCCTGTGTCAAAATTATACAATAAATATACAACTTTCTATGTCTTCAATTAGTAAGTATTGTTTAAATTATGTCCTAAATTGTTCATTTTATTAAATCCGTTGAAATGTCACACTCGCCGTTTTCTGACGTTTTGGCGTATTTGTTAAGTGTCTTATGAAAAGTAATAGGCAGTTGCAGTCTTTTCTATGATATGAAATTTTATTCAAACATGAAAACTTTTTTTTTAAGTGTATGAAAAAAAAATTGTGTCGAAGTTTTAAGAGAAAATATTGAAAAAAATATAAACGCGATCTTTTTGTTTTTGTCTAGTCAAAATGTCACAAAACCCCTTTTTTTACATTTTTGTTACAAGTATGATAAGTCATATTATACAGTTTTGGAGGGGGGGGGGGGGGGAATTTGAAATTATAATAGCACAAAAAATACTATATAACATTAAAATCTTCTGTTCAGGGATTTTTTTGAACCCATTTTCGATCACATGCCGGAAGTATTAACGACACAGTCAGCGACTACTTTTGTCTAGTCATAATGTCACACCATGCTTTTTTACTTGTTTTGACGTTACGTTCTGTAAAACTTGACATGTAGTGCCTAACGTCGAAAATTGCAGAAGCCTTGTACGTGCCATGCTAATTAACTTCTTCCAATTTGATATCAGTTGGAAAGCAAGTCCTTGGAAACGTCCGTTGTCGTCAAGCTTTATCAGCAACAATAGCAGGGGGAATTAATTAGGTGGCGCTACAGTCGTCCGTAACGTCAAAAAGTCCGCCAAACCAATCAGCTAAAAGATTGACGTTTAAAGTATTTTTTGCAACTTGTCATGCTTTTATTACAATTAAATTTTAAAATTTGTAGGTTTTGTGACCAATATAATTTCTTTACGACATACAAACATTACAAAAAATAGCTTGTTATTGCTATTCCTTTATCCTGTCCGTTCTAAAAAAAAAATAGCCATCTTTTTTGTTCGCCAAAAAAATCGATTTTTCCTAATTTGACGTTTGCGTATCCAAATACAGAAAAGAACGGTTATCATCTTAAATGAAACCGGGAAACCTATTTCAAATTTATACACTGTTTTGAAGCCATCATTTTTTACTTTTATACATCAATTTTAGTGACCACCAGCCATGTCAATTTTTATCTGGTTTTAGCTACGTTTCTACTTCAAAACCAAAACAGTAATTTAAAAGTTTAGCTTCTTTTCATTGTACCTGTTTCAAAGTGCTCTAAAATACTGATTTTATTAAAGGAATGAATGAAATTTTGATTAAAAGTTGTGGATTTTCACAATTCCATACGATACTTGTATTTTAAAGTAACTAAAACCCCTTTTGATCCCCTACACAAATTGACGGTGACATTGTTTTCTTTTTTCAACATACGTCATGTAACGTTTATAACAAAATATGTGTCAGGGTCATGTGCATAGTAAAAATTTACACTTTGGAAAAGTGAAACAACAAACAAAGATCTTCTTTATTGCGTTTAAAGCTAAACGTCTTGGAAAATTCTGACAGATCTGACAAATTATTGATAGCCTACTGTATGGATGGACAAAAGCACAAAAATAGCAATAGAAAATGCATTGCAAAGAAAATTCTGTAGGAAAAAAACATATGAAAAAGAAAATGAAGGTCAGTTAATAAAATCTTGCTTATATTATTATCTCTTTACTTAGTAAGCTATATTTCCATTCTCAATTTTATAGAAATAAGAGCAAAAACTAGCTTATCAAGCCAAGTCAGCCAAACAAGAAGTTTATTCATAGAGATGTGTTCTTACAAGTCTTACAAAATTGAATTTATTCAAATGGCAAATTCTTGTCAAATTTAAGCATCTTTGAAGTAAAATGCACAAAATTTGTCCCACCAGTTTCATTTCATTTCCTATTACTAGTATTCAGGTAAAGTATATATACAATACTTTGTTTATAAATATGTAATTATTTAAAGAAGCTGATACAGCAACCTGTTCAAGAGAAGAAGCCCCATTTTTTCCAAAAAGTTTACTTTCATAATCTATAAAATACCCTGAGAAATAAGACAAAGGGATACTGTGCAAGCTAATCTAATAGTTTAATTTTACAATAAAAATGATTCTGAAATTCAAAATTGTGTCACTTTCACTTATAATTTAAAGCATATTGTTTTACAGAACTTCTGTCAATATTTTTGGTATAAAACTTATAAATCCCTTTTTTGTATTTTACTGTTCAACTAAGAAACATAGCTTGAGTTTAAAGGCTCTCTTAATTTGAAGAAATTTGTTGTGACTCTTGGTCACACTTTATAGAATATAAAATATATATGATCAGTACTATTTATTTAATAATTATATCAATTTTCAGAAAGATTATTGAAATTGTATAAACTATGTTTTATTGCATTAAATATAATCAGAAGTGTTTAAAAAATTCTGCTAGGAATGATCCCACATATAAAAATTACATGTAGTATATTTCATCTGCCAGATCTAATTTCTTTCAATATAGCTAGGTTTTTAATTTTACATGTAGGTGTCATTATCCACATTTCTGAATTGTTTTTTTTTTACTGCAGTAATATTTTGTCTTTTAATATTTACATTTAGTCCTTCTCTGAAAAATAGGGGAAGTATAGCTCTTCTCTATATTATCATAAAATAGTTATAAATCGAGTTTCGTTTATTTTCTTTCTAATTTTTGTAAAGTAAACTCCTTTTTTAATTTTTATGCATTTTGCTGGGTTTTTATTTTTGACTGGTGATACATGTATTAAGGGGAGATAACCACTTGCACAAATCGGCATAAAAACCACCGCTTCGGTTTGAAATCAATTTGACGTTTGCGTATCCAACATTCTATTGCCGAGATATTCATATCGAGAGTTTGTCTTAATGAGATGCTTTATTAAATTTAAATTCAGCCCATCATTTTTAGTTTCCTCGTAAATATTTAGATTTTTCGTTCAGGAGACTTGACAATTTTCACCCAAACTCCAAGTTTGCAGATAAAATAAAGAATAAAGGACTTTGAATTGATGTGTGAGCTTTGACGAGAATAAACTATGGATACTCAAGATTAGTTAGGTCAATAAGTTTTTATTACGACAATAGTATTCAGTGAGTTAAAATGAGGTTTGTCTCATCCGTTTTTTTACTGAATTTTCACGGTCACGTGACTCTATTGTTGCTGATAAACTTGGGGTCAAACCGTGACCTGCTTTCCAACTGTATAACGAATTATGAATTTGATATCACAGATTATGAATTTGATATAACAAATTATGAATTTGATATAACAAATTATCAATTTGATATAACAGATTATCAGTTTGGTATAACAAATTACCAATTTGAGATAACAGATTATCAATTTAATATAACAAATTATCAATTAGAAATAACAAATTGTCAATTTTATATAACAAATTGTCAATTTCTCTACCAATAGTATGATTTCATTATAATAATGAGATTGGTTGAAACATTGCGTAACCCAAATTGGCGCATTTTTTTTTTGTGTATTGATTCATTGTTTATCTGACGTCCATCGACAAATATGTCATTGAATGCTTATTCAAAACTTTCTTAACAGGTTTAATGTTTCTGAAACCCTCTCCCTCCCCTTTTATCTATTATTTGAGGCAGTTTGGGGACTAGTTTGAATGTTCTCTATTCAGTACATGGGACCTGGTGTCTTAGAAAGAACGATTAAAATAGAAAAAGGCTCAATTTATATTGCACATTTTCAAATCAGAAAGAATGGATAGCGTGTTTCTAGGGACATAGGAACATGAAAGGATAAAAAATGCTGGCATGCTTCTTTATCAATTTCGATGGGCACATACAAGGATTAATGAAACATCCTTAAGTTCATCCTTGCATTTTTCTTTATATATTTGTTTCAATATTTATTTTGTTTGCACACTTTTTATTAAAAAACAAAGACCCATGCGCGTGATCTGGAAGAGAAAACCCATGCACAATCAGTACAATACTGTTGATAGAGTTGCTGATTTTTCTCTTTATCTTGTCTAGATTGTGGAGCACATTCGCCTATACATTGTATTTTTATATATGTTGTTTGCAATTTGATGATAGTATCAAGAAAAACGTAAATAGCTGAGTGACAACTATAGAATTACTTTTATTTCCATGATGAACCAAAGTGAACATATATATACATACAACTTTAATATTAAACCAGCATAAATTAATGCTCGTGGTCTTAGTATTATTCAACTTGGGAAGTTTTCGCTAAAATGGGCTATCGGAAATACAGATGAACGGATTTATCCTGCGCTAAAATGGGCTCTAATGTCTGCGCTAAAATGTCCCCTAGTAGTTTTGCGCTAAAATTATCTGCGCCCATCTGTTTTCTTGTTCATAGTTGAGATTAAATTTCTTTTTGTTTATGAAATTGGCAAATTTTATTAAATTAATTTCATTTTGGTTAATTTTGAATTTGCTTTCAACTGTTGATTCTTTTAACATTTAATACAGGCGATGAAACAAACGATTCAACTAATAAAAATGTTATTCGGAAATTATAAAAAACGGATAAAAGAATAAGCCCTTTGACACCATTTGCGAGTATGATGGTCTTGTGAAACAATGACAGTCCGTCGGAAGGGGGCGATGACTGACCCGTGTTTTATTAAGAGAGAGCAATATCTCTTGCACATAAAAGTCACCCTTTTAGATTTCGAAAAGAGCAGGCTAAGGCTACAAGGAAGCACTCGCACCATCAAAGTGGAAACGGATTAATATAAGTTGTAATAGCTTGTTTCCCAATCCACTATAAATAAATATGTTTAAACTAAAAGAAAAAGCAGCAGAAAAGACAGTGGTTTAAACTTTATTTTAAAATATCCTGTTTCAACCAAAAGAAAGAGAAAATATCTTTGCTCCAAGGGGATACTAATGTAAATGAATATTATCTTTCCGTTTTAATTTAACTGTACTTAAAAAAAATATGTGCCGCTTTTGCATTTCGGTTCTATACGTAGCAAGTCAAGCAAACCGCTCATATAAATTATGCTGTATGATTGAGCTGCACGAAATAAAAAAAAGTACGACGTTATTTATACAATGCATGAAAAATAACGTCAAAATAACGTTACCAAAACTAACACCAACACCGTACGCGACATAATACAGATTTCTTTTTTTTTGTATACATAAATCATTCTGCAATTTCATTCACTTGTAATGTGTGTATTGTGAATAGTAACTTAGGTATGCATAACTCTTGTACTCCTTCCTATAAACCTTAACTGCAGAGCGTACAATGTATTTTACTAAAAAAATATATAAAATTTGGTGTTACAATATTTAGGCATCCTGTTAACGTGGAGTTGAAAGGGTCAGATTTAAACTACATTACTCAGTATAGCATGTTCACATGAGGAGTGATTACTTTCAGGAAACTCTTGATTTGTAGTTCATCATAAAACTGTGATGGATTTGAATCTTACAGACATACATACGGAGGTACACTTATGAACCACATAAATAACGACAACTACTGACTTAGGACAATAACTTTTTTTTTTATTATTGTTACACATCCCCAAAAAGTGTCCGATAATTTTAGAATGTGTCCAGTTAAAAACGCCAGAATATTTCAAAATTCATATACCCCCAATAATACTCTGTTAAGTAAAAAACGTTTACCGCAATTCAATATTAATGGTGTGGGATAGTCTGTGCCAACTGTTTTAGGGTTTGTCTGACCGAAAGAGAAGTTTGAACAGAGTATTGGTGTTTGCCAGTGGCAGAATATTTCAAAATTCATATACCCCCAATAATACTCTGTTAAGTAAAAAACGTTTGATTGATGGTTAAAGCTACACGTGCATGAAATACTTGCCACTGGCAAACACCAATACTCTGATGATGATGAATTGAATTATCATATTTTCTTTTTTATTTTTTTATTTAGCAACACATTTCAACTGTGATTGATTATATATACATGTAGTATCAGAAGTCCAGTCCATTACTGGACTTCTGGTAGTATATAAAGTAATAAGTACATTTTGATGACCATTCCCTTCCATAATTGTGCATTCTTTTTATTTTTACATAACACAGAAAGGAGGAAACATAAGAAAGTTTGTAATAGCCTTTATAAAGTCGATTCATTTTCTTTCCTCAGAATGATTAACAGCAATGGAGACAGGATCAGAAATGGGAATGTTCGATGTGAAAATTGAAGACCTATAAACAAAATGATGTATCAATATTACACTCATTAGAAAGAAAAAAAAATTTAATCATGAACCATTGAGTCCTGAGTTTCGTACAAGTACCAAAACATTAAAGAAAGATGCTTATAATGAGCTCATATTAGAACTAAAGTGTCCTCTTGAATTACCACTGTACATGTAGCAAGACACATCATATGCGGGACTGAATTGAGGAAAAGAGCCAGGCAACTGACATTTTCACGAATTTTCCAGAGAAAAGATGGCAAAGGGGGAGAGCAATGCAACATGATACATGCAAAATTAATTGTTTCTTTGATTGTTTTATTTTAAACTTTAAAGGGGCATGAAAATGATAGAGATTTTTGTCACAAACTTCACATGTTTGTATAGCATTGAATGTTTTATTATATATTAAAAATTGGTTATAGTAAATTAAAGAAATTCCAGTTATGATTAAAAATTTATAAGGAAAACGAGACATTGTTTTGTGTCAATTATAATGTATTGCCTAACATAGTAATATATGACTGCATTAATTACAACATGTTTAAAGCAATATCAAAATACCAAAAATGAACAGTATTCTAATCTTGTTTGATATATGTATAAATTGTGCGCTATTATACACATTGATATTGTAAAATATCAACCTCGAACCACAGTGTGAATCTCTCTGATGTCGAGTGCGTATTCTTTTTCTATACACAGAAACACAGTCACAATCAAAATCAAGAGGTAAACAAAGAATTACAAAACTAAAGGGCATTTACAACAACACTTTGAAAAATACTCCAAAAAAACCAACACGAACTCCATCAAAAACCGGGAATGAATTCAGGTGCTCCTAAAGGGTAAAATCCGATAAACTGCTTATCTTGCTTCATTTCTGTTGTTTTTCCCTTCACTTCAATAGTTTTTCGATAGACGAAAGTAAGCTTAATAATTTTCTTTGGTCATGTTCACGTCGCTGAAAAATCTGCTCAGCAGGGTGATATAGTCGAAGAGAAAAACGTAACCAGATAAAAAAGGATAATAGTAATATTGTCACAGAATTATCAAACCTATATTTGGATACCAATTGTACTGAGATGCACATTGTAAAAACTTCTCTAATGATAGACCAACACTGAATCAGAGATGTCTACACAAGATAAAAATATGTCACAATTATTATGTACCATACTATACTTACCTAGATACATAAGTTTTCAGTTCCAAATATTTTTTGAAACAATACACATTCAAATTTAAAAGATTAACCACACCAAATCGACTGCTGCAAATATACCTAAAGAAATAACTATTTTTCATATGGATATCATAAGGTGCGCACTAAAAAGTAAGTTTATTACTAAAACAGTGAATGAAAATATCAACTCAATAATAGAATTAAAAAGATCGGTATACTTACAGTACAAAATCAGTACTGAAACACTACTGACAAAATCAGTACTGAAACATTACTGACGAAATCAGTACTGTAACAGTACTGACGAAATCAGAACTGAATCGGTACTGACGAAATCAGCACTGAAACAGTACTGTCAAAATCAGTACTGAAACAGTACTTACAAAACAGTGCTGAAACAGTACTGTTAAAATCAGTACTGAAACAGTACTGACGAAATCAGTCCTGAAACAGTACTGTTAAAATCAGTACTGAAACAGTACTGTCAAAATCAGTAATGAAACAGTACTGTCAAAATCAGTACTGAAACAGTACTGTCAAAAACATTACTGAATAAACAAAAAGTATAACATTACAAGTTTTCTGTCTTGCCGAACAGTGCTGATATATACGAGGGTAGAAATGTACCAAAAAAACGTGAGTAAATTCTTGGTAGTGTATTCAGTAGCATATATAACAGACATACAACACAGCTTAATCTAACGTGCAATATATATTAGAAGATGTGGTATGAGTGCCTATGAGACAGCTCTCTATCTCCGTCACAATTTGTAAAAGAAAATCATAATCGGTTGAAGTACGCGGTACGGATTCAACATGGAACCTTGAATCGCAACAAACAAACATACCTAATTACAATCGACACTATAAACAAATACGTCAGCCAAAAAGTACAGCCATTACAGTGAAGCATAATAAGGGGGACTCTTAAGTGTATTTATAATATAAATATGTTCGTCTGCCGTAGATTAAATCTTGCACGCGCGCACCAATTTCAAAACTCGTGCTCACGACTTTTGAACTTGTGTACATGACTTTCAAAGTGGCGAGCAAGACTTTCAAACACGTGCTTACGACTGTCAAAAAGGGTGTTTGCGACCTTCAAGATCTAGAGCGCATCACTTTGAAACTGGAGTGCAACAATTTAAAACTGTTGCGCATGACTATTGAAATGGTGTGCACGAATTTAAAACTGGCGCACACGACTTTCAAAATTGGTCGCATGAATTTCAAACTGGTGCGCACATCTTTCGGATTGTCGCACCAGTTTAAAAGTCGACCGCTTCATATTTACAAAGTTTTAGCAACCCTCTTTCAAACCTAAGACAGTGTGTAACACAAGAACAATAAAACAAACTCAGGGCTTCACTCATCAGATCCATACAAAGCAAAACCGAGTAGCAAAAACAGATTGGACTCATACATCTCCATTACCATTCCAAAAACAAAAATGCACACATTAGGATATTTCCGGGGGCAAAACACCAGACCCCTATTCCCTCGTTTCTGAATGCATTATGCATTATGTGATCACAATATTAATCTTTCGACCATTTACGCTGCTGTATTTTTTATTAACGTGGATTCCAAGTTACGCGTAGCTTCGCCTCATAGATAAAAACTGGTCTAAATTTTTGTACAAATTTTCATATCACAAAAAAAAATCAAAGCAATGATCCACGTTCTACAAGTTTAAAGTATTCACACACTTCAATCAATTAAAAGTATATCAATAGGTGAACAAATGTTGTTTTCTGATGATTAAGTCAGGTCACGCATTGTCTTTCATGATCCAAATAATGCGTTGAATGATCTTTCACGATCAATTTTGATGAAAATTTACTTTCACAATTTTTAAATATATCATAATATATTGGAATGTGCATGACTTTTATAGTTACAAGACATGATTTCTCTTAATTGTTTTCATAGGATTGTGTGTCGCCTTTTGTGTTTTCTTAAAACGTACTGCATTTTTTATTTCTTGCACAGTAAAATTAAGGAAAGTGATCATTTTGAGAGACATCAATTTACGAATTGACTTACGTTATTTATTCTTTTACGATCAATTATCTCGATTACACAAAAACCACTTTTATTCCGATTCAGAGCAAATAATAGTATAACAACACATATTTTATCCATATTTACTTTCATATAAATACTCAGGTCTTAACCCATCAGATCCTTACAAAATTTTAATTTTTAAATGATATAAATTGAAAAACAAACAGTTTTATTTATCTACTCACATGAAACAAACCGGGATGCGGTATTCAGTACGTACGTAGGTGAAACTGGACGATATTCATCTAAACGCACTCAAGAACATCTGTATCGTTTTAAAAGACCCGCTAAATTCAAAAGAATCATTTATCAACACATTAAGAAGCCGAATCATCCTATTAAATATTTAGCAGTTCAACCTTTGGAAGTGGTATATAAGCAGCCTGGTGAATCTCATTCAAAGTTTGTACGATCACGGAAAATAATTGAAATAAATTGGATTAAAAAATTGCAGACAGTCTACCCTCTCGGTCTTAATATATCATGGGAATTGGCAATATATCAAGAACCGATTCTATTAACATTTTGGATATAGTTTCTAAAACTGTTCGAAAATAACGTTCTCATGGACGTAGAAAAAATCGCCATCAAAGAAAATTTCGAACCAATCATACCAATATTTCGGACCTAATTTCTATTTCAAAAAACAACGGCAGGCATTATCTGTTAACAAAGCTCTGTTCATTACCGATTAATAAGTTTGTTAAAATTTTAGAGGATTACAACACAATTTCATATAGCAGTATGAAATCGTTCAAATTATAATGGCATATTGTTATTATAAACTGTTTCCAAAATTAATCGCCCTGAAGATCATAAAAAACATTTTATTAAAATAAAGTATGTCAATAAAGGTTTTGATTTTGTAAATATTGCCGGTATTTTAAACGACCATTCTGTTAAAGAACAAATTCCTGGATATTTTGATAATACTGAGCTCCCTCTTATTTGTTATATTTACAAGAAATCTACCTGGAAATTTGTATTTAATTATAAACAATTGTGTAAAGATGTTAATAACAGTGAAAATATACCTAATTCATGTAATTGCAGTAATTCCGAATACATTTATGGACCCATTTCCCCTTGCTATAACAGGAGATCTTAACATCGTTCAAGACCGAGAGTTTTAACCATTCCTCAGTAAAGGACCTAAATATTGTCCCCCGTCTATTATAAATTGGAATGAGTGTCGTAATATCGTCCACGATTCACTCCGTACTTACTGTTTGAAATGGATAAAAAATGGATTTTGAAAAAAATTAGGACATATTGTGTAACATTTCTGTCATCAAAACATTTTGGGAAATGATAAATAATTGTCGAGTTTTAAGCTTGTGTGAATTTTAAATAATTCAGTAAAATTTATTTCTGCTTATTTGAACTCTTATTTTTTAATTCAGAAATTATCATAAATAAAACTACTCCGATGTCCATAGCTTTCAATATGTTTTTTTAACGTTTCATTCTAGAAAATAATTTCAGTAATTTTTCCAGGCATTTTGTAAAATGACGAAAAAAATAGTCATTATGTGAAATGAATGAATCTTGCAGGCAATTTAGAAAATGCCTAAATTCGGAAAATGCATGAAGCATACAGAAAGAATTTCAAACGTGTTTTTTTCAATAATTAAGGTCTTTCCTTTTTCTATAAGGAAACACCTTACTGTATTTCTTCTGATTATTATTATTATTCAAACTTTAACGACTTTTCCCCAAAAAAGTACACGACATGTTAAAATGATACTAGGTATCTAGTATCGGTTGACCAAAAGCTATCTTGTGTTTAGGGCACGACCCCGTAACATTTCCTTTATAAAGGTTATCTCCCCTAACACCGAAAACCTTGTTATCATTCTAACTCCATAACCATAATAGGTAGAATAAAAACGAAGGGTGGAATTTGTTCAGGAGCAGATCCTGGTTCTTCGTTACATTTAAATCGAGAAGATTCAACGACTCATTGGTAGGGTTATGCCCCTTTAGAAATAAACAAATGTCGGTTGGCCACTAAAACTCAGAAACCGTAAGTTGTAGCCACCTAGGATCTTCACCAATGATCATCAATTCACTTTGAATCAAAAAATGTTCAGCATAATAAGATCTATAAAATTAGGTCAAGGTCAGAGTTCAAGGTCCCTAGCAACGACATAAAACACCTTAGCAACCTTATATTTTTGAACTTAGAAGGCTATGAATAATATAAATATGCAATTTTTAATACTGGAAATGACATTTTTGTCCCTAGCAACGACATATATGTCCTTAGCAATCACTTATTTTTATCTTTAAAGACTATGAAAAGTGCATATCACATTCATAATACTTGAAGTAATATTTTTATCCTTAGGAATGATTTTTGTCCTTAACAACCACTTGTTATGAACACAAAAATCCTTAGGAACAATATTTTTTTTTGAACTAAGAAGACTATCAATAAAAGGAAAAAGGAAAGACCTTTCAATTGTTCATGAACAATTGACTTTTAATTACAATTGTTTTCCTTTCGTGTTTGAAACCTCGATGCCGTATGATGATGTTCAATGGCGAATATTTCATAGTCTTATAGCGCTTTATTAATAAAGCGTTTATTTTATTGTCTTTATTCTTCAGTATATCGTTTCAGTTGGGTGGTTTTGTTAACCCTTGGAATATGTGTTCAACATTCGGAATATTTAATCAACAAATCAAGAATACACATTTTATTGTGAAAATAAACCGTGAAAAATATAATGCAACACAACAAACTTTTATTTTGGACGACAGGTATAAACATGGTTAGATGTATGATTGCGTTTGTGATGCACAGAACTAACCCCTCATACTATTGCGATTATAAAACTGACAAATTATCATCGTGGAGTTGGAGGGGCCAGCTGAGGCCAGCCTCTGGGTGCGGCATTTTCATTATTGATAATTGACTGTGTTCTAATCTCTGGTAGGGGTGTTGTCTCTTTGACACATTACCCGTTTTCATTCTAAATTGCTTTGTGTAACAGCTTCAACATTAAAATAATTTCTTGGCAGCCGCAACGTAATACTTATTACCGTATCAAATCGTATATGCAATACTCGGTATGAGAAAACCTTGTTCGAAAACAAACATTAGAATGAACATTGACATTCCAGGTACATTACTCGAACTCCATATCAGTTTAAATACCCTTCGTACTTTCTTTATTATCGTCTCAACGATCACAGCTATTGACAATATGGTTATAAAAATAACATATGTAAACATGTAGAACTCAAGTATAAGAGGTACTTTTAGTTCAAATAATCGTTTTCAGTTTATTATAAAAGCTGTATATAAATTGTAGCCATGGTTCACCTATGTTGTTTATCAGTTGCCTATACAATATAAATAGATGTTAACCATAAGATACAGTCACCTGCAACTATCAAATTAGAAAAAAAGTACAAATCCGAAAATAATTTATGTACATTTCTTTTGTTATTCCCTTTATCTTAAATATTTAATCTTGAAGAGTAAATCTTTCTATCATAAATGAGTTAAGCTAGAGAATTTGAATTATACACATGCCACTCAAATTACCTTTAACATGTTAGACGTTGAAATAGAATCCTTGTTTGAAACGAGTCTATTAAACCAATAGATAAAAATACCTTTATTGTGTGGGTATAAGTATTGATTTTTCAAAGGTCACATTCACATAATTCAGACGTACATGCACATGTATTTACATGTACGGCTTATCATGACTTGAAGATTTTGAGAATTGATTCAGTGCCTCATTGTGAAAATATTTGATTATCACACAAATGTAGGCATTAGCTTGACATGTTTGAAATAAATCATAGAAAAAGACTATTTCAGTTGAATAGAAAAGATAATGAATACCTTTAAATTATTACACATCATTTTTTTACATATTTTTTTATTTTTTTGTTTATAAATGAGTTATCGATATTTGAATACATTTACAAAGACATCTAAATCTAAATAATGATGAAATATTCGTATGACTAGTGAAAAACTCCAGTTTATCAGTTAGATTATAGTTACATTTTCAATCGTGATAAAGCAATGCTGTGTCTTAACAATATTACCAACACGTGTTCTTACTTATCACTAAGGATTTTCTTATCCCAAGCATAGATTACCTTAGCCGTATTCGGCACAACTTTTTGGAATTTTGGATCCTTAATGCTCTTCAACTTTGTACTTGTTTGGCTTTATAAATTTTTTTGATATGAGCGTCACTGATGAGTCTTAAGTAGACAAAACTCGCGTCTGGCGTTCTAAATTATAATCCTGGTACCTTTCATAACTATTAACAAACACAGTATGATAGACGATTTTAATTTTGAAATTATAAATTTCCCCCACCTTAGTAGCAATATACCAACTTCACCTGCATATGGGATATATATTCAAGAGCTGCAGCTCATACTCCGACTTTGTGAAACGTCATCAGTGTCTGAGTAGAAAGTTGATGAACCAGGGTTATGTCAAAGAATATCTCGTCCTTTTTCTAAAAAAAAGTTCATCGGAAGGTACCAAGACCTTGTTGATAAATATTCCGTATCAATTTCTCAAATAATACACGATGGTCTTGATGTATAGATTCTGCGTACTGATGTTGTTTATCATCTTAACAACTTGTTTTACAGTTCTTTCATTTGTCTTTGTTCTATTATTAATATTACTTTTACTGTTGAATGGTTTTATGTGATATTCGTTTGACGTGGCTCGGTACTTATACATCTCGTCAATGTGTTTGTATTGGCTTTCATTTTTTGGTGGTTTGTTTTGTATATGCGACTTTTTGTATTTCTTTTGTTCTCATAACGTGACTCTGTACTTTAAAAAATCCTGTCAGTATGATATTGTTCTATTATATGTCATTATGATATATTTCTATTATGAATTACTATATACGTTGAACCACAAACGTCACAATCATTCAATCGCGTAGTGGAATTAACTATTTGTGGATTCTTATAAATTCTATATATAACTTTTGGACAAGTTTAAATCTCGGTCTATTTCTGAAATTTATTCTTACATACTTTTGATTTTTTAACCCTGTATGCTAACATTGCCTATGTAAAATTTTAAAATCGTTTGTATGCACATTGAACGACAAATTTATGTGACGTATACAATTTTCTGACGTCAGACACTCAAATCAATGAGTGTGTTCGTAGATAGTAGATGTTTTTGTGTTCTGTTAAATTGTTCCTTTTAAAATTGTTATACGATGATGACTGATGTACCCATATTTTGACTATTTTATTTATTGTGTCTGTTTATTTAACGCATCAATGTAAATATAACGGAATTTGATGAGACTGTCATTAAAGTGAGAGGGTTAGCGCTATAGAACCAGGTTTAATCCACCATTTTCTACATTTGAAAATGCCTGTACCAAGTCAGGAATATGACAGTTCTTGTCCATTCGTTTTTGATAAGTTTTGTTATTTTATTTTATGGTATGGGCATGCGTCAAACGATATGGTAGGGTAAACGAACAGTCCTAGAAAATGGGATATAATTGATGGATAACGAATTTTTTAATCATAAAATTGCTAAAATTTGAATACTAGAATACTTAAGTTTATAAGAAGTTGAAAGTATTTGGACAAAATTTGCAGTAGACTTTGAATTCCAAGTGAGATTAGCTCAGTCTAGATTCGTAATGAGTGAAAACAATATGGCTTCCCCTATGAAAGTAAACAATGACTCTCAAGGTGAAATCCAAAATGACACTTTAGTTACTTGCTCTCAACCAGCTTCCACAATCACTCCACAGCAATCTATTAGCAACAAGCGATCACTCCCAGATAGTCCCGATAACCTCCCAGCGACACTTAAACAGAAAACAAGACAACTAAGGAGGCGAGGTAACTCGATGGGTGACCTTACCGAGATAGACAATCCAAAAAAAGCTGCTTCAATACGTAAGTCTGTAGCTGACAGAGTCCTTGAAGCCCTCAGCAGCCCAGAGGTACTAAATACTATCATACCCATTTTATCTAAACAAATTAGCGATACATTAGAGCCAATTATAGAAGCTGAAGTTAAAAAATGTGTTGCCGAAGAAATCCAACCACTATTACAGAAACTAGATTGTCAGTCTAGTATAGTTGAAACACAAAAGCAACAGTTAATTAAACAATTCATACAACTCTCGTCATTGCAACGCACCACCCAAGACCAAATCACATCAAACAATGAACGTGAAAAAGAAATCAACTTTCTCTATAATAGGGTCGCTCTACTGGAAAACAGGCTTGAAATTCAGGAACAGTACTCTAGAAGGACAAGCCTGCGTTTCAATAATGTTGCTATTCCCGCAGACAGAATTCAAGGGGCAAAAATAGTTCATCCAGTCGATACTGATAGCATCATCCTAGATATATGTAACAACAAACTCGGACTCGACATTGGTATTGGAGACATTGGACGATCCCATGTCATCGGCAAGCTCAAACAAGGAAGGTCTCAAGTAATTGTCCGATTTATTTCATACAGAACTAGACAACTGGTATACTCCAACAAAAAAGCTCTGAAAGGTGATCCTAATGGTACATTTATTACAGAAAACCTAACACATTTTAGGACAAACCTCGTCAAACAGTTAGCAACGCTAAAGTACAACAACAAAATCAATGCCTGCTGGACACAAGACGGTCGGATCTTTGTCAAAGTGAATGCTAACAGTCAAAAGCGCATTATTAACAACCTCGATGATATTAGTGATCTCGAGTCAGATATCCAACAACTTGAAGAACGCACGAACACAAATAACTCTGATGGAATGTAGAGTACAAGGTTTCACCATATTTCATATTGATTATATATAATAAAGACTTATCTTTAATTCTACTACAATTGAATAACTTTTTGAGAGTGTGTCATATGTACTGAACAGTTAATAACAAAATATTATATTTACAGATTGTTTCTTTCCCAAATGTGAAACTGTATGAAAACCCCGCATCTTACCAAAAGCAATCAAAGTCAGTGATCCTATTACAAAATTCTATGTTCATCCATTAACACAATGTATTGAGAGTAAATTAAAGTCTCGGTTTTTTTTTGGTTTTTGTTTTTTGTTTTTTTTGTTTGTTTTTTTTTTAAAGGTTTATTCATTCTTATTCTTAAACTTGAAAAACACTGAAGTAAAGATTCATTTGAAAGAAAAATCAATTTAAAAAACAAAAAGCAGTAGCTAGTACTGTTAGTTAAATAATACACATTCCAACTTAATATGTGTGTATATTCTCGATATATAGTTGTCGGAATCCGTAAAACTTGTTCCAATCTGGTTTTTTTTTATTTTGATTTGTTTTTGATTTGTTTTTCTTTGGTTAGAAAGGAACAAAAACTAAATCCAAAAGTGTCCCTAAAATCATAGCCTTTTTTGTTACCTTATATTACACTTATTTTGACCTTCACCACTGTATTTAATATTTTCAATTGCATGGTATGTTGTTTGTATGTATATATTATGTTTATTAGGTGCATCTAAAAATTGAACAATTTTGTTAATTGTATTGCAGGCACTAACTTGACAGAGACCTAATGAGAATCTTTTTTAAAAATAAATAATTATAGCCCATTTCATTAAAAGTCTTTAAAAAAATTACATCGATTGAACATTTCCGTTTGCCGTAAATTTTATGTTTATCTATGAGTACATACTCTAACCAGTCTACTGACCATAGGTGTCAACAATAGATAATTGTGGTTAAGCTCGAGTAATTTACCATTTCGAAACCGTTATACATTGCCTAGAGATTCACGAATTAATTGTAGTTCACCCACAAACAAAATCTAACCGAACTACATACAGATGACCGCTTTAAACTAACATAATACCCTATCAAAAAATATTAATACCCTATTAAAAAATATCAACTATTTGATAAGAATAAGAAAAAAGTTAAACATGTCGAGAAATGGGGAAATCCAATATTTCACTTACTAAGTTTTTCAAGCATCACAATTCATTGTTCAATAGTTAGATAAGCCATTTGAAACAACTATAAATTGAACGGGATTTTTGCTTGTCTGCAAATTGTAAATTGTATGTTGACGTACTAACCTATTGCGTATCATATCATAATTTGTTATCTAATGTTTATAGCCTGTCTTTAACTCTATTAAGCTAACAGCATTTCTGGAAGTTTGTGATAATAGTCATAACACAAAAACATTTGTTTTGTTTAGCCAGGATATATAAAAAAAAAACAACGTAAAGCTACAAACCTACTTACAGCCATGTCTATTGATCGCTGGCTAATAGTTGTCTCATCGGCAATCATACTTTAGCTTCTGGGGTAACTATCAAATACAGTCCCATGTACTTTTTTCTTTCTTTATTTATTTACCAATTGCTTTTTTTTTTTTTTTTTTTATTTCTAAATACAATACATATAACTTCTTCAGTATTACAATATCCCATTTTCATTCTCCTTTTTTTTTATGACTTCCATATTTGCGAGGCTTATTTATTGGCCTTTAACATTTTTCAACTTTTCTTGCTCTTACTTTTTTGTATTTTTCTGTGATGATGAAGGTGGTGATGATAATGATGATATGTGTGTCAGTTTTGTAATGTTCTCCTACAGCAGTCCTCTCCTAATTCCTGTAACAGTTTATTCATGTAATGGATAACTGCGTCCAGGAATACAGGGCTGCTATAGGTATATTTAATAACAGAAAAAAACGATGTGGACCTTCATCCAATTTACACATAGCTTCCTATCTAGACATATTTATAATCAACTTACGTTGCAGTCTCCTCATCTTCAATCTCTCTGTTTTACAAACAATTAATCCAAGATCAAACATTATTTTTCTGTTGTACGTACTTCATTTTCTCCTTATTATTGGAAATGTTGAAACAAATCCTGGTCCAAGTTTTCGTAATGAATCGAACGCACCGTCGATGAATGAAACACAACCACAAGAAAATTTTATATCCATTTGTAGTCTCAACATAAGATCCGTGAGAAATAAACTAAAATTTCTAAATAATTTTTGTGATGAATTTGATATTATTACGCTATCGGAAACACACTTAGATCCCAACATTGCTGACGCCGATATAAAACTTGATTCCTTCTCTTCAAATATAGTCCGAAAAGATAGAAATAGCTTTGGTGGTGGTTTACTCATTTATGTCAAAGATGGTATCGGACTTAGTCGAATAAATGCACTCGAAACGAAAGAAGACGAATCCCTGTTTGTCAATATCCATGCTAAAGGTCAAAGCTTCCTATTGTGTCACACTTACCGATCGCCTAATTCAGATAATAACTACTGGACACGATTAAATCATGCAATTGGGATGGGTTTGCAGGTCAATGAGAGGATGGTAATAACGGGCGATTTGAACTCTGACTTACTTACTACGCATAATAACAAACTGATTGACACATTAAATTTGTTCAATTTAACCAATGTTATTGAATTACCTACTAGAGTAACGGACCATAGTAGTACTCTGTTAGATCCGATTATTATTAGTGACTCTATGTCATGTTCCTTTTCAAATGTTCTAAAAACTCCATCTGCAATTAGTGATCATGATGCACCTGTTGCATTTCTCGAATGTCCAATGTCCGATTTTAAATCTTTTAAAAGAGAAGTATGGCTATACGATCGGGCTGATAAAGCCAAATTTGCTGAGAAATTAGACGAAATAGACTGGAATACTATGCTTCCCGAAAGTAAAACCACTAATGAGATGTGTGAATGTTTTACAATAGAATTTTTGAAAATAGCTAAAAAATGCATTCCTACTAAAATAGTAACAGTACGACATAATGACAAACACTGGTTCAATAATGACATAAGACGTGAAATTCGAATCCGAGACAGATTAAGAAAAAAAGCGATTAAATATAATTGTGAAAATAATATTATGAAGTACAAAAAACAACGAAATAAGGTAAATAATATGAAAAAAATCGCCAAGGAAAATTTTGAAACAAATTTGGACTGTCTAATATCAAAACAACCCTCAAACTCAAAAACGTATTGGAAATTAATGAAAACGTTAATTAAATCCAAAAAAGGTTCAGAAACCATACCCCCTCTCCAAAATATTATAAATGATAATGAACTGAATGATACTGTATATGAAGATGAGGAGAAATGTAATTTGTTGAACAAATATTTTAGTATGATTTCAAAATTAGATGAGGATCATGTTGATTTGCCCGAATTTGATACAAAAACTAATAGTAAGTTTTCAGATATTCAAGTAAATATAAAAGAAATAATAGATATTATTCAGATATTAGATCCAAACAAAGCATCTGGTCCTGATGTGATCAGTCATAAGATGCTAAAGCTGTGTCCAGAAAAGGTAGCAGTTCCACTCCATATTATATTTAATAAATCCTTAAGAGAGGGAATATACCCAACTAGCTGGAAGATAGCAAATCTGATACCCATTTTCAAAAAGGGAGATTCATCCTTGCCATCAAATTATAGACCGATATCATTAATTAGTTGTGTAGGAAAAGTTATGGAAAGAGTAGTGTTTAAGCACTTATACAATCATTTAAAAGCTAATAAATTAATTTATGAGTATCAATCAGGATTCCTCCCTAAAAATTCAACTGTTCATCAACTCTTAGAAATATATAATTGCATATTAAACTCTTTGGAAAAAAAAGATATAAATTGTTTTGTATTCTGTGACTTCTCTAAAGCTTTTGACAAAGTTTGGCATAGGGGTCTTATATATAAAATGAAAGCTTATGGTGTTGACGGAAACGTATTGAATTGGTTTCAGGATTATCTACACGACAGAAAACAGAGAGTAGTATTAAATAACTCGTCTTCTTCCTTCTGTAATGTCTCAGCTGGTGTCCCCCAGGGATCAGTTCTGGGCCCTCTTCTCTTTGTCTTATATATTAATGATATTGCTGATAAGCTTACTTCACTGTGTCGGCTATTTGCTGACGACACATCATTCAACTATTCTGGTAACGATGGAGAACAGATTAGATCTGTTATTGATCGCGACTTGAAAGAGCTGGATGTTTGGTCTTCTAAATGGCTTATGTCATTCAACCCAGATAAAACCGAAATTATGATTTTTTCAAATATTGAGACTCCAGACCTCAGCTTTTCCTTAAATGGTAAAAATATACCTTTAAGTACATCTCATAAGCACCTGGGAGTTAATTTCAGTAGTGACGCAAAATGGAACAATCATATTGAAAGTATAATTACAAGTGTAAAGAAACACTTAAATGTTTTACGTAAACTTAAATATCGATTATCTCGAAATAATTTAGAAAAACTATACTTAGTTTTTATTAGACCCATTTTCGAATATGCCACGGAAGTGTGGGATAATTGTGGAATAGGCTACTCAAATAAATTAGAAAATTTACAATTGGAGGCCGCAAGAATAGTAACAGGTCTACCAATATTTACAAAAACTGAAACTTTATATTCTGAGGTTGGCTGGGAATCTCTTTTTGAAAGAAGAAGAAGAAGAAAATTACAGATGTTTTATAACATGAACCAAAAGCATGCACCAGAATATCTATGTAATCTTGTACCTCCTTGTGTACAAAGTACAACCAACTACCCGTTGCGAAATGGTCAAGATATTATTGTTCCATTTTGTAGACTTTCCCTTACTACTGAATCGTTTATTCCCTCTACTATACGTGAATGGAATAAACTTGATCCAAAAATTCGCAGTGTCGACTCTATTTCTAAATTTAAGAAAGAATTAAAAAACGATAGTCTAGTATGTAAAATTGAAACGTTTTATTTGTACGGCCCAAGGAAATTAAATATTATCTTAACGCAATTGCGATGTTCCGCTTCATCCTTAAACAATGACCTATTTAGAGCTAACATTATAAATGATCCCTCTTGTCATTGTGGGTCCGATATTGAGAATGTCTACCATTACTTTTTCGTTTGCCCAAAATACACATTATGTAGGAAAAACTTATTCGATAACCTTAACTGGCTATCTGAAAACTTTGTTTTAGATACAAAACTATTAATTTGCGGACACTTGGAACTTTCGAACGAACAAAATATTCAAATTTTCAAACATGTTCAGAATTACATAAAAAGGTCAAACAGATTTCTTATGCCTTGATAGAGCGTTATTATTGCTGACACAGGACGTCATCGTTGCCATCAATCCACAAGTCATCGTCACAGAAGTATACGATTTTTCAAACTTTCTTTTTCCTTTTTTACTTTGTCTCCACTTTGTTCACCTATGAAAGCTAGTATTATATTGTATAAACTGTTTGTTTTATATGCATGTCCATTATATTATACTATTATTGTAACTTTATATTGTATTATGGAGAAGACTTCATAAGTATGATTTACTTGTGTCTAATCCATTTTGCTTTAATTCAGCAAATAAAATATGTTTAAACTAAATTAAACGGGTTCATTCTATTTCATCCAGTACTACGAATTATTTGTGCTTTATCACCTTTCGAGAATATAAAATGTGCATGCCTCATATAGGATAAGATCATCTTTTTGGAAAGATGATTGCATTGAGTTGAAAAAGAAAGATTTTGTAGATTTTCTGTAGATTTTTTTTTAGAATCAGCATATTGATAATACCACTACAGGAGTAAACAGTTTCACAGTTTTCTGAAGACTCTCTTTAACTACGGCCAGAATAATTGTCAATCTAATGTACAATTTCTTTGTAGAACATGGAGATGTTACCGTAAATGTAATAACATTGATACAATTGAGAATGGAAATGGGGAATGTGTCAAAGAGACAACAACCCGACCATAGAGCAAACAACAGCAGAAGGTCACCAAAAGGTCTTGCAGCGAGAAATTCCCGCACCCGGAGGCGTACTTCAGCTGTCCCCTAAACAAATATATATACTAGTTCACTGACGATGAACGCCATTCTAAACTCCAAATTGTACACAAGAAACTAAAGTTAAAAATTATACAAGACTAACAAAGGCCAGAGGCTCCTGACTTGGGATAGACGCAAAATTGCGGCAGGGTTAAACATGTTTATGAAATCTCAACCCTCCCCCTATACCTCTAGCCAATTACGAAAAGTAAACGCATAACAATACGCACATTAAAATTCAGTTCAAGGGAAGTCCGAGTCTGATGTCAGAAGATGTAACCAAAGAAAATAAACAAAATGACAATAATACATAAATAACATCAGACTACTAGCAATTAACTGACATGCCAGCTCCAGACTTCAATTAACCTGATTGAAAGATTATGTCTTCATCATATCAGGCACAATTCTTCTCGTGAGGGGTTTAGTATCATACCATCATAACATATGTGAGAAGAACATAACCCGTGCCATGCCAACGACTGGTTTTTAAATAAAGTTTTTAGTTCCGATGCAAAGACCCTATAAGTGAATCAATATTAACGCCAAAATATGCAATCTGTAATGACCTGACAACAGTATCGTAACTATATCCCTTCTTAATAAGTCTATTTAAAGGTTTTGTAAGCTTCTGAGGTGAATACTGACATTTTTGTGCTTTATAAAGAATATTTACATAAACTATTGGATGCGAAATACCTGAACGTATAAGAAGTCTGCATGTTGAGCTATATTTACGAATGATGTCCTTATACCGATGATAAAATTTAGTAAATGTTTAGACTAGTTTGTGATATCGAAAACCCTGGCGTAATACTTTGTCAGTAATACATAACGTTGTTTGTACAGAATTTTTTAGGCTTAGGCATCAAATACAAACAAGGCAAGATCTTCAATGTTCAATGTAATGAAACCACGAAGGACTTATGATTCGACAAAATCTCATTCTTGACGTTGAAGTTGTCAAAATATATGTTTTTGTATGTGTAATTACCTGAATATATTAGCATGTTTATTCTTAATGTAGTTAGAAGTCACTCAAAGACTTACAATTAATATACACAACAATATTATTGAATCAACAGGAACACCAACATATGTATCGTGAAGAGGTGATTGATACTTTACAGCTTTTTTGTCTGAGATCACCCCTAGCTTTTGGAGGGTCCGTGATGCTTATTCTTTAGTTTTCTATGTTGTGTCATGTGTACTATTGTTTGTCTATGTGTCTTTTCATTTTTAGCCATGGCGTTGTCAGTTTATTTTCGATTTATGAGTTTGACTTTCCATTTGTAATCTTTCGTCCCTTTTTTACCCCCAAACACGGACGTT
This sequence comes from Mytilus edulis, assembly GCA_019925275.1. NCBI lineage: Eukaryota > Metazoa > Mollusca > Bivalvia > Mytilida > Mytilidae > Mytilus > Mytilus edulis. The sequence goes on from CM034352.1 coordinate 41,989,857, forward strand.
GGTCGATCTTTCACGCAGTTTTTCAACTTAAGAATTCGGGCAAAGATCTAATATTTTGACCATCTCTTACAATGTGCCCAGATCAACTTACTCCCATGTCCTGGCGTAGTCCGCAATGGAATCCAGAATTCTTTTGAAGTTTAGGTTCCAATTGATATGTTGGACTTCTATGAACATGACTCATTTCGAAGACGTGCAAATTGAATTATATATAGATCCCCAGTTTAAAGCTTTTATTAATTTCATAATTACATACAGTGCAACATCAATTTATCAAACACGTTTCCTTTTCATTTGCAATTGACCTTGCAGCGATTTAATTAAAGAACTTTGAAATATTAAGTAGCTGTTGTTGATTTTCATTACAGGACACATTATAACTGTAATGCGACACTTACATAGAAAAATTACTTACAATTTGACTTTCATATGTTTCGGAATATGCAGGTGATATTTCATGCGATTTCTTTATTTTCAACACCACCTAAAATAGTTTTGTCAAACTTCAAAGTTTAAACGTTTTTGTCAGTTTTAAAACAAGAGTCTATAAGCTAATCTTTTAAACGAACAGATTCTATAATTTTATTTTTAAACATGTTTACTAGACTTTTATTTAACTTTTTTATTTTATGCAAGTATAAAAACTCTGTTTTACAAAATGAAAGATGTATTAAAGTGCTAGATGTGATTCGAGCTGATGCAGTTGGTTTCAACGTAAGATAAACTACGTTTTGAAAGAAAACGCAACTAACACTTGGAACAAATGGTTGCTGAAGAACATTTGGCCAACCAATATTGTATTGCTTTTCACTTTAATAGAGATGACCACACGATGCATTAACTTTCATACGATCTGTGCTTATAAAAAAACCCACACAATTTGGTTAACGAAGACAACACTGTCCAAGGTTAAGGGAATGAGTTGCGTCTTCAAACGAATCTAATTCCTTCTGTATGTGTGAGTCCCATTTTTGGAGCATGTAATTCAGTGGTTCTTGTTTGTTGCTGTGTAACATATTTGTTTTTCGTTTATTATTTATTATAAAAATGAGGTCTTTAGTTTTCTCGGTTGGATTGTTTTATATTTGTTCTTTTGTGACTATGTGGTATGGGCATTGCTCTTTTTAAAAGTTATAATGTTAATTTTCTGTGTCATTTTGTGTATTGTTCAGAGCAATCATTCCACATCTTCTTAATTCTATATAATAGATATACATGATATATTCACATACCCTTTTGTGGATTTTTAGTCTTTTGCATAATCCATATAGAAGCAAAATTATAAATAACACTAAGATGCATAGGCAGATAACTATTAATAGTGACAATGGAATTAAACGCATTTTACCTAAAATACAATTAAAATAAATACTATAAGATCACATTACACTTATATGTAAAATAACTATAACTTTATCAATGTTAAATGTATTTTGAATCATAACTGATAACAACGACCACACAAGTAACACAGTTTTTAAAGTATTTTCATATCATATGTAATATTGGAGTTATTTTTTATTTAAACACATATTAATACTAAATGAGGACGAAAGCCTATGTGTGGTTCAATAGTTTTTAAAATGTGACATGTCAAACATATGTTGTGTTTTTTGATACAATTTCAAATGTACCTTTTTTTCAAAGAAAAGGCCTTTTCATTACTTTTTATAAGTCTTGCTTAAGGCATCTTAATTATCAAATTTCAAATCTCGGAAACCGGTTAAACGGGAAAACATATAAGTAACAAACAATACCAATGAAATCGTTTGAAATACTAATGTCGCAAAAATACCACCAATTACTCCCTCAAATTTAGAACGTAATTTTGTGAAAGTAGGCCTACTTGGACAAAAAATAGTGCATTTGATGTCATTGTTCACCTAAACTAACCAAAAAACTTGCAGAAATGAAACTTTTGTTGAAAGAGAAATATATCAAGACCATTTTGAGCCAAATTTTACCTGTCTAAGAGTTTGGATTTAAAATTGAGGATTAATACGCTCCATGGTATACTAATTTAAGATTTCCAGAAAACCAGGGGTTATTTTTAGTTCAGGATATACCTAGTTTCTATTGAGAAAGCTGTGAAAATTGCAAAATTTGGTTGAACAGATAGGGACTTTTAATTGGTGGTGTGACACCTTTAAGCGAAATGCAGTGAAACATCAAATTCAGAAAACAATTGATTTATTTTTGTCTTTACTGATCATTTGAAATAATAGTAGCCACATTTCAATCTTTTTGGGGGCAAAATGTCGCATAATGCAAATTTAGAGCCTAAAACTTGAGTTTGTGCTATTTTTAGCTTTTCTCACCCTGACAATATGCTTTGATATAAAAAAAAAATTGTTATAAATGCACAGAAAGTTGTTTCTGTGGTGTTAAACATTAAAACATAGGTTATTTACTACCCCCCAACAAATTTTGTCATGCAGATTTAATAAAATCATTTGATTTTTACGCCTTATATCATTGCTTCATACTATGTACTTGGCAGATAGCATAGCCTAATGTAAACAATGCAAAAACTCACAAAAATGCCATTTATTATTTCGAATGAAATTTTTATATCTTAAATCTTATTAACTGATGAAATAAAAACAGTTAAATGACCATGACTACACTTTTTATCAATTTGTAGTACTTTACTGATACAAGATGAAAAAAAGGGGGTCAATATTACTTGACAACTTCAATAACTTGGATTTTTTACTAAATTCATTGAAAAAATTGTTGAATGTCTTTAAAGTAGTAGAACAAACAAGGAAAAATCAGCAAAAACTGATCTTGATACTAAAAGTTTATGTTCCTGTAGCCCAAAATGAAATTTTCAAGTATGTTTTTACCATAGAAATACATTACAGTCAGTTTAAATTGAGCTGTGAAATTTTTAATATAAGTCGCATTATGCTTAGAAAGGCTGTTTTAACTACAAATTGACTAAGGATTAAGAATAAAGCAAAACAAAAGATTTCTAATCAATTTTGTTTGTCTCTTTAAGCGAAATGCGGTGAAACATCAAATTCAGAAAACAATTGATTTTTTTGTCTTAACTGATCATTTGAAATAATAGTAACCACATTTCAATCTTTTTGGGGGCAAAATGTCGCATATTGCAAATTTAGAGCCTAAAACTTGAGTTTGTGCTTTTTTAGTTTTTCTCACCCTGACAATATGCTTTAATATAAAAAAAAATGTCCTAAATTGTTATAAATGCACAGAAAGTTGTTTCTGTGGTGTTAAACATTAAAACATAGGTTATTTACTAACCCTAAACAAATTTTGTCATGCAGATTTAATAAAATCATTTGATTTTTACCCCTTTATATCATTGCGTCATACTATGTACTTGGCAGATAGCATAGCCTAATGTAAACACTGCAGAAACTCACCAAAATGCCATTTATTATTTCGAATGCAATTTTTATATCTTAAATTTTATTAACTGATGAAATAAAAATAGTTAAATGACCATGACTACACTTTTGATCAATTTGTAGTACTTTACTGACACCAGATGAAAAAAGGGGGTTCAATATTCCTTAACACTTCAATAACTTGGATTTTTTACTAAATTCATTGCAAAAATTGGTTGAAAGTTTTTAAAGTAGTAGAACAAACAAGGAAAAATCAGAAAAATCTTGAAAAACTGATCTTGATACTGAAAGTTTCTGTTCCTGTAGCCCAAAATAAAATTTTCAAGTATTTTTTTTTATCAAAGTCATACATCACAGTCAGTTTAAATTGAGCTGTGAATTTTTTAATATAAGTCTCATGCTTAGAAAGGCTGTTCAACTTCAAATTGACTAAGGATTAAGAATAAAGCAAAACAACAGATTTCTAATTAACTTTTTTGTCTCTTTAAGTGTCATACCACCAATTACTCCCTCAAATTTAGAACGAATGTGAAAGTAGGCCTACTTGGACAAAAAATAGTGCATTTGATGTTCACCCAAACAACCTAAAAAAAATGCATAAATGAAACTTTTGTTGAAAGAGAAATATATTAAGACCATTTTGAGCCAAATTTTACCTATCTAGGAGTTTGCATTTAAAATTGAGGATTAATGCGCTTCATGGTATACTAATTTAAGATTTCCAGAAAACCAGGGCTTATTTTAAGTGGTACCTCCTTTCGAGAGCTCTCTTCTTTCTTATATGATTTTGAATGTATGTTGAAAATTGGCTGCACTGCAGAAAGGTGACACCTGTATAATTCAGGATATACCTAGTTTCTATGAAGTTAAACTTAAGGTAAAATATTTAGAAAGCTGTGAAAATTGCAAAATTTTGTTGAACAGATAGGAACTTTTAATTGGTGGTGTGACACCAAAAGTGGATGCATTTCCACGTTTCCATGATAATTTCACTAAGTAACAATCACACAATACGGAATGAAAAGCGATCAGGTTATACTACAGATGACTAATTACGCCGACTTGAGACTATAATTATAATATATATTAGTTTATGTTAAGGTATGATAGTTTTTCACTTACGTATTGCTCAACTGATATCACTTGACTAAATAGTTAAAATAATTAAACCTAATGATAAATCTATTTTAAGGGGCACTAACTTACACATTTTTTTTTTGTGTTGTTCAATCATTAATCGAAGTGAAATAGTTAAGAAGACAGATAAGTGCAATTTATCAAAATGAGCTACGAAAAAATGCTGATGAGTTATTCACTTGCGCGAACTTCATATTAAACCCGATAGCTAAATATGAGTTACGGAGGAATTAGGCGTGTTCAATTATTAAATTGAAAAGAATGTCAACATTGAAAGTGAAACAAGGATTGCCAATTTGATGAACTGATTCGAGCCACAAAAACTAATTCTTATATAGGTAATAAAGATGATTGAGATATATCTTTCACCTATAATATAAAACCAAACAGACATAGAAATATCAAATTGCACTAGTTCTATTTATATTTATGGTTATGTTTATATTGGATTATGAGTCAGTAGTCTTCAGGAATCATAGTTGATTGGATTGCGTCTAGCCTAAAATACACACGACATTGTTACATATATTATCGAGTACATGCCAATCTTACTGTTTATATTAGACTTATTGTAGTTTGGATATACGTTTAAGTATGTTATAAATCAAATACTAGAATTTTAGCCAGTTAACATGAATTCGACATTTAAAGCACCTTTAAATCAAGATTATTTGTAATTTATTTGTAATATTTGTTGTAAGAAGGATTGGGTGTAATCCCGAATTAAAAATGCTCAATTATGAAACATTATTTCCTTGAAACCGAAAATAATCAATTATTCCAGAGTTTCGATTAGTTTTATTCCTAAATTACCCCAAAAAATAATAAAAATCCCTTGTGCCACTTTTGTTGGAATATCTTTTCGCTTTTAAACAATTGTTAAACATCTTATACCTGCTGTGAGTTTGTAAAGACGAGGATAAAGACCGCATGTATAATTTGGGTAAGCAATGGTTTCAAAGAACTAGGTCAATAAAAACGTTGATGAAAATTTATTAATTCAATAAATCTATGAAGATTAATGTAAAACGAATGTCATATAAGAAAAGTTCACTTTTATACCTTTGTAAATTAAGCGCATAGCTTCTGTCTGTTATTGATGGCTTAATCTCGTCTACGTTCGACATATTCATAAAATTTTCAGTCCACGTCTCATTTGAAATTTAAACTTATCTGTGTTTAGGTTAAAAACAATATATAATGTAGGGCATACACATATTATCGATCCTATGTTAACTGTTTGTGTAAGACTTTCTATTAACTTGCTATACGTTTTAGGATTCTATTAATCAAATATGGAATTTGAGTAATATCAGTCAACATGAATTTGACAGCTAGTGCCCCTTGAAAAGATAAATAAAAGTCACTAGATAGATTAATTTATTATAATATATACAAAGGAATTAATTGAGTCCATAATCGCAAAAATTTGGATTGATTGGCACTACAAACACCAATGTTCCATTTACTCCTTTCATATCTAAATAGGATGACCATAATTTTAAACGATTGAATTCCAAAGGTTCAAGCTAGCGCATTTATTTTATACCATGTGTATACCATGCAATGACATTATCAGCAATATTCATGTAATAAGCTTTTGCCGAAAGGCAAAATAAGTATACCATAGTGTCAAACTTTTAAGGTTTAAATCAATATGCAAACATAACCTTTTACGCTTTTCTCAGAATGCTTAACATTGCTTTCCACCTTGTTTAAATAAATAAATACAATTAATACATGAACATCTTATACTTAAATAAACAAAGCCTCCTTAAACATTAAGAGTTTCACTTTTCAACGTAAATACAGATTTGTAAAATATTTTACCAGACTGTAAAATATGACAAATTTAGTTTAGGGGCATTACTGTCTTAAATCGAGATCTCAAATACAGATAGATTAGAAAGGTAACGGAAAGGAAATGGAGATACTTTCAAGCAATCGAGCAAAAAACAAAAAAACAGACAAGGCCCGGTTAATAGTCTTTAATGCAACAGGAATACTCACACGCAGAGGTAGGCCATTAAAAGATATTGCATACTTGTCCAGGAAAATAGGCGGTACACTCAATTCCTAAACTCACAAAGGATAAAGGTTCCTGACTTGGGGCAGACATTGAAAACAAAATAGATTGTATTTTAACTTTAGTGTCAGATAACTGTGTCAACCGCGTATATTTTTAATTGATTTATAAACTTTTGAAATATATTTAAACATACGGTATTCCATTGACAATGCCATAAACTTTTCTTCTTGTGATAAACACTTTTAGAACTAAATTTTGCTTCATGTACAAATACAAGTAATTTTTATTGGATCTCATTTCTTACTTATAATATATGTTATTAATATAAGGTGTCCACCAACCTTTGCTATCCAAGCGATGAACAATCTAGCAGCCTGCACAAATTTGTCAATACACCATTTGATTATTCCAAATAATGAACTATTATAAAAGCAGACCCATAAACGCTGTGGACGGTTTAGAAATGATACAAAGATGAAAAGAAAAACGCTGACGACAAAACAAAATCCTATCCATGGAAGAGATGAAATCAAAATCAATAGCAAAGGCAATATCAGTATTATTTTAACGTCATCGAAAAACTCCATACCAATCGCATTCGACTTTATCTATATCACTTCAAATTTGTACTTTGAACTAATGACTGATAACTAAAAGCACGCAGGTAACATAATAAAGTGTACAGTATATCGTTTATTTTTTTTAAAGATTTTATTTAACATGTTTAAATTCACTTTCATTTTAGAAATGAATTCTCAGCTTATGAAATGTGTACGTTGGTGATCTTTATAACTATCATATTAAGTCGAAAGTTGGTTGCCAATTTTCAAATCTTGTAAATCGGAGAAAAATCAAGGTACCAAACAAAAGATGAAATCGAACAAACGCAAAAAGAGTGGGAACGCGTGCATCGACAGGGTCTCCATTCAAATTTATACGCGTTTAGAGTTATATTGTATATGAACAAAGAAGGCATGTTATTTGAGGTTTATATTTTTTTTACTACCTTTGAAGTCATCCCCAGAAATCGAAATTATCTGCATATGAATAGCTAATTTAGATATGTCCACATTGGACAAAGTATTTGATCAATACTCTTGGAGTTAATTTTCAAATGAGGGGGATTTTGTGCCAAATGTTTGAAGAAGAATTAACTTACAAATCAAGGATATATACAAAAAAGATGTAATTGTATAAATTACATATGTACTCAGACAAAATGTCACAATGAAAACAAATTATAGTATAATATATCTCATTTTTGTTATCTATTTAGATGCCATGCCAAAATATTTGTGTTTATACACGCTTTGATTATAATATATATGATATTTGAATATTGTTTTAGGATTTGACATACAAGTACTAGGTTACTGTTGTTTTGTATGATATGTGTGTATGTTACGGTCTTTTGTTTTGGTCTTTTTCTTGACTTTTGTTTATTACTACTTTTCTCTTTTAATGCTTTCCAGGTGAAATATCACTATTGATTTCCCCCTATAAATCTTTCTTAAATTGTGACCTTTCAAAAAGTTGTGCAGAATTTATCGTTGTATCAAATGAAGGAATACTTGGCATGAAGAAGGTTGTATCCTGTCCATCACTTTAGACAAACTTTCACATAATATTTCCATAATCTTGCGTATAAGAAAATAACCATCACTGGAAGTTAACCAATCAGGTTTTTACTTATCTGTGTAAAGAATTAGTAACCATAAAACCTTCGTTTCCAGAATATTCTACAAAAACACCTAATAAAACATATTGATGCTTTGAAACTTCAAAGATATATGTTTATGACCCAGAATTTGGTTGGTGCAATAAAATGTAGGAATAATTTCCTACAACTGTCAAGAAAATATTTTTTCGACCCTTTTTTGTATGCAACCGGACGTGATGTACTATGAATTGGTGGTTTTACGCCTTAATCACTTATTTTGCCTTTTTTGTTTACATGTTGGTCCAAACAGGGATGTTTTTCACATTTCTCAAAAAATAACCCAGATAGGACACTAGTTTGAAATATCTAAAAGTGTTTTTCTATTCAAAATTTAAATCACAATGACCTTCAAATTGTCAGTACTATAATGACAATATGATCGAAGATTCCCTGTATTAAAAATTCATTTTACACATCCATAAAAATGTTTCAAAAACAAAAACACCGTTACAAGCCTGAATGTAATGTCACCTTATGCAACAGATCTCTTTTTAAAGTCATTAGTTTCAAATAGTACTATGATAAAAGTGTGGTTATGAGCAAAAAAGTATATAAAAACAATGGCAATGTTATAATAAAGAAAACAAGTGTAACTGTGAGCTAATGCTCACTGATGATACCCCCGCCGCAAGTGTATAATGTCAATAGTGTAAAAATATGTAAGTATTCGGAAAACAGGAAGTTGTCAAGTGATGAATCTGAAAACGCATCACACGGTATAGCTGACTTATATAAACCCTTAAACCAAATTTCCGAAATCCTGGCTTTGAAGTTCCTGAAAAAAATGCGAGGAAAATATTTATGGGACTGACGGACTGACGGACTGTCGAATTGACGGATGGATGGACTGACGGACGGACTGACGGACAAACAGCGGTAAAACAGTATACCCCCCTTTTTCAAAGCGGGGGTATAATAAATTTTCAACTTGGCCATCATGTGTAAATGATAGAAGTGTTCGGTAAACAGGAAGTTGTCGAGTGATGAATCTGAAAATGCATCACACGGTAAAGCTGACTTATATAAACCCTGAAATCAAATTTCAGAAATCCTGGCATTGTGGTTTCTGAGAAAAATGCGACGAAAATATGCATGGGACGGACGGGCTGACGGATTGACGGGTGGACTGACAGTCCGACTAACGGACAGACAGAGGTAAAACAGTATTCCCCCACTTTCAAAGCGGGGTATAAATATCAACCAGGTAGGAACCATGAATGCTTTCGTTACTGTTAAGAACAATATTTCTAACTGGTTTATTATGATATAAAAAATATTTATAAATTATGTTTCTGTTAAAACTTAGCTAATGCTATATAATTTTGGAATAATATCTAACCAAAATAGTCAACCCCAGTATTGATTACAATTTTAGATATTCGCTTACTTAATGGGCGATAACTGTTTTATTATACCGATCAACTAATTAAGTGTAAAATACAGTCTTACTGGAGAGAAAAAAGATTGACACTTGATTAAGAAAATTATTTTGTGTCTAAGAATTCTAAGAATTTCTTGTATGTACAACATATAAAGAGCCTCTTTCTGTAAAATAGTAACGGCTTTGAAAAGCATTTTTTATGAAAGAACGATATCCCCGAAACTATATGATTTTCCAAGTCTTGTTGATCTTGTTTCTTATGCTGGTGGTGTTTATACTATGAATAGTAAATTTATTGCCTATGATGAACAACACCAGCGGAATGTATAAAATGTGACATTACTTGAACAATATGTATATAGATATATAAACATGATGAACGAATAAATCAATTTAGTTTACTGATATTGTTGTGAGTTAAAATTACATTAACACATATTTCTTATCTCCACAAAATGAAAAAATACATGATTTCTTCGGATTTGACTCTTTCTATCGAATTAAAAAAAAATAATTAAATAACGATAGTTGATATTTGTTCGAATTGATACAACTCAAAGTTTTTATATTGATCACAGGTATTTGATTGACATCATAGAAGGGAGACAGTTTATCGCATAATGCCAATTAGATAGAGTAATCTCCAATTGCACATACTATTTCTGTATAGACCAATTGTACATACGAATGGTAAGAGGATATGTTACTATGTATTACAATACATTTATTAACTTGTTTTCAGTAATTATTAGCTTTTATCGTTAACATAATCATCTCAAATTTTCTGTTTCTTTTTTTTCTAAATCTTGTTTTCCTTTTCCACGTTGACGCTGTAAAACTTATTGCAAAGTAATTATAATGCATTAAGACAGCTCGATACAATAAGTCACAGGACAATAAGGTCTTAAAACATCTATCAAAACCCAATGTATTGTACTGCTATTAAAGGAAATATTTAAATAAAGGAATTATAATGGTATAAAAAAGGTCTCATACAGCTGTCAGGGATTTTATTCAAAGGAGATGAGGATAGATGTTTTTTGGTGATATTGAATAATACAAATTGCCATATATATTTTTTATGAAATTTAAATCCAAAAAAGACGAAATATCTTTAACAAATTACTGGGAAAGAGATTCTATGCTCTATACTTTTACAACAAACCAAACAGTGGACAACTATATTTGTTAATAAAAAATTACGAATACAAGATACAAAAAGTAAAATAAGATGACCAAGGAAATCTATGATAAATTGATATGTAGACTGTAGGAAAATGAAAAAACTTTGATAAGCTTATATGGTCCAAATAATAATTCACCAGAAACTGTATGCTTGAGTAAGATACAAATAATTACCGAAATGTATAAACCCCAAACAAAAAGACAAAGATGTAGAACTGATAGAAAATTATAATCTAACAGATCACTATAGGGAAATGTACCGTGAATTAAAAAAATACATGTAGAAAAACTTATCCAATTAAACAAGCATGTTTGGATTTGCTCTTAAAATCACAATGGTCTGTTAAAAATAACATGTACATTATGTACAAATTCTAACCAGTTATACATCTAGTTAAAATTAGTTTAAGAAGCATAACAGATCATTATTGATATATGGTTCTTTATATTTGGTAAATAATCAAAACCTATAACAATATATATTTTTAGTTCACAATGAAATTGTCTAGTACTTATATTTAGCAAAGAACAATAAGCATAGCAGATTGTTTGGAATTAGTTTTACCTCAAATTATAAACAGTGATCAGACATGTCTCATGTCTGGTGGGTTCAAAGGCGAAAATACTAAAACATGGTATTTTTCATACTAAACTTAGTGGTTTACGACTGCTCCTTCTGATAGATTTTGAAAGAGCTGTTGACTCTGTATCATAGAATTTCATAGGGAACGTTTTAGACCTTTCACTTAAGGTCCCTCTATAAAACACTGGGTAAGGTCCTTTTACACAAACATTGTACTTGAGTTTGAAAACAATATAAGAATTCGTTGAAATTCAACGAGGTTATAGATAACAGGATTTTGTCACCCTACATCTTCCTTTAATTTATGTGTAAAAATACACACTAATACGAAAAATGAGAATGTGTTAATGGGCACGTATGATGCCCAGGTTTGCATAAAACTATATAAAGGGTCATAACTCCAGAACGAAATAATAACCGCTTTCTAAATTCGAACTTGATCTGTATAATGTGGTTATAAGAATTGTGTATTTTTCATAATATTTTGTTGAGGTAAAATAGAGTAAGAGTACGGAAACCAATTGTAAGTCAAACGGGTAACACGCATTTCCCCCTTTGATGACAGCGGCTGCATACAAATATATTAAAGGGTTAAAACTATCATGCTTCGACCGTTTTACAGAACTAAAACATTTCCTCATATAATCTTTAATACTAGACAATTTTCATTTTTCGTTGCCAGTATATCCTGAGACCCCATGCTTCCAATACTAGAATAAGTTTTATTACAAACCATAAGTTTCTTTGATACTCAACTTATTTTCAATTATCATTTTGTATGTATCCACACCAGTTTAAATGTTATATGTTATATGGGTGCTATTTTTGTTTGTATGTTTGCTGCTAGGCGATGTGATATAATTTCTAATGAGACATATGAGATAATTCTCCGCAAGACATAAAATGACATAGAAGTAAACACCATTTATATTTGCATTTATATTTCTGAAAGTTGTTTGTACAACTTTGGTGCACAAAAGAAAGAAAAAACACTCATTGTGAACCGAAATGAATGCTGTAAGTAGGACATATTGTTTTCTAAATATCTTAATTTCTGCTAATAATCTATCCTTTTTTTTTTCCTTTTTTATTTGTTTACAAATACCTGTTTTTATTTTTTATGATTATATATATTTAACACTCAGAAACGTGTCCTTCCCCCCAAACGTGTCCGATTCCCCCAAACGTGTCCACATTGACGTCACTGAACAGCAAAACATGTCTAGTTCAAAACATCGCCAAAGCGTGTGATTTGAATAAACGCCGAAACGTGTCCACTTCTCAACTAACCCCCAAACGTGTCCAATGCCAAAAACGTGTCCATCTCAAGCGTTATTTGGTTATTGCTATTTCATTAACGTATACTAATTTTACCATTTCATTAAAAATATAGATAAGGTACGTCAGCACTTTTTTAAACGGGGCTGAAAAAACTGGGTAAAAGTGGGGGCGTCATTTCGGCTATGTCGTATGTAAATTCAACAATCCTATGTTCTCTCTAAATATGCACGAAATACTGGCAACTGGACAATAAGCAATCAACAGTCTAAAGGTAATTTAAACAGTATAGAACAGTAAAATCATTAAAACAAGTATGTTCTCTCTAAATATGCATGAAATACTTGCAACTGGAAATACGCCATCAACAGTTTAAAGTTAATTTATACGGCAAATGTAAAACTATTTCGCTCTAAATACGTATAGAGTACTTGTAACTGGACAATACGCTATCAACAGTCTAGAAAGTTAATTTATATATCTATAAAATCCATGCATTAAATATTTGGCACTGGACGTTATGTCTCGTGATCGTGTGTCTTTGGTGATGCTGGAAACCTAAAATTTATAAAAAAAAAACGGATAACCAGTTTATCATTTGATGAGTTTTTGAAATAAACACAAATTCAGATGGCGAACTAGTAATAAAAGGTAAAAAAAAAATGCTGCTTAACGCCCGCCGTGCAATGTTCGGATAAATATAAAAAACATCATCGGAGTTTATAAGTACAAAATAATTTACAAAGTTACCAATTAATTCAACTCTATAATTATTCAGTGTAGGTTCGCTCTAAATGAGTATGAAATACTTGCAACTGAACAATAAGCAATTTCAGTCAGAAGTTAATTAACAATTACAGATTAAATTTGGAATTATGATATTTATTTAAACATTTAATTAACTAATTCTTATAAATGAAAACTTTGTCACCTGTGTCCCCATCATAGAATTGCCGTAAACATTTTCAGCGATTTTATTTAGGAGATACATGTATTAACGCTAAAAGACGTGAGACGTTCTGGCGTTAAATATTGAACATGTTTTGGCGAATAACAATTATCGGACACGTTTGGGGGTTATGAAATCGGACACGTTTGGATTATATTGTACATTTCGGACACGTGTAGGGAGAAAAGACACGTTTGGGGGAATCGGACACGTTTGGGGGGGGGGGGGGGAAGGACACGTTTGTGAGTGTTACATATATATAAGTTAGATTTATTAGAATCTACAAGACAACAACAAGCAAAACCAGGGAGTAAACAAAGACTCACAAAACCAAAAGACATTTACATCAACAGTTACAAATAATAAATAAGAAACAACACGAACTCCACTAAAACCCGGGAGTGAAATCAGGTGCTTCGGAAGGGTAAGCATTTCCTGCACCGTATACGGCACCCGTCGTGTTATTTCTTTGTTTAGTTCGGTAAAGATGGAAGGTTATTATGACTGAGGAAGAATATCAGATATGATTTGTGACACACTTTTGTCATAATGGCCAAACAGCGCATGATGGCGACGGTAAAATTTCTTGAGTGATGACCTTAATTTGATTGATTCATAGCCCTGTCTTAGCAACTTTTGAGAAAGCAGTATTCCTCCTTCAACAAAATCAACGTACTTTGATCTAGCTCTAAAGTAACGTACCAATTTAGACACATTTACTCCATATGCTGGTTCCGCTGAAATGTGGCTACACAGAAATGGAAAGTTGACTATAGGAAATGTCAGAATGAGGATAACTAGTACATGTAGTAAGTATAATAATGTTCATATAAACTAATTCTAAAAATGGTTGACGAGGTCGGGATAAGGTACTAGTATTTTGTGTAACCAATTTATAAATGTCAAAATAATCAATGAATTATGATACACATTTAGAAATAACTAAAAAAAACGATATGAACAAAAATAAAATAAAAGTAAAGTATCATAGAAAATGGCGTGTAATCATACAAAATCATTTCAGTTAACTAATAAAGACATTTAGTGTGTAGTATAATTGAAATAAAAACCTAGTATAATCGATGCAGTTGAAAACCTGTGTCGTGACTTTAAAGCACGTCATTGTGTATCAACAATGTGGGTATGGTGTGGGTACAATTTCGACACTTGTCTAACTTTTGTCTAGTGTGCAAATAAAATCGATTTCAATTTTAAGTACTAAAATTTCACGATATAGAATCAGTATCGTGTATCGTACTCTGTTATACAAACTAAAATGTAAGTGCTTGGCGTGGTGTAAGCTAATGAGTTCAAAAAGAAAATAAATAGATAAGTTCATTTCATGTATTAGAAATAATTCCGGTTACCAAAGGACACATGGTCAACATGGTCAACAAATATTTGCTTCGCGTTGCACTTTCCATGAGATGACAACGCACTATTATTCTAATTATAAAAGGCATACATACAATACGATTAATAAGGATAATAAATATAAAAACATACCCGTCGTCGATTTGTTTCGTATACTGCACACACCAAACCAAGGGGGACAACTAGGATAGCAAACCAACATGCATATTTTTTATTTGAAATCAAAGACCATATTTCTTTCAATTTACATAAATTCCAACTAGTAAAAAAATTGTACACTACATTGTACATATTTGTAGACTGACTATAACTATATAACTTGTAACTTGTACTTTGATGTCATTACTGATAACGATTGAAACACAGGTAACACAGTTCATTCAGTATTTTCATATCATACTGAATATCATATTGATTTTTATTTCAACAAATATTTATTTCAAATAAGTATATTTTGGGCAAAAAAAATAAAAATTGACATGTGGAAAAAAAATCCTCTTTCAAATTACATAGTTGATAATAGTTATCAAAGGTACCAGGCTTATAATTTAATACACCAGACGGCGTTTCGTCTACACAAGACTCATTAGTGACGCTTAGATCAAAATAGGTATAAAGCTAAACAAGTACAAAGTTGAAGAGCATTTATGACCCAAAAATTTCAAAAATTGTGCCAAACACAGCTGATAAAGTATACTTATTTTTCCGAGAACGAATTTCAGTACTCGTTCACTAAAAGTCTCGCGCAAAGTTGTTTTAGTATGCATTCAAATTAATCAAATAACATACATTTTGGTTCTCGTTTGATCATTTGAAATAAGTGGACGATCCTTTATCGATTTCTTCACCTCATACATCGTTAAAGGTGCTAGAGTGAGTGTGTCTAAACAGTAAGCATCTCCATAAGAATTTGCATTCAGTCAAAAAGTCACAATAGAGAATCAGGCACAGTCGGTGAAATTAAATGTAAGTCAACTATACTTCTAGCAGTAAATAAAGATCTAAGCTTACGAAATAATGATGTTAGTATGTTAAGACATCAATAGGTTATATCCGTCATCCAAATTATGAAGTGTTGATTGCAGCTATTCATTCTGATATTGCTGTTGACGCAGTTGTGTGTAAAGAGCACACTAAAAGGGGAACTAGCCACGAGATATATAAAAAAGATAGAACATGATTTTTTGTTTAATAGTTCATGAAAGTGAAATAGTGAAAAAATATATCGCTTTTAGTGGCCAGTATGGTTCAATTTTGTCAAACTAAGCTAAGAAACATTGATGATGATTTTTTCACTTGCGATGAATTATTCGACCATATTGAATTCGTATTCAAGTTAACTCCAATTTAACATCTTAGCTAGAGATGAATACCGCATGCATTGTGCGCGTTCAATTAGTTAAAGAAAAAGAATGTCAACATTGAAAGTGAAACAAAGGTAAATTATTTGATTGACTAATTCGATCCACAAAAATCATTCTTATACAGATAAAACTGTTGATTAACATATATTTTTAATCTATAACATGAAATTAAACAGACCTAGAAAATTACAAATGCACGAATATCTATATTTATGTTTGTATCCCTTACTGCAATCGAAGGTATGCTGAGGTCAACTAGACAGTTAATTAGTTGGCGTCTAGACTAAAATACAAGGAAAAAGCTACATATATTCGAGCCCATGTCCAGTATATTGTTTATTTTATACTTTCCATAATTTTGATAAATGTTTTACATTGTTATAAATCAAATTTGAAAATTTGAATCAAACCGGTGAACATGGAATTGACAGCTAGTGTCCCTTTGAGGCCTGCCTCATATCTTGACTTACATATAAAAAGTCTGATTTATGGGCGAATATATTTTAGTGATCTATTGTATTAAGTAGTTTTGATTTACCTAATATTCATAGAAGATCCACAAAAGATGCAGTGTATGGTGATACTTCTGAATGCTAGAATGTATCTTTGTTTGAAACTTTTTATTTGGTCAAATATTATTGTGATTTATTTAAAGAAAGGTAAGTTAAATAAATCATGTAATTATTACTGAGTTGATAATTGTTCATAGTCCAACAGCAGCTACATTAGCTATCGATACAATCAATCAAAAAGAATTAAATTTAAAATATATAAGGTGTTTGCATTTTATTTAATCATGAATAGTATATACAAATTCTGGCCACTGTTTGTGGGCGGTTCCTCCCAGTGCCCATCATGAGATAAATTTACACACTACTGTTCTGACGAGACTTATGACTGATGTAGTTCTGTAATTTCACTATTCCTTAAATTTTTAAATCGTTCAATATGTTAACTTAAAGGTTTTTCTTATATCCAAGTTATAGCTTATCTAAGCCAGATTTTGGATTTTTCTATTTAGGTCTTAGGTTTTTAATGCTATTAAAATTGATTCAAATTTGCTGTTCAATGTGATGAAGGACTTACTATTCACAAAATCTCATCCTTTTCAGATGAATGGTTTTGTTTGTATGTTAGATTACCAGAGTACTAATTTATTCCTTATTTTTTTCAAAGACATTCCTGGTATAGCAATTTTCATAAAACGACAATACTATTTGAAGCTTTGTTCGCAGAAACAACAGCATACGCATCGCGAAGATATGACAGACATTTAACCACTTCTCTGTCCCTGAAAGCGGAAAAACATACCAAAACGACACTCAGCTCGAACACAAACTGACAACGCTTTGAAAAAACGAAAACATAACAACAAAAAACACAACATTGAAAACCCAATCATCAAATCGGATGTAATGTTAGAAGCTTCAGAAAAGTGATCATAAATTATCCTGCCCGACAAGTGACACCCGTAGTCTCGTGTTGCTCATGTTAGTACAAACCTTATAAAATATAATTCATTTGGTCATAAATACCTTGAAAAAGAGCCACTCAGACCATAATACTAATGTCTGATGACAATAGCAATAATCTTCGATCCCAGTCGTGTTGAAGATGATTTGGACTTTAATTACTTTGAAACACACTGTCTCATTTCTAAATGTAAAACCAAATGCCACAAAGCAGGTAAATTTGAATAACAGATGTTTGTTTGAATGACATTTTAACTAATAATTGTACCTGATCACAAGTACAATGATCTGAATCATTAATCAACATAGCATGAATTAGATGTAACATTTGTGAATTGGTATAAGTCGATGAAACAAAAGGATTGCCAAAACAACGTCATAAAAAGAAGTGGAACATGTAAAGACGTATCGTATCCGTACCTGTTACGTTGTCGTATGTTGACGTTTTGATAGCTTATTGTTTAATTGATTATTTTTCTTTAATAGCAATCAAGATAAGAAAATACAGAGTAAGGGCGATGAAAATTCTCTGTCATTTTAAAAAACAAAACTGTTTTTTTTATAATGTTGGATAATTGTTTAATTGTTTAATTAATGTATCATGTGTGCTTCTTGTAACTCAAAATCCTGACTTAATTACATTTATTGCCCTTAAAGTGATGTTTCTCTGCTATATATTTACAGTGCCTATGATACATTTATAAAAAAAACATTACGTGGACGACAACAGAATCTTAAATCTAAACACATTTAACAATCTTGTGAGTTTCGTGTCAATCTATATACTTTAATATATTTTAGAACTCGATATTTTAATCAGTGCTCATTTATCAACTACATAGGTGTGATGTTGGGTTATAAAACAAACAAAAAAGATTTGGATTATTTCAATACTTAACATGGAAATTTTAAGGAAAATCCCCAGCATTTCCATATTTCCGGTGCGCGTTAGATAGAGGATTACATGTAGGGCAAGCGTTGAACTAAAAATTAATGCTAGCAAATCATCATGGACAAACATGACAAACAAACGAGTAGTTTATGTTTAAATTTTATAAAGAAATTGTCATATTGAAGTCTGCAGATAAATATTTTTTGTCTTTATTTGCACAAAATCCCTAGTTTATATAAAGTGCAATAAAAACAAAATAATATATTTTGGAATGAAGTTTTACTTTGGTATATGTACGAAATGGCAAATCTCTTTTAATCGTTATCTTTGCTGTATTGATATTTTTCACCTTGAACTACAAAGGACTACATAAGGGGTCATAAATCTTATATTAACAATATTTATACAGTCACGTACTTTATTGCTATTTGTGGGGACTATGTCGAATTGATTACTACTACCAATCGTAATAAATTCATATATCAGCAGACAATTTTTTTTTTAAATATTAAAAATGAAAGGGACCGAAAATATTTTCATCATCTTTTCACTAGTTTTGTCCCTCTCTTTTCTTTATTCTCGATATGTTTACCACGATATTTGACTCAATCATTAACTATATTCTGCATTATTATTAAAATTCAAGCCTGAGATGTGTTGCTTGTTTAATTCTCTTATGTATAGATGTAAACGATTATACATACATTGAAAACTACCATGTAATAAAAAGGGTGTATTACCGAAATATATCGAAGTTAAATACAAAACAAACAACACATAAACATGTAGCTGCGGAAACATAGCTCCGAGGTCCGCAAATAGTACAAAAATAACATAAGTACCTAAGAGCTACGGTTCCGTAGCTAATAAACATGTATTATTTTAACACACAAACGATCAATTAAACAATAACCCATAGATACACTCAGATACGACAACGTTTCAGATACGGATACGATACGTATATAAATGTCACACTTCTATCATAACATTAACAACAACGCTTAAGACATTGATTGGCAACATTTACATCAGTCTGATATCGTTCATTTAATATCTTTTGTGCTATTTCATATCATCTAAAAAATATTACACAGGACTAACAATCTTCATCTGGCAAAACATCTCTCCGACGACTACTGGATCGATATTTTCTGAACTCAAACACAATATTTTTGTAATCAATAACAAAGCAGACATTATACGCAATCAAAGTGGTTCTTCTGTAGGTTGGCTCCCTTCGCAAAATATCCAATATGCATTCTGAATATAAAAATTATTGTCAAGAATTTCAATAACGGTCAGGTATCAGTCTAATCCTCCTGTAGCTTTTTCATCTATACTGTTCGACTTGGACATTGTCATGGTCATCGCCATTATAAATAACGCTCTATCCCTGATGACTCACTTCTTTTTCAATACCCCATTAAAACTTATATTTGGAAACTACTGTCAAATACACTATTTTAACCGTTACAAACTGACAGCTATTCTTAATAGAAACAATTGATAAGCGTTGTTTCCTCGAAAAAAAAACCGATGAGCTGGCAGGGCGAATGGTTTGTTTTTCATGAAACAACGCTTATCATCTGGGTTTGTACTTACATGAGCAACACGACTGGTGCCACATATTGAGCAGGATTAGGTTACCCTTCGGTAGCACCTGAGATCACCCCCAGTTTCTGTTCGGGTTAGTGTTTCTTACTCATTGTTTCTATGTTGTTGTTTTTTTTGTGTTCTTTTGTTTGTCTTTTTGTCTTTTTCTTTTTAAGCCATGGCTTGGTAAAGCTCGGGGATGAGCGTTCTTGACCCAAAAACATCAAAGAGCGTTATGCTTAACGCGTGATTTTTTAATGATTAGTTGTGAATGGCTTTTCACTAGCTGGCAGTTACTGCGAGTACTCCCACATCGTTCTTTCTTGTTAATTTAACATGTTGATGCTATTTGTAATGCTTTTTTGTTATCTATTTTTTACATATTGAGGGTGATACCTGCATCTGGCGTACTAAATTATATTCCTGGTACCTTTGCTAACTATTGAACGATTCTTACTTCCGGATGAAATTTCATATTTTGCTTCGGACTTATACATTAGTGGTTGGTTGGCCAACAATTTATCTTATCTATTTTTTAAAGTGTTTTTGAAAAAGTTTTTGCTGATATAACTTCTTCAGGGAGGCTGTTCCATATGGCAACAACTCAATTAGTGAAAAACATACTTCCTCAAATCTAAACGGCTTCTTTGTTTCATCAGTTTCATTGAATGGCCTCTTGTTGATTTAGTTATATTGTACATTTCTAGTAAACAACGTGTTACTCTCTTATCGTATTATCCTGTCAATAACTTGTAAACCTCTATCATGTCACCTCGTAAATGGCAAACATGGAGGGTTGGAAGCTTCAGTTGTCGCAGGCGGTCTTCAAATGACAAGTCTCTCATTGTAGGCAGTATTATGGTCACTCTCATTTGCACATTCTCAATACTTATAATGTCAGCCTTTCTGTATGGTGAACATATACTGTTTTCATACTCCAAATCTGGTCTAATAAGTGCCTTAAATAAGTAAGGTAAATGTACGATTGTCTAGGTGGACAATGGAACAGCGAATGATGCCTATGATCTGATTAGCTTATTAACTTGATTTTGATTATGATTTGCAAATGGCGGATGAGTTAATGTTGAAGTGAAAACGCAGCTATTTTAGCCGAAGGGTCCACATGAACTTTAAACAATTTGTCATCAAGAAACATATTGAAACCATAATTTTGAAAGGGCATGTCATTGTGTATGCTTGTTGAATTACCGCTTCTTTCATTTGATAGTCAGTAAGCCGAGACACAGACACCTCGTATCGGTCAATAAAATAATGATGGTGGCCGTAAAACTTAAATAGGGTCTATTTCAGTCGTTTTTCCTAAACTCTATTGCAACAGTTTTATGTAATGAGCACACCTCTTTTAATGAAGTCCGTATGATTTGAAAATATTCAATTCAACAGATGAACTAATTACATCACTTAGTTTAGCATTATAAAACCAGGTTCAATCCAACACTTTCTACATTTGAAAATGCCTGTACTAAGTCAGGAGTATGACAGTTGTTGTCCATTCGTTTAATGTGTTTTTCATTTGATTTTGTCATTTGATTAGGAATTTTCGATTGAATGTTCCTCGGAGTTCAGTATTTTTGTGATTTTACTTTTTAGTGACAAAAACAAAAGTTAAACAGTTCTAAATTTATTTACAAACATACTTGGCATAAGTGAAGCAAGATGGAACCAAAGTGGGGTTTTGACACTGGTAACAGGTGAGGAGATTCTATACTCGGGAAATCCAAATAAAATGATTATTACACCACAGGAGTAGCATTTATGCTTTCCAACACATCAAAGAAGTGCCTGATGGAATGGCAACCAGTATGTTAGAAAATAATGTTGATCAGACTAAAAGCTGCGTGCCAAAACATACCTATCATACACTATACCGTGTTATGCACCAAACAATGATGTCGAAGAGGATGTAAAAGAATGTTTTATGAACAACTACAAAATGTTTGGGAAAACATCCCCAAAAGGGACATCAAAATAATCATGGGTGATATGAATGCTAAGATTGGAAAAGAGAACAAGGACAGAGAGAAAACATTAGGAAAACATGGTCTAGGAGAAATAAATGAGAATGGAGAAAAGCTAGTTGAATTCTGTGAGATGAATGAGCTGGTGATAGGAGGCAGTTTATTTCCACATAAGAAAATACACAAGGGGACAAGGGAAACACCTGATGGAAAAACAAAAAATCAGATTGACCACATCATAATAGGTCAGAGATTGAGAAGCTCACTACAAGACGTTAGAGTTATGAGAGGAGCAGAGCAGATATCAGCTCAGACCACCATCTTATCATAGCCAAAGTAAAATTAAATCTTGCAAAAGGGACCAAAGTCGATAAAAAACATTATAATGTGGAGAAGCTCAAAGACCTGCATCTCAAAGATCAATTCCAAATTGAACTCAGAAACAGATTTAAAGTACTGAAAGATGGGCCAGACCTGGAAATCAATAACGAATGGGAAGTGGGAATAGTCAAGATCAAGGAAGTGTGTGAAGATGTACTTGGAAGAAAAACTAACAAAAAGAAAGATTTGATATCACATGCATGGAACATGGGATAAAGTAGAAGAGAGAAGGAAAATGAAGGGAAAGGTAAACAATGCAAGATCAAGGACTTATAAACAAGAAGCACAAAACAAACACCACTTGCTCAACAAAGAAGTGAAAAAATGCTGGAGGACAGACAAGAGAGAATATGTAAATGACCTTGCAACTGAAGCAGAATTTGTTGCACATCAAAACCGTGTACAATATCACCAAAAAAGACAACTAAGTCTAAACCAGTAAAAGATAAAGATGGAAAAGTCCTAATCAATCTTAATGAACAGATGGAAAGTTGGAATGAATACTTTATCAATGTTCTACATACACCAGAACCAGACCAACCAGTAAGAGTAGAGCCAGCTGGGATAGATTTGAAAATAAAAATAGATAATATTAAGAAATATGAAGTGAAAAAGGCCATTAAATCACATAAAAATAGAAAATCTGCATGCATAGAAGAAATACCACCTGAAGTTTTCAAATCTGGAGGCAATGAAATAATAGAATACATGTACAAACTCCTGAAGAAAATCTGGCAGGCAGAAAAGATAACAACAGAATGATTAATGGGTGTGATAGTGAAACTGCCAAAAAAAGAAATTTTGGGCTATGAAAAAATTGGAGAGGCTTAACACTTCTATCAGTAGCTAGTACAATACTGTAAAAATAGCGGAAGCAGGCTTTAAAGTACAACGTTCAAAATAACAACTATGTGCAAAAATATTCTTTGAGTACAGTACATCTCTGGTTTGAGGTTCATGAATACCTTGTCACAAATATTATTTACGCTACAAATTTCACTCTGAGTGCAGACAAATCTGTGCATCTTGAATTTGTTTTTGGGGCATGGATGGACCTAGATAAAGAAAAGTTAAATGCATTTTAAGTTTCAGAATATTAAAAACTTTTCTAGATTTTGCAATTATTTTTTTTCGTTCCTGCAGAAGGTGCCAAAATAAACTAAGTTGGGAAAAATTTTGAGAGACTCCACTGATATAATACATATTGTGAATTGTATTGATTTGAATAGACCTTAGATGGACAATAGACATCTGCCTATTATAGGTGATTTAAATCGTGTAATTGAGTGGACTGTATCAAATGAAACCCATGTGTTTGTTTATTTTGCTATCTTCTGCAGAATGGAAGAAATGCAGATCAAAAAATTTTAAATCCAGGTAAGCTTTCAATTTTCGGATACATAGACTTTATATAACTTTTATATATCTAGGTCCTGCCATGCCATAAAATGTTCCTAGATACATCAATTTGTTTGTACTCATAGTAAATTATGTGGTGCAAAAACGGCCATATTTTAAATTCCTTCAGACAAAATGTCAGATGAACCTTAAACCACTTACATTTCATTAAAATTTTCAAAGTATCCTTAGGTATCAAGAATGGTGTAGGAGAGAGTATGCAGCCTTGTTTCACGCCAGTATTCACATGGAAAAGGTTGGTGAATGATGATTCATGTATCACCTGTACTGTGAAATCCTCGTACAATGCCTTGATCATGTTAACAAATTTTGTTGGTATACCATAGTGCCTTAAAGCTAGCTGTTGCCACATCCCTTCTCTGTTGACACTATCGAATGTCCTTTCGAAATCGACGAAGTTAATCTAGAGGGATGATTGCCATTATACTGATGGTTCAATGATGGTACGTAGTGTTGCTATTTGGTCTGTGCAGCTTCTGTTTGATCTGAAACCTGCTTGTTCGTCTCTTAGTACCTGACCAATTGCATCTTTAATTCGGCTGATTATAATTTTTACAGTATTGTACTAGCTACTGATAGAAGTGTTAAGCCTTTCCAATTTTTACATAGTCCTAAATCTCCTTGCTTTGACAGTTTCACTAACAAACCCATTAACCATTCTGTTGGTATTTTTTTCTGCCTGCCAGATTTTCTTCAGGAGTTTGTATTCTATTATTTCATTGCCTCCAGATTTGAAAACTTCAGGTGGTATTTCTTCTATGTCTGCAGATTTTCCATTTTTAAGTGATTTAATGGTCTTTTTCACTTCATACTTCTTGATGTTATCTATTTTTATGTTCAAATCTACCCCAGCTGGCTCTATTCTTACTGGTTGGTCTGGTTCTGGTGTATGTAGAACATTGATAAAGTATTCATTCCATCTTTCCATCTGTTCATTAAGATTGGTTAGGACTTTTGTATTTGGGTTTTCCTGAGTATAGAATCTCCTCACCTGTTACCAGTGTCAAAACCCTATTTTGGTTCCATTTTGCTTCACTTATGCCAAGTATGTTTGTAAATAAATTTAGAACTGTTTAACTTTTGTTTGTGTCACTAAAAGGTAAAATCAAAAAAATACTAAACTCCGAGGAAAATTCAATAGGAAAGTCCCTAATCAAATGGCAAAATCAAATGACAAAACACATCAAACGAATAGGCAACAACTGTCATACTCCTGACTTAGTACAGGCATTTTCAAATGTAGAAAGTGTTGGATTGAACCTGGTTTTATAGTGCTAAACTAAGTGATGTAATTAGTTCACTTGTTGAATTGAATATTTTTACATCATACGGACGAAAAGAGGTGTGCTCATTATATAAAACTGTTGCAATAGGGTTTAGGAAAAAGGACTGAAATAGACCCTATTTAAGTTTTACGGCCACCATCATTTTTTTATTGACCGATACGAGGTGTCTGTGTCTCGGCTTACTGACTATCAAATGAAAGAAACGGTAATTCAACAAGCATACACAATGACATGCCCTTTCAAAATTATGGCTTCAATATGTTTCTTGATGGCAAATTGTTTAAAATTCATGTGGACCTTTCGGCTAAAATAGCTGCGTTTTCACCTCAACATTAACTCTGAGTACAAACAAACCTCTACATCTTTAAAAGTTTTAATGCATAGCATCTAAATCTCCAAGTCACATGATGAAAAAGTATGAAGGTGCATGGCCGCACTAACATTGAGAATGTTGAATCAGAAAAAAAAAGAAATAGTGGCATAACTATTGACACACATCCGTCATTTGCAAATCATAATCAAAATCAAGTTAATAAGCTAATCAGATCATAGGCATCACTCGTTGTTCCATTGTCCACCTAGACAATCGTACATTTACCTTACTATTTAAGGTCACCATACAGAAATGATGACATTATAAGTATTGAGAATTGTGCAAATGAGAGCGACCAGACTATTGCCTACAATGAATGACTTGTCATTTGAAGACCGCCTACGACAACTGAAGCTTCCAACCCTTCATTTCCACAATTTACAAGGTGACATGATAGAAGTTTCTATTCTAGAGGTGGCGTGAATCAGATGTGGATACTTAAAAATTCAAAAGATCTTTTAGAGTACATACAATATAACTCTCTTTCATCTTGTAACAATATTAAAACATTTAACTTTTCTACTCTGTACACATGTATTCCACATTCCAAACTAAAAGACAAATTGAAAGAGTTGGTATTACTTTGCTTCATAAAAAAGAATGGCCAACGTAGATACAAGTATCTTGTCTTAGGGAGGGATAAATCTTACTTTGTAAAAAATCACTCTGATTCAAACAAAAAATTCTCTGAAACTGATATTATCAAGATGCTTGATTTCTTGATTGACAACATATTTGTTACGTTCGGAGGACGTGTTTTTCAACAGACTGTCGGCATTCCAATGGGAACAAACTGTGCCCCTCTACTCGCCGACTTGTTTCTTTATTATTATGAGGCTGACT
Source organism: Mytilus edulis (assembly GCA_019925275.1). Lineage (NCBI taxonomy): Eukaryota > Metazoa > Mollusca > Bivalvia > Mytilida > Mytilidae > Mytilus > Mytilus edulis. The sequence continues at coordinate 42,016,478 of CM034352.1, forward strand.
TCATGCAGGAACTTCTTAGGAAGAAAGATAAGAAGTTAGCAATATCCTTCAACTCTACTTTCCGCTATATAGATGATGTTCTTTCACTAAACAATTCAAAATTTGGTGACTATGTGGAACGCATCTATCCAATCGAACTGGAGATAAAGGATACTACAGATACAGTTAAGTCGGCTTCATATCTTGACTTACATTTAGAAATTGACAATAAAGGTCGGTTGAAAACAAAACTTTACGACAAAAGAGATGATTTCAGCTTTCCAATTGTGAACTTTCCATTTCTAAGTAGCAACATTCCAGCAGCACCTGCATACGGGGTATATATCTCCCAATTGATACGATATTCCCGTGCTTGCATTTCCTATCATGATTTTCTTGATAGAGGTTTGCTGCTCACAAGGAAGCTATTAAACCAAGAGTTCCAAATGGTGAAGTTGAAATCATCCCTTCGTAAATTTTACGGACGCCATCACGAGTTGGTTGACCGTTATGGAATAACCGTTTCACAAATGATATCGGATATGTTCCTTACGTCGTAACTACAATCCCCTTCCCTTTCATGAATATGACCTACAGAATTAGACTATTTACCGGATTTGTAATCACATAAGCAACACGACGGGTGCCACATGTGGAGCAGGATCTGCTTACCCTTCCGGAGCACCTGAGATCACCCCTAGTTTGGTGGGGTTCGTGTTGTTTATTCTTTCGTTTTCTATGTTGTGTCGTGTGTACTATTGTTTTTCTGTTTGTCTTTTTCATCTTTAGCCATGGCGTTGTCAGTTTGTTTTAGATTTATGAGTTTGACTGTCCCTTTTGTATCTTTCGTCCCTCTTCTTTTACAAGTTGTTGACAGGATAATACGATAAGAGAGTAAAACTTTTTTTTATAGGAATGCAAAATATAACTAAATCAACAAGAGGCCACTCAGTGAAACTGATGAAACAACGAAGCCGTCTGGATCTGAGGAAGTATGTTTTTCACTAATAGAGTTGTGGACATATGGAACAACCTCCCTGAAGAATTTATATCAGCAAAAACTTTTTCAAAAACACTTTCAAAAATAGATAAGATAAATTCTTGGCCAACCAACCACGAATGTACAAGTTCGAAGCAAAATATGAAATTTCATCCGGAAGTAAGAATCGTACAATAGTTATCAGAGTTGCCAGGAATATAATTTAGTACGCCAGACGCGCGTTTCGTCTACATAAGACTCATCAGTGACGCTCATATCAAAATATTTATAAAGACAAACAGGTACAAAGTTGAGGAGCATTGAGGATCGGAAATTCCGAAAAGTTGTGCCAAATACGACTTAGGTAATCTATGCCTGGGATAAGAAAATCCTTAGTGTTTAATACATTTTAATACAACGATGAAGGAGAGCAGAATATATTGGTACAACAGTGCTAGCGTTCTAAAGATCCATAATTATCCATATTTATCCATAGGTATAATCCTCAATATGTAAACATTAAATAACAAAATGTGGCACCAGTCGTGTTGCTCATGTAAGTACAAACCCAGATGATAAGCGTTGTTTCATGAAAAACAAACCATTCGCCCTGCGAGCTCATCGTTTTTTTTTTTCTCGAGGAAACACTTGTTTCTATTAAGAATAGCTTTCAGTTTGTAACGGTTAAAATAGTGTATTTGACAGTATTTCTAAATATAAGTTTTAATGGGGTAGTGAGTCATCAGGGATAGAGCGTGATGTATAATGGCGATGACCATGACTATGTTGAAGTCGAACAGCATAGCTAAACATGTTCATCACCTTCACCAAGCTACAGGAGGATTAGACTGGTACCTAACCGTTATTAAAATTCTTGACAATAATTTTATATTCAGAAGGCATATTGGATATTTTACGAAGGGAGCCAACCTACTGAAGGACCACTTTGATTGCGTATAATGTCTGCTTTGTTATAATTGCAAAAATATTGTGTTTGAGTTCCGAAAATATCGACCCAGTAGTCTTCGGAGAGATGTTTTGCCAGATGAAGATTGTTAATCCTGTGTAATATTTTTTAGATGATTAGAAATAGTACAAAAGATATTAAATGAACGATACCAGACTGATGTAAATGTTGGCAATCAATGTCTTAAGCGTTGTTGTTAATGTTATGATAGAAGTGTGACATTTATATACGTATCGTATCCGTATCTGAAACGTTGTCGTATTTGAGTGTATCTATGGGTTATTGTTTAATTGATCGTTTGCGTGTTAAAATAATACATGTTTATTAGCTACGGAACCGTAGCTCTGAGGTACTTATGTTATTTTTTTACTATTTGTGGACCTCGGAGGTACATTTTTATGTGTTGGTTTTTTATATTTAACTTCGATATATTTCGGTAATAAACCCTTTTTATTACATGGTAGTTTTCAATGTATGTATAATCGTTTACATCTATACATAAGATAATTAAACAAGCAACACATCTCAGGCTTGAATTTAATAATAATGCAGAATATATAGTTAATGATTGAGTCAAAAATCGTGGTAAACATATCGAGAATAAAGAAAAGAGAGGGACAAAAATAGTGAAAAGATGATGAAAATATTTTCGGTCCCTTTCATTTTTAAAATTTTTTAAAAATTTTGTCTGCTGATATATGAATTTATTACGATTGGTATTAGTAATCAATTCGACATAGTCCCCACAAATAGCAATAAAGTAAGTGTATAAATATTGTTAATATAAGATTTATGACCCCTTATGTAGTCCTTTGTAGTTCAAGGTGAAAAATATCAATACAGCAAAGATAACGAATAAAAGAGATTTGCCATTTCGTACATATACCAAAGTAAAACTTCATTCGAAAATCTATTAATTTTGTTTTTATTCCACTTTATATAAACTAGGGAATTTGTGCAAATAAATATAAAAAAGGTTTATCTACAGACTTCAATACGATAATTTCTTTATGAAATTTAAACATAAAAAAAACGTTTGTTTGTCATGTTTGTCCATGATGATTTGCTAGCATTATGGTTTACATCATTGCTAGCCCTACGTGTAATCCTCTATCTAACGCGCACCGGAAATGGGGAAATGCTGGGGATTTTCTTTAAAATTTACATGTTAAGTATTGAAATAATCCAATATTTTGTTTTGTTTTATAGCTTAACATATCACACCTATGTAGTTGATAAATGAGTACTGATCTAAATATCGAGTTCTAAAATATATTAAAGCATATAGATTGACACGAAAATCACAAGATTGTTAAATGTGTGTAAATTTTTGCTTCTGTTGTCGTCCACGTAATGTTTTTTATAAATGTATCATAGGCACTGTAAATATATAGCAGAGAAACATCACTTTAAGGGCAATACTAGAAATTATGATTCAGCATAAATTCGGTTATTAGTGTAAGCAATGTGTATCATTGACACAAGGTTTATGACCACAAAAGGAAGGTTGGGATTGATTTTGGGAGTTTTGGTCCCATCATTTTAGGAATTAGGGGCCAAAAAGGGCCCAAATAAGCATTGTCTTGGTTTTCGCACTATAACTTTAGTTTAAGTGAATAGAAATCTATGATATTTTGACACAAGGTTTATGACCACAAAAGGAAGGTTGGGATTGATTTTGGGAGTTTTGGTTCCAACAGTTTAGGAATTAGGGGCCAAAAACGGGCCCAAATAAGCATTATTCTTGGTTTTCGCACAATAACTTTAGTAGAAGTAAATAGAAATCAATTGATATGCCAAATCTAACTGTGTATGTAGATTCTTAATTTTTGGTCCCGTTTTCAAATTGGTCTACATTAAAGTCCAAAGGGTCCAAAATTAAACTAAATTTGATTTTAACAAAAATTGAATTCTTGGGCTTTTTTTATATGCTGAATCTAAACATGTACTTAGATTTTTGTTTATGGGCCCAGTTTTCAAGTTGGTTCAAATCAGGATCCAAAATTATTATATTAAGTATTGTGCAATAGCAAGAAATTTTCAATTGCACAGTATTCAGCAATAGCAAGAAATCTTCAATTGCACAGTATTGTGCAATAGCAAGAAATTTTCAATTGCTCAGTATTGCGCAATAGCAAGAAATCTTCAATTGCACAGTATTGTGCAATAGCAAATATTTTCAATTGCACAGTATTGCGCAATAGCCAGAAATATCTATTTGCACAATATTGTGCAATAGCAAGAAATTTTCAATTGATTGGAGTTATCTTTCTTTGTCCAGAATAGTAGTTGAGTCAACTCAAATCATTGTTTTATACAATATACATTGTATATTCACTTTTACTACCAACTGATAAATTAAAACAATCTTTACCATTCAGTGATAACAAGCACCTTTTGTTACATTTTAATATTTTATGATGTATTTCAATGAGTAGTTATTGTTGCAAACTCCATTAGAAATTTGAATTGAGATCAGTTTTGGAAAAAGGGAAAGGGGGATGTGAAAAAAATGTGGGGGTAAATTTTTCTCATTTCAGATTTCATAAATAAAAAGAAAATTTCTTCAAACATTTTTTTGAGAGGATTAATATTCAACAGCATAGTGAATTGCTCAAAGGCAAAATAAAATTTAAGTTCATTAGACCACATTCATTCTGTGTCAGAAACCTATGCTGTGTCAACTATTTAATCACAATCCAAATTTAGAGCTGTATCCAGCTTGAATGTTGTGTCCATACTTGCCCCAACCGTTCAGGGTTCAACCTCTGCGGTCGTATAAAGCTGCGCCCTGCGGAGCATCTGGTTTGTTTTCGTATGCTGACCGACATTTGCGTAAAGTAACCCAAATATTTTATTTATGACATTGAAAGGTTAATGGCGTCAATGAACTTTTCGAGGTCGCTTTGTAATAAAAACTTTATTTATAGTATAAAGTAATATGGTTTGTTTGTTCAATTATATTCTTATAGTTTTAGTTAAAATGAACACTGGAGGGCAGAAGAAGAAGCGTAAATCCACAACCAAAACATCATGGTGTCATCTCTTGGCAAAGGGGCCAGACTTGGGGTCCAGGACATAAAGTCTGCTTTTCGTCTTTTGCCTATTTCTCCAGGTGATTTCGATTTACTTGGAATATATTTTGATGGTAATTTTTATGTGGACAAATCCCTTCCATTTGGTTGTTCTATTGCTTGCGCCTTGTTTGAAAAATTCTCTACATTCTTGCATTGGTTGGTTGTTTCATCTGCTGGTAAGCATTCAGTTAAGCATTATTTAGATGATTTCATATTCGGCGGTTCTGCAAATTCGGAAGACTGCTTGGTTCTAATGAACACATTTACTGAGCTTTGTAATGAGTTAGGCGTGCCTATAGCTGAGGACAAAACAACACATCCTACTACAAGGTTAACTTTTCTTGGCTTAGAAATAGACACAGTTGACATGGTCGTTCGTATTCCAGCGGCCAAGCTTAAATTATTAAATTACGTTTTCAACTTCAACCAATGACAATAAAGCGGAAGATTAAATTTAAGGATCTCGAGTCGCTAGTTGGGTTATTAGCTTTTTGTTCACGTGCGGTACCATCCTCTAGAGCGTTTTTGCGGAGATTTTATGATGTTATTGCATCATTTAAGGTCAAAAAACCATTTTTCTCAATTCGAATAACCTCTGAAATTCGAGAGGACGTCTTGGTATGGTTAGAATTCTTAAAATCTTTCAATGGAGATTCTTATATCATTGGTCTGAATTGGACAGATAATGACATTTTGCAACTATATACTGACAGCGCAGGCAACGCTGAACTTGGTTGTGGATCTTACTTTAATGGAAAATGGGCACAGTTCAAATGGCCAGATTCATGGGTAGGATTACACATTTTACAAGACATAACATTTTTGGAACTCATTCCTATACTTTTAGCACTTTGTATATGGGCTTCTCTTTTGAGAAATAGTAAGATTTTGTTTCGTACAGACAACATCGCGTTGGTTGATATACTAAACAAGAGAACATCGAAATCAAAACGGGTAATGTCAATAATTCGACCATTCGTGTTGCGTTCCATGAGTTACAACATTCAGTTTAAGGCAAAACATATTGTAGGTGCCAAAAATAATATAGCTGACGCTCTCTCTCGCTTTCAGTTAGAAAAGTTCAAAAGGTTAGCACCATTGGCGGAGGATACACCAGAAATAGTCCCTCAGGATTTCACATAGACCTGATCTCCAAGGTGAAATTGACCGACTAATTGTATCAGCAGTTGCACCGAATACGTCCAAGGTTTATCAACAAGCTTTACGGTCATTTAAAGAATTTAGGATCTTATTCCAATTTGAAGATCTATGGCCTATTCCATTACATCACATAACTAACTATATTGCCTATATGTCATTCACTGGAAATGCTGCCTCAACTGTCAAATCATATATCTCTGGGTTGAGTTTTTTCAGTCAGATTAACAATTATACAGACTGCTTTAATACTTTTGTTGTCAGAAAGCTCCTCGAAGGAATGAAGCGTTCTCAAAATCGACCAAAGGACGCAAGGTTACCCATTACACGTGATTTATTGTCAAAAATTAATAACGTTCTACCTGCTGTTTGTCATAACGATTTTGAAACAAAACTCTTCCAAGCTTCGTTTTCCTTGGCCTTTTTTTCCTACGTGTTGTCGAACTAACCGCTGATCATAAACACGCCTCAACCCAATCCCATGCAATTGAATATAACGACATTAAAATAAATCTATCTAGTATTGAAATCCGCTTACGTTCATCTAAGACTGACCAGTGCTGTACTTGAACTACAATTTTTATTGGTGATAGGCCTGGTGATGTTTGTGCCGTTTTCGCTTTACGTAATTATTTAAAAATAAAACCAAATGTCGCTGGTCAATTGTTTTGTCATTTTGCATGTTTGATGGAACTCCTGTCACTAGATACCAATTTTCCGGAGTCCTTAAAAAGTCAATGAATGTTTTGGGTTTAAGTCAAGGAAAATATAGTTCTCATTCATTCAGGATAGGTGCTGCCACAAGCGCTGCCATGAACGGCTTATCTGATTCTGAAATTCAGGCTATGGGTAGGTGGAAGTCTGATGCATTTCGTTCATATATTCGAATACAACAATGTCTATAATTGTTAGATTTATTTTTAATTCTGTTTAATGAACTTACAATCACTTTAGTTGGACTAACCGCTATTTAAGAATTGCAGGTTCGCCTATTACAATTTGGATTGTTGGTTCCTCCTTAGTGAAAAATGCATTTGTTCAAGCTAGAAGAAGACCAGGTGGCATTAATCTTGGCCTAGATTACATTGGTGTTTGGCTGTGGTGGTTGGGTAAAAGCGGAATGAGGCTTAAGGATCTACTAAATAGGATCAAGCTGATGCTTAGATACGAAGAACCCCCGAACTATCTAGTTATACACATAGGGGGAAATGACTTAGGAGAAATTAAGACAGGAGTGTTACGTAATAGACTAAAACATTATTTAAAGAAAGTTACTGAACTTTTACTAAATACAACATTGGTATGGTCACAATTTTTGCCAAGACTCACCTGGCGTTACTCCGCTGATACTTATGCAATGGATAGATCCAGGCAGCGAATAAACAGCTCTCTAGCAAGTTATATCATTCGCCAAGGGGGACATTACATACGATACCCAGATATATCTCTTAATTCTACATTTATATGTCAAGATGGTGTACATCTGACTGATATCGGTAATTACATTTTTCTAAACACAATTCAGGGCGCTTTAGAGGCTTTCCTTGTCTACTCACCACACTTTTCCCGAATGTAAATCATGAACTTTTAAGATATTCATTTGAATTCAGTTTTTATTAGATATGTATAGCTCCTTTATATCTTATATAACTATTGTATTTGGCCCAAAACTTTTACGCAGCTCTATCCGCTTGGAATGGCGGTTGGCCCGTCAGTCATTTATGACTGCCTTGGTCAATTTGGCACATTTCGCTGCGTTTACTTTAGATATGTGTCATTTTGTCGCATATTTCAATTAACATCCAAAACATTTGATATTGGGGGTCTCTGTATCCCAGGACCCACCACACAAAAAATAATGAATCTCTGTATCCCAGGATTCATTTTATTTTATTGGATGCTTCATTTATTGTAAATATTTAGTTATCTATCACGTTAGTTATCTAGTTATCTTTTGTAGTCTGCCAATATGAAAGGTGACTACGTTCATTTTATTATCTATCTGCTTGCTATATATATATATATATGTAAACAGAGTAAATTAATTAATTCTCATTATGATTAGATGGAAATATATGTTCTTATTTCAAAAAGATGTATGTATCAATTTGTGCATGAAGCGATGTCTACTTGCTAGGAACCGAATGATTTGTAAAAGTTTTAACCGGTGTATATATTGATAATATAAAAAAAAATCATGTCTTTTTCAGGACTTCTGATCCTATAGTATATTATGGTATGTTTGTGAGATGTGGTTATGTAGGATGGATGCTCACTAAGGGCCTGTAGGACAAACAACTCACAGCTACACAAGGAATTTTTGAAGTAGTATATCCATTCTAAGTTAGTATAGTATTGGTGAAATAAATGGATTTGAACTAGACATTTTTTGTCCAGAGGCCAAATAAAAAACTCACATATTTACAAAACAATGCTACTCGTACTACGAGTGCTACTCGTACTCGTACTCGTGTTACTAGCAATAAGATTATTGAAATAATATCTTTATTCTAAAATTTAATTAAAATCATAAAAAATACCTTCATATTTTTGTAAAGTTCACGTGAAAATAACATGAACATTTTTACGTGTGATTCATTTGAATTACTGAGTTTTTAACTCCATTCTTTAAAAAAATGGTCGTATCATTGCTTCATCCATGCAGAAATAGAGTATACTTTAAAAATTTGATTCAGTTAACAGTTGCTCGGTTTTTGATGGTCGTTTAACGTTCAGTGGCAAATAGCTCATGCATGTTCGGGACGATACATTACAATTTTGAAAACAGTTGTTTTTAACAGACACATTTGATGCACCAGTCAAAAAAGGTTTAACATTCTGTTAGTTGTGAAACTTATGAGGGAAAATAATGATCCTGAAAAAATACACATTCTAAAAAGTGAAATAACAAACTCAAAGAAAAATTCAAAACTTATTTTCTTGACATGCTACGTACATTAGTATAGTGTACTTTGCATGGTGTAAATGTGTGAGTTGGTTGCTCAGCAAATCGAACAAACAATGCAAACTGTATGCAAAATTTCACTAAGTTCAACAGTCTGTCATTTGTGGAAAATTATTCACAAAACAAATCTTGGGATCATATATGCATTCTTTAAAGTAAAAAAACTGCGAAATATAAAAGTTCCAGCTTGAAATTCCACATGTTGGAGATGTAAGTCAGAGTCTGTACTCTGCGTGCCTTTTATATTTTATTAAAATGCCTAATCCAGCAACCTGTCATGAACAAAAAATAAAGAAAATCCAGACGATATGCGCACCTTTAATATGAATAGTAACACCAGTTACTTAATTTAAACCTGAAGCAAAAAGACTACGAAGTGCGGGATTGACGATCGAACGGACATTGGTGAAACTATATGATGATACGTGCTCTATTAGGATTTTGGTGACAAAACATATTTTTGAGTATGCAGTTCATATAACGGAAAGGTAATTTGGAGATCTAAAATGAAGTAGCAATGTAAGCAAGCTAACATTTCAGTCATTTTGTCTTTGGTGGAAAGTTGATTAATTGTCAATTTTACCGCACCTCCTTATTTCATTATGGTTTGAATTTTCTCCAGAAGAACAAAAGTTTTAAGACTTAAACAAATATGTACTAAGGGACTGAAATGTTACTGTGATAATTATACTCCACATACTTATCAGAACTCTCCAATTTAGGGCCCAACGTTTACTAAAACTACAAATTAGAAATAAAAAGATAATCGTCCAATTAGCAAAACAATAGTCACAATTTGCTTGATGTCTTTGGTTTTGATGTCGTTACATATCCAGATGTTGCTTTCTTATTAATTGCATATCCCATATCTCCATTTATCATTATAACAGCCAACTGTTGTACATATAACATATTCAATATAATTTTTTTTTGTATTTGTACGTTTACAAATAAAGTCTCATGTTACCACCACTTCCATAATGAGCAAGCGGTAACGTAGATAATTCTTTGTGTGTAAATGTTCGTAAACTTTGTCGATTTCTTTGAAAATATTAGAGTCAATGATCTAAATTTTAACAACTAAAGTTTCAAGTGACGGTTGTAAATTGAAAGATTGATTGCTGGTTGCTTAACGTCCAGTGGCAAATATTTTATGTATGTTCAGGACGAGAACAAGTTAACAATAAATAATACATCCCGCACAGCCAAATGGACGCCCCACTTTGGAAGCATTTTACTGCCGGTCGGAATAAGACCAAATGACCATATTTCTATCTCTAGTCACCCTTGGGGTGTAAATTGTAGGATATAAACAAAATATAAAAATTATGTACATTGTCAGAAATATAAAACGTATTTGTACTCACTACGAAACAAGTGGAAAACTCGGCGAATCTCGCTTTTCATCGTGTTTCTAAAGCTAGTACAAATACATTTCATATTACAATGTACATATATATCTCCAGGTTCTTTCCTTGAACCCACTGTATGGTCCTGTCCATACCAGGTGCTCCTTCCCCTTCCAAGCCTCTGGAATGACCTTCTTGAAAGCCATAAGGTCGACTTCCTTGACTGCTTCCTCCTGAGCGGCTGCAGGCTCCTTTGGAGTAGGAAGTGACTCTCCAGGTTCCTGTACAGATTCCTCCTGTTCCTTTAACTCACTTACTTGGGGTATTGCTGGTACCTCCGGCAATACTGTGGGATCCTCCACAGGTCCTTCCTGGCCAGGTACTTCCCTCCTGACCCTTCTCCTGTGGTTGGCTTCATCCAAGATTGTGGTATCAAATGGCTGAATGCCCACTCCCGGCTGGGAGTTACAACTACTTGGCCTCCAAGACCTTTCCTCATCTTCACTGCCCTCGCTGGAGCAAGACCTGAATGATTCTGAGTCTGACATTCTGAAAAATATGAAAAAAATAAACAAACATTAGTTAAACTGACAATTTACGTATCTAATACACAATAATTAAACTGACTATTTACACAATATGGTTACCTACTCATTTTCTCCCCCTTTTTTATCTTTTGAGGGTGGAGTAGGACGGACAAGTTGGCAGTTTGGGCAAATGTAGGGATCTATCTCATTGGCCTCTTGGATTGACATACCTATGCAGGTTAAATGGAACCATTCCCTACAGTTATCACATTGGACCATTGTCTCACCCGTGTCTGGGCCCCGACACACACAGTACTGAGGGGTAGTAGGCTTGGTCTTATTGCCTGCCAAGACGTCAATACCTTGTTTAAATTTGTCTCTACACGCCTCTAACCAAGCAGGAATTTTCCTATCCCCACATGGCTTGAGTCGGTCATGATTAGTGTTAAAAACCACTCTTTGGAGTTTCACCTTGTACACGTACCCGGTAACCTTACTAATTACAATGCCTGGCCCTTTCCATGGTGACCCTAATTTTTTACATTTACCCTTAATTTGGGCAGTGTCTAAAACATACACAAGATCCCCCGGCTGGTACGATTTTTCTAAGACCCTAAGGTCATAGTCTCTCTTCATTCTCTCCTGGGAGGTCTTGAGCTTATCCCGAGCAATGGTATGCGCACTTTTAATAGCTTTTTCAAGGTCTATGATATAGCTATCAGCACCCTCATACTTCCTTTCGCTCTGACTGCCGAACATAAGGTCTGCTGGCTGATTGGTTTCCCTGCCCAGCATTAGCTTGTTTGGTGTATACCCTGTACTCCTGTTGACACTAGATCTCATGGCTCCCCCTAGTTGAGCAATATGTTGATCCCAGTTTTCTTGTTGTGAATCAACAAAGCATCTGACTGCATCCATGAGACTGCGGTTCTGTCTCTCAACCTGTCCATTTGACTGAGGACGATATGGGGTCGTTCTCGCCTTATGAATTTGCAGCAAATCACATACTGCTTTAAAGAGTGCGCTCTCAAAGTTACGTCCCTGATCTGAGAATAGCTGGAATGGATAGCCAAATCTTGTAAAAAAACTCATTAATAGCCGCCTGAGCAGTTACTTCAGCCGTTTGTGACGGTAGTGGTATACATTCCGTCCACTTGGTGAATTGGTCTGTCATCATTAAAATATGTTCATTGTTTTGTTTCGTCTTTGGCAAAGGGCCCATAAAATCTATGTGGACTCTTTCCATAGGGTACCCAGCATGGTACTTGGTCAGAGGACATTTACTATGTCTGCTGGCTTTCTTGTTCTTGTTACAAGTATCACAACTAAGTACAAACAAGTTAATGTCTTTGGTCATGTTATACCAGTGATATTTGTCCTTTATCTTGGACATGGTCCTTGATACACCTTGATGTCCTGCACTAGGCAGTTCATGACAGAGCTCCATTACTGTTTGTCTTAAAGAAGCGGGTACAACAAGTCTTGTATTGGCTCCCTCTGTTTTGGGTTGACTCTTTAAAATACCATTGTCGTCTAAGAAAAATCTTTCTTTATTAATCCAGTGACTCTTGGCTGCTGGTGGTGCCAGGAACAAATCATTGGATAGCGGTTCACAGCCATCTTTTAAATACGGGAGGATAAACATCAAGTCTAGATCACTCTCTTGGCCTGTTTTAATATCCTCTTCACTGAAACCTGAGATAGTTATGCCCTCTTCTTGGGCGATTGCTGCCACGAAACAATCAGAAGAGTCATCCATTACAATTCTTGCCGTTGATGGAGTAAAAATCAATTCCATACCTGTACTGAATGGTGGTAAATCACATTCCTCAGATGACTGGCTCGCTATTGGCTCAATTGAGTTTAAGCTGCTAGGGTAACCACAGTCGTCAGTAACTGCAGATTCAACTGTTACTGCAGGTTGTTTCAAGGTTGAAACCTTTTCTGGTGTTTCAAATAACATCATCATCGCTGTTGCCACTCGTTTAAGTAATCTTGGCTTTTGCTTCCTTTTTCTAGCCAGTGGGACTGCTTCATCTACATCGCATAAAAACTGTGCCCAACTTTGATGTGCTCGCTGGCAGTAATTACAGCCCTTGCAAGGTAAACTTGCCAGTATGGTGTCTGCAGTATAATGTGGACATTCTTTTAACCTATCCGGGAGACGAGACAAGACATCTGCATCAATGTGTTGTTTACCTGGCCTATGCTTTATGACCAGGTCATATTGGCTGAGCTCTTCCAACCATCTAGCTAATTGTCCCTGGGGCTCTTTGAAATTGACAAGCCATGTCAAACTACTATGGTCTGTCCTCACTGTGAATTGTCTTCCCAGAAGGTAGTGTCTGAACTGTCTAGTAAATCTAATTACCGCCAACAACTCCTTTCTAGTTGTGCAATAACGTTTTTGTTCGGCTGTAAGTACAAAGCTACCATATGCTATGGTCCGTTCCTCTCCATCTTGAACCTGAATAAGTTCTGCGCCTATTGCATTTTGGGAGGCGTCCGTATCCAGGATGAAATAATCCTTGTTGTTAGGCAAAGTAAGTACTGGTGCAGATAGCAAGTTGTCTTTTAACGTCTGAAATGCGAGTTGACGTTCATGGTTCCATGAAAACAAATTTTTTCCTGTCACTTCATACAGTGGAGCAGATATTTTGGCATAGTCCTTGATAAATGAACGGTGGTAGTTCACAAATCCCAGGAATTGTTCAACTTCCTTTGTGCAAGTAGGCACCACCCAACCACTAACTGGTTGCAAATGTTGCTGGCCTATTTGGAGGCCCTGGTTACTGACACTCCTGCCTAAAAATTCTACACTTGTTCTGAACAGAGCACACTTTTTAGGCTTTAATCTAAGTCCATACTCTCGAAATCTAGCAAATACATTTTGTAGGTTAGTGAGATGTTCATCAAAAGATGGTCCTAAAACCAGTATGTCATCAAGGAAGGCCAAAACAGTTTTCCACGTTAAACCTCTGAGGACAAGGTTCATCACTCTGGCATAAGTACCTGGTGCGTTGCAAAGTCCAAAAGCCATCTTGACGCACTCAAACAATCCATATTTGGTGACAAATGCGGTCTTCTTACGGTCCTCTGGCTTGATCTTTATTTGCCAATATGCGCTATTAGCGTCCAGTTTGGAATACCATATGTTTCCAGCCAAAGTATCCAGACATTCGTCTATCAGGGGCAACGGAAATAAATCACGTGATGTGACTGAGTTGAGCCTTCTGAAGTCTATGCACCAGCGTACCCCGCCATCTTTCTTCCTGATAAGCACTGGTGCTGAAGCCCATTCTGATGTTGAAGGTTGTATAACTCCAGCATCTAACATTTTCTTGAGGTGTGCCTCCTCCTCCTGAACAAAACAAGCTGGTGTTCTCCGCATACGGAGCTGAATAGGCCTGGCATCACCAGTATCAATTTCATGTTCTACATGACTAAAATTACCAAGGTCAAACTCTGTCTTTGCAAAGACATCACTGTACGTGTAAAGCAAAGTTCTCAATTTTGATTTCTGGTCTGTTGTCAAATCCTGACTGGATGTTGTAAATAGTTCTTGAAGGTGATCTGGTAGATCCTCCTGTGGGGGCGGTGTACCTTTTTGAGTGTTACCTTTTTTACTGGTTGAACAAGTGCCAACACTGAGCTCCTGAGGATCATCCATAGATTCAATTACTGTCACAGCATGTGCCTCAGCTACTTCTATTCCACCCTGGAGTCGGACAGGGTTGTCCGTCACATTCATAAAACAAACAACTGGACTTTGTCCTTTAGCACAAACTGATCTGGGAATCAAGAGTGTAGTCTTCGAGTTTGGTTCTATCACAAAATCATTATCCTGTACTGGTACTGTACAATTCATTCGCATTACTGAATTAGGTGGGACTACTACCGAGCTTGGCATCGTAATTCTGCTGACTGAGGGTTGAGCAGATGGTGTCTCTCCTCCTAAGACTAGCTTAACTGTCTTGTCGTTGATAGACATGTATCCTTGACCAATGTTGAGTATAACATTATTACTAGCTAGGAAGTCATGGCCCAGTAGCATCTCACAGTCAATTGGAGCAATATATAAGTTGTGATTGAAAAGTAGGTCCTGTATACTAAACAGAGTAGGATTAGTAATTCTGCAGGTCATCTGCATTTCTCGGCCTGCTCCATGCATAAGTGTCTCTTTAATGACATAAGGTTTTTCTTTCAGAGAATCAAAAACTTTGTCCTGCATTATGGTAACCTCTGAGCCCGTATCAATCAATGCAGTTACTAGCTTGTCCTGGATTTTTACCTGTACTCTCAACAGTTGAGCAGTCCCAATTGTTCCTACCACTGTAAACCCATTAGATGGTCCCTCTGTAGCTTGGTCCTCTGGCAATTTCATTGTAACTGATTTGCGTTCTGTTTGCTTGTTCTGAGTTGGCGGTTTGCTGCCAGGTGAGTTATTTAACTTTGGGCAATCTCTTTTGAAATGTCCTAGTTCATGACAATAAAAACATGCCCCGTCTGGGGTTTGTGACCTGCGGTTACCAGCACGATTATTATAACCACCTCTTCTACCTTGACCACGTCCACGTGAGGTATTATCTGATCTATAGTCCCGACTGGGCGAAGTACCACTAGATCTGTTTGAATGTCGCATTTCCTCTGTAAGTGTAGCCATTGAGGACAGTAGGCTTTGCATCTGTTGCATGCTCTGTTGTTGCTCTTCTCGTTGTTGACGAAGCTGTTGCTCCATTTGAGATACTCGTGTGTCTATGTTTGATTTAGACGAGCCTACCCCGTGCACTGATGGTGTGTCACTAACTTGTGCAGTTGGTGTTGGAGCTGACGCCTGTTTGACTTCATGTGTTTTTCCTTGAGCAATGTGGGCTTGCACCGCCTTTCTTGAATGCTGATACCACTTTATTATATCAATTGCATTTTCAACCGATACTGGTTTAAATCCACATGCGTGTTGTCCAGCCTCTGGGTCGTTGCAACCTTGACAAAATTTCATTACTGCTTGTTTTGTCATGTACTCTTCAGAAAGGTCTTTGAAGGATTGTGTTGCCAGAGATAATACACGATCCGCCCAATCCGCCAGGGATTCCTCTGTCTTTTGGGTAATAGTCTGAAACTGTATCTGTGAAGTTTCTTGTGGTTCTTGAAAACCAAAGCGTTTCACCATTTTAGTCACTACTGTACTAAAAGCAATGTCTTTGTTGGATTCCAGTAGCACTGTATAAAAATCACTAGCTTTGTCCTCCAAGCACCAACAAAGCTGTTCTCGTTTTTGTTTGTCCGTCCAACCGGCAGCCTCAGCGTACCCGGTGAACTTTGTGTAAAATGCCTTCCAGTTGCCTTTCCCTGTGTACTTAAGGTTCTTGGGCACCGAAAAGAAAAATTTCTTGTCCTGTTTCATTGGAGCTGGCTTCGCTCTATGACGGTTGCTTGAGGAATGGTGACCATCCGTTTCCGACTGACCATGTCTGTCTGACCTCCTTTTGTCATGCTTCTTGCCTGAATTCTTTCGGTGTGGCGATGAGTGTTCACTAGCCTCCTCCTCCACTGGTGAAACATGTCTGCTTGATATACTGAGTCTAGAGTGTGTTTTGTTGCTTCTACTCTTATGACGACTCCGACGATACACTACCCCTGATGTAGAACTAGATGAATCAGAATCACTATTTGACCAGCTCGTAATACTAGACATACTGCGTTGATCCTGAAACTGAGTGTGTGGACGGTTATTGTACAGCTGTTGTTGTGGGTACACTGGCAAGTGTGGAGCTGTGTCATAATACCCTGATTGAGTCATTCCTTGTACAAGATTTGGTGCTGTTGAAGGCTGATAGGGCCTCCCTTGCTGATATGGTATATTTCCAAATGGCTGTTGAGTCTGATGTATAGGTGCAGTAACATTTTGGAGATGTTGCACCGGTTGTTGCCTGTAAACTTCCTGTTGGTTATGTATGGCCTGAGGCGGTTGCCCCTGCTGACCCATTGTGTTGTTGAGTGGTTGTTGAAAACCTGACTGGTTGATGTTAGGTTGGTATAGACCTGTTCTGTTAAATTGTTGTGTCGGTGGAACATGGCTGTTGATATGTGGTATATTAACTGGATGGCTGATCGGTGGTTGATGTTGTTGATTATCAATCACTCTGTTTTGTTGTCCGGCTGTACCGACTGGAAAGGTATAGTTTTGTTGTCTAGTTGACTGTAGTTGACCTGTTGACCTGGGACAGGGTGGTTGATTGGCCCTGTTGGCGGTCGGTGGAAGTTGTTGATAAGGTTCCCTTTCCCTGACGGGTGGAGTAGACCTAAGTGCAGGTAAAGGGTTTGACCTGTTGATGTTGGGTTGAGGTGGTTGTTGACCTGTAGCCCTGTGGTTGATTGGTTGGTTGGCAACAGTCGGAGGTGACCTGTTGAAACCTTGTTGAGTAGGCAATTGTCCGGTAAGCACGGATGTGCCGTGTGATTGATGGGATACGTTGCTAATGGTATGCCGGGTTGATTGTTGAATTGATTGTTGAATTGGTTGTGTGTTGGTGACTGTATGATCACCAAGTAGATGAATGGCTCTAGTATTGGATCGCGGGTAGTTGTCATTATGTTCAACAGGGAGTTGAACAGCTTGCTGTCTTTGTTGGTTGTGGTTGATGACCTGTTCAACAGGTAGTTGAACAGCTTGTTGACGCTGGTTGATACGTTCAACAGGTAGTTGAACAGCTTGTTGACGTTGGTTGAAGTTGACTGTATGTTCAACAGGCAGTTGAACTGTTGGTTGTGGCGGTTGAATATAGTTGACAGAATTTTCTAACAACCTACTGCGCTGATTGATTGGTTCCCTAGTCTGGCTCTGTTGGAACCTGTCGTTGAGGTGGGTGTTCTCGAAATGTTGCTCTTTCATAGCAGTTGACGACTCGTACTCTGTACAATGTTCACCCACTAACCTTGGTTGTTGATTCAGCTGAACCTCTATCATAGTGGTGCTATCATGCTGAATACTCATAGACCGATCTAGACTTGGCAAATCTGGCTTATCTGACGGTTCATATTCTACATAATGTGGTCCGTATGCTGGGTCAATTACTTCTGGTTGTAAAGTTCGGCTGGGAAGTAACGATTCCTCACTACAGGACAGATTATCGTCAAAAATTCTGCAACGGTCCATCTCTTGGGTTGGATATTCATTTTCCTCAATGCATGAGGGCATGGATCTCATTGACGTGCGATCAACCTGCGAATTCCACACTGTATCCATGGCAATCTCCGAGTCAGAAAAAACCGGTTGATTTAAATAAGGTTTTTGATAAATTTCACCCCCCTGGACAGGTGCCTGTGTGGAACCGTGTTGGTCTATCCACCTCTGTGTATCGGTGTTAAATTCTTGCAAATGAGCAATTTCCCGTCTAATAGTACCGGGGTGAAGGGTGTGGACACAAAATTTGCTGCCCCTCCCTCGTGTGATTTTACATGTGTATCTGTCTCATATTCTTGTGACTCATGTGGCTGACCTTGATACCTGACATCAACATTGTCCATGTCATTGAATTCACAAGGAGAAAAATCAATCATATCGGACACAAGGGACATTTTATTTTTCATATATGGTATTTGGGCCAATATTTCTGGTGTAATTGTTATGCCATTATTTCTCATTACTATAATTCTACGAGCAGTAGCCGTACCAATGCCAGGTACATGTAGGAGAACAGACTCCGGACTGGAGTTTATTTTGATTTTAAACCCACTCATTGTGCTGAATATTAACCTATATTCAGTGATACTTTCACTATAAATAAATGACAAAACAATAACAAAATAATAAACAAGTCTTTATTGATTTAAATCCCGTTTACAAATAGCAAAGATGTGTATTGCATATGTAAACAAATCACGGAAATCACTTCCGGTATTGATCTCAAGTATCGCTGTTACCTGGTAACACGAAATCACGCGAGACTCAATCTGAAAAAATCAATGACTTGAACAAAGTTTGAAAACTTTCACAGACAGTGAAAAACTTATCATACAACGCTTGGTACCGCTTCTAAAGCTCTTCTTTTAAGCCTAATCCCAATTGCAAAGTCTCAGAATAGCCAAATTAATTCTGCCAATCACGCTTGATTGCACCTGGTCAGAATCCCCTGACCAAAATGGCTAACTAGGTCACACCATGTGTGTTCGAACCACCCGCAACTACCAATAATGTGGTGTTCGTCTTGGGGAAAGACTATTTCCCTTGAAAGGACCCGACCTGGACTTTATATATATAGAAGGACTTAGGCTTAAGTACTGTAATTACCTATTACTCGGGCGTTGTTAACTGTTTCTTCGTGGTTAACGTCTAACCTCGTTGACCATTAGACTGAAGAGGGCGCTGCAGGCGTGCGCAGGCTCTGACATCCGCTGTATCCAACCAGAGGCCCATTGGTGTCCATCGTCTACTCCTGGCAGGGAGAATGGTATCAGTTGTCTATAGTATGATATGTATCCACACAAAGAAATACATACAGTTTTTTTTTCATGTATATAGATCTACATGAACATTGCATACTTGTTCTAAAAACGCCTTTTAAGACTGTAATACTCCGCGGGCTTTTCCCAACGCCTAGTATGTGAGCAATATGCCCCTCGGGGCCTAAAAAGGCAACTATGATAATTCTCTTCCAGTCGTTTTGTCTCCGAACTTGTACATGTACATTATTTCCAACTCTAATCACACACAAAAAAACACACTACCACCGAAACCCATGCAAGCGTAAATTAACACGAATATAAAATCTAAATGATTTCAAGATCTAGCTATTTCAGTCTCTTTCTGCCGTTTGAATAATAATTAGTCAGTCGTTTGCTTGTAAATTTCGAGAGAAAAATTTGTAACGGAACCAGTCTGATTAGAGCCAGTCCCGACTATCAACTTGCATTTATAGACGCAAGTGGATACTTGGGGCTGGATTTAATCAGACTGTAACGGGACCTGATTTTTTTTTAATTTTGCCGAATCAAGTTCCCATGTATTTCTCAGCCTACGTTAACTTTTTCAGGCTCCATTCCGATGTTGCTGTCTATCCCGTGTAGCATTGGTCTATAGGATTACAAATCTAGCACTTTATTTTTAAAATGTTTCCGAAACTATATCGGATTTACTCTGTACAAACCAATGAATTTCAGAGACTGTTTATTCTGGAACACAGAGAAAGTTATTCGGCAAAATTACCAAGTTAATCCATTTCTTTACATTCCATACTAACAAACTATTTTCTGTATGAGTTTCAAAGTCTGCTTGTATTGTGCTTGTTCGCCTAATTCCATCCGTATTCTCATCCAAATAAATTTCCTTTTTCGATTTTGATCGAGCGGTGTTTTAAACGACCATTTTAACACGTATAAATAGATGTACAATTGCCTGTGTTTATTACACATCATACTAAGTTTCTATAGATTAGATTTCTATTTTCAAAACAAAATTTTGATGGAGATACGGCGTGCATCATGAATAAGTATTTATTGCAAAAATAAACCAAGAATAAAATAAAGTGATAAAACTCAGTCTATTATGCATAAGAACATATATAGATAAATCGTGCAGATGCTTAAATATGAAAGAAACAGAATATTTAAAAGTAAAGTAATACATTTTTAAAGATTAACAATGGGTAGTAGAATTGCCGGAAAACGATAAAGCAAATAAGTTAACCGTTTTATATTGCATCAAAACTCTCGGCACTCTGCATCTAGAAAAAGTTACCGTTAAAAATGTCACATAGTAACCAAAAATATTTGTTTTATTATTTAATCACTTTGTGATTGCAAAACCTGCTGCATTGGCTTATCTGTGTGAACGTTATTCGATAACGTCAGGAACGGTAACTCGTGGCGTAACGTCATTCGGTATCATGTTACCTTAACAATATCCTGAAATTCATTACATGACGTCACAAAGTATATCGGTTTTTAGATATTCTAAAAATAACCGTGCGATATGCTTTTTGCCGGTCAATATGTTTTTTGCTATCCGCCGTTTTCTCTCTACCTTCGAAAATATAGTTTAACATGTGACTATCCCTAAACGAATCTTTGTTAAAATATACGAATTAATAATATTAAAAAATACAACATCCACGATGGGTTTCGAACCCACGATCCCCTGCGCTACACGGACATATAAAAATTCCCGAAAAAAATATTACTAACCATTTACTTTTGGCATACTTTATATTTTTTGTTGTTACTCAACCTTTTAGTTTAAGAATATACATCTCTCTATTTTGTACAAAAATGAAAATAACTAATAAAATAACAAAAAAACAAAAACAAGTTTTGTCTTATTGTCTACACTATAAGTGTTGTGTTACTCACTCCCTTAAACATGTTATATGTATACTTGTACAATAAAGCAAATTGAGGCAGAATAAAAAAAATAAGAAAGAGTGTACAAAACATTTGGTCTGTGATCTTCACATTTTGAAGCTACAGTTTGTTTTTATGCAAGCTCGTAGATCGCTGCCATGCTGAAAGGGTTTATATACAGATGGATTTCGCTGACCACTATTACAGTTGCCAATCTCTGTGTATATATATGTCTCTGATATTTCGTATAGCCTGGCATCCTGACCTAGATTAGTCTTATGCTTCTTCGAGTAGGGATCCAGGATCCCAGGCTAATATTTCTTAGTGGTAGATTTCCCCAATGTCCCAGAACCCAACATACCACAAAATCACCGTGAAAAAAAATCTGTAAATCTCTACTCCCCGTACGCAGAGACATAAACATGTATTTTTTGGTGTCACGATCTATCTCAGTAGCACGAGTTTGAATTCCGGCGAGGAAGAACAAAAAAATTGCAAAAGTAATTTTACAGATCTAACATTGTTGGGCTGGTCTTAGTGGTATGTTAGATCTGTAAACCAGGTTCAACCAGGTTCAACCCGCCATTTTTTTCTTTAAAAATGTCCTGTACCAAGTCAGGAATATGGCCATTGTTATATTATAGTTCGTTTCTGTATGTGTTACATTTTAACGTTGCGTCGTTTGTTTTCTCTTATTTTTGAGTGTAAATTCACATTGCGATAAGACGTGTCACGGTACTTGTCTATCCCAAATTCATGTATTTGGTTTTGATGTTATATTTGTTATTCTCGTGGGATTTTGTTTGTTGCTTGGTCCGTTTCTGTCTGTGTTACATTGTAGTGTTGTGTCGTTGTTCTCCTCTTATATTTAATGCGTTTCCCTCAGTTTTAGTTTGTTACCCCGATTTTGTTTTTTGTCCATGGATTTATGAGTTTGAACATCGGTATACTACTGTTGCCTTTGTTTAGAGGAGTTGTATATATATATATATATATATACAACTCGTCTAAACATCAACCCAACAATGTTAGATCTGTAAATTTGCTTTCGCAAATTTTTGGTTCTTCCCTCGCCGGGATTCGAACCCATGCTACTGTGATATCGTGACACCAAATCGCCTGCACTGCAGCCGTCCCGCTAGACCACACGACCACCTGGGCTCTCAAAAAAGAGCTTTCGGTGGGCATGTGTTACCTTTCCACGTCAGTTTTAATCTAGCGGCGTACTACAGTACATGATATATAAGGCATGAAGATGTTATTGTTACAGATCAGCTAAATTATCTATAGTAAAGGATCCTACAAATTAATGTAATATACAGTCACAGAAAATAATTATATTCATAAGTACATCTGAGTCAGTGACAACTCTACAACAGATGTATCCATCGGATCGCCATCAATGATGGTGATACATGGCTGTGTACATAATGTATATACAACTCGTCTAAACATCAACCCAACAATGTTAGATCTGTAAATTTGCTTTCGCAAATTTTTGGTTCTTCCCTCGCCGGGATTCGAACCCATGCTACTGTGATATCGTGACACCAAATCGCCTGCACTGCAGCCGTCCCGCTAGACCACACGACCACCTGGGCTCTCAAAAAAGAGCTTTCGGTGGGCATGTGTTACCTTTCCACGTCAGTTTTAATCTAGCGGCGTACTACAGTACATGATATATAAGGCATGAAGATGTTATTGTTACAGATCAGCTAAATTATCTATAGTAAAGGATCCTACAAATTAATGTAATATACAGTCACAGAAAATAATTATATTCATAAGTACGTCTGAGTCAGTGACAACTCTTCAACAGTTTTATTTTTAAGTCGTTATAACGACTAAGCTAACTTGTTTAAACGACTTAGCATATTTATCTTGTTATAACAACTTAGCTAACTTGTTTAAACGACTTAGCTAAGTTGTTATAACGACTTAGCATATTTATCTTGTTATAACAACTTAGCTAACATCGCTTACTTGTTTAAACAACTTAACTAAGTTGTTATAACGACTAAGCATATTTATCTTGTTATAACAACTTAGCGAACTTGTTTTAACGACTTAGCTTACTTGTTTAAACAACTTAGATAAGTTGTTATAACGACTTAGCATATTTATCTTGTTATAACAACTTAGCTAACTTGTTTTAACGACTTAGCTAAATTGTTTAAACAACTTAGCTAAGTTGTTATAACGACTTAGCATATTTATCTTGTTATAACAACTTAGCTAACTTGTTTTAACGACTTAGCTTACTTGTTTAAACAACTTAGCTAAGTTGTTATAACGACTTAGCATATTTATCTTGTTATAACAACTTAGCTAACTGGTTTTAACGACTTAGCTTACTTTAAGCTAACATGCCCAGGTGGTCGTGTGGTCTAGCGGGACGGCTGCAGTGCAGGCGATTTGGTGTCACGATATCACAGTAGCATGGGTTCGAATCCCGGCGAGGGAAGAACCAAAAATTTGCGAAAGCAAATTTACAGATCTAACATTGTTGGGTTGATGTTTAGACGAGTTGTATATACATTATGTACACAGCCATGTATCACCATCATTGATGGCGATCCGATGGATACATCTGTTGTAGGGTTGTCACTGACTCAGACGTACTTATGAATATAATTATTTTCTGTGACTGTATCATACATTAATTTGTAGGATCCTTTACTATAGATAATTTAGCTGATCTGTAACAATAACATCTTCATGCCTTATATATCATGTACTGTAGTACGCCGCTAGATTAAAACTGACGTGGAAAGGTAACACATGCCCACCGAAAGCTCTTTTTTTGAGAGCCCAGGTGGTCGTGTGGTCTAGCGGGACGGCTGCAGTGCAGGCGATTTGGTGTCACGATATCACAGTAGCATGGGTTCGAATCCCGGCGAGGGAAGAACCAAAAATTTGCGAAAGCAAATTTACAGATCTAACATTGTTGGGTTGATGTTTAGACGAGTTGTATATATATATATATATATATATATATACAACTCGTCTAAACATCAACCCAACAATATATATACAACTCGTCTAAACAACAACCCAACAATGTTAGATCTGTAAATTTGCTTTCGCAAATTTTTGGTTCTTCCCTCGCCGGGATTCGAACCCATGCTAGTTGTATATACATTATGTACACAGCCATGTATCACCATCATTGATGGCGATCCGATGGATACATCTGTTGTAGGGTTGTCACTGACTCAGACGTACTTATATATATATATATATATATATATCTTAACTGTTTATCTAGTTATATGTGTTTATAATTTTGTAGTTTGTAATAAAGCTGTGGCTAAATACTGCCAAAACTGTGTTTCTGGTATTTACGCATCAATAATAATAGAATTTATGATTCAGCATAAATTCGGTTATTAGTGTAAGCAATGTGTGTCATTGGCCGTGCTACTTTTTGTCTAATGTGAGTTATCACTTATCTGATTGATCACGCGCAGTATGACTGCGAATGCAATCTTTTCAATAGCTACATTTGACGGAAGCAGACGTATATATATTTTGAGGATTTTCAAAAAACCCACCACCCACCGCTATTTGTTTATAATATATGGACAATTTTTGCTGTGTCTTGATGTATTTTTTCAGAATGTTCCTGTTACAATTAATGGTTCGAGACGTCAACTAAGCAGTCAACTGTATATGGAGCGTATCAGTTTGGTATCCAGTGTACTTATCTTAAGTCCGTATTTTGCTGGTTGAACTTTACCATCTTAACGTTATGTGCGTGTTCTGTTTAAAGACTAAGTATTTTAGAGACATTTCGTTTGCGTTTACTTTAGATATGCGTCATTTTGTCGCATATTTCAATTAGCATCCAAAACATTTGATATTGAGGGTCTCTGTATCCCAGGACCCACCACACAAAAAATAATGAATCTCTGTATCCCAGGATTCATTTTATTTTATTGGATGCTTCATTTATTGTAAATATTTAGTTATCTATCTAGTTAGTTATCTAGTTATCTTTTGTAGTCTGCCAATATGAAAGGTGACTACTTTCATTTAATTATCTATCTGCTTGCTATATACATATATATATATATATGATGGCGATCCGATGGATACATCTGTTGTAGAGGTTGTCACTGACTCAGACGTACTTATGAATATAATTATTTTCTGTGACTGTATATTACATTAATTTGTAGGATCCTTTACTATAGATAATTTAGCTGATCTGTAACAATAACATCTTCATGCCTTATATATCATGTACTGTAGTACGCCGCTAGATTAAAACTGACGTGGAAAGGTAACACATGCCCACCGAAAGCTCTTTATTTGAGAGCCCAGGTGGTCGTGTGGTCTAGTGGGACGGCTGCAGTGCAGGCAATTTGGTGTCACGATATCACAGTAGCATGGGTTCGAATCCCGGCGAGGGAAGAACCAAAAATTTGCGAAAGCAAATTTACAGATCTAACATTGTTGGGTTGATGTTTAGACGAGTTGTATATACATTATGTACACAGCCATGTATCACCATCATTGATGGCGATCCGATGGATACATCTGTTGTAGAGTTGTCACTGACTCAGACGTACTTATGAATATAATTATTTTCTGTGACTGTATATTACATTAATTTGTAGGATCCTTTACTATAGATAATTTAGCTGATCTGTAACAATAACATCTTCATGCCTTATATATCATGTACTGTAGTACGCCGCTAGATTAAAACTGACGTGGAAAGGTAACACATGCCCACCGAAAGCTCTTTATTTGAGAGCCCAGGTGGTCGTGTGGTCTAGCGGGACGGCTGCAGTGCAGGCGATTTGTTGTCACGATATCACAGTAGCATGGGTTCGAATCCCGGCGAGGGAAGAACCAAAAATTTGCGAAAGTAAATTTACAGATCTAACATTGTTGGGTTGATGTTTAGACGAGTTGTATATACATTATGTACACATCCATGTATCACCATCATTGATGGCGATCCGATGGATACATCTGTTGTAGAGTTGTCACTGACTCAGACGTACTTATGAATATAATTATTTTCTGTGACTGTATATTCCATTAATTTGTAGGATCCTTTACTATAGATAATTTAGCTGATCTGTAACAATAACATCTTCATGCCTTATATATCATGTACTGTAGTACGCCGCTAGATTAAAACTGACGTGGAAAGGTAACACATGCCCACCGAAAGCTCTTTATTTGAGAGCCCAGGTGGTCGTGTGGTCTAGCGGGACGGCTGCAGTGCAGGCGATTTGGTGTCACGATATCACAGTAGCATTGGTTCGAATCCCGGCGAGGGAAGAACCAAAAATTTGCGAAAGCAAATTTACAGATCTAACATTGTTGGGTTGATGTTTAGACGAGTTGTATATACATTATGTACACAGCCATGTATCACCATCATTGATGGCGATCCGATGGATACATCTGTTGTAGATTTGTCACTGACTCAGACGTACTTATGAATATAATTATTTTCTGTGACTGTATATTACATTAATTTGTAGGATCCTTTACTATAGATAATTTAGCTGATCTGTAACAATAACATCTTCATGCCTTATATATCATGTACTGTAGTACGCCGCTAGATTAAAACTGACGTGGAAAGGTAACACATGCCCACCGAAAGCTCTTTATTTGAGAGCCTAGGTGGTCGTGTGGTCTAGCGGGACGGCTGCAGTGCAGGCGATTTGGTGTCACGATATCACAGTAGCATGGGTTCGAATCCCGGCGAGGGAAGAACCACAAATTTGCGAAAGCAAATTTACAGATCTAACATTGTTGGGTTGATGTTTAGACGAGTTGTATATACATTATGTACACAGCCATGTATCACCATCATTGATGGCGATCCGATGGATACATCTGTTGTAGAGTTGTCACTGACTCAGACGTACTTATGAATATAATTATTTTCTGTGACTGTATATTACATTAATTTGTAGGATCCTTTACTATAGATAATTTAGCTGATCTGTAACAATAACATCTTCATGCCTTATATAGCATGTACTGTAGTACGCCGCTAGATTAAAACTGACGTGGAAAGGTAACACATGCCCACCGAAAGCTCTTTATTTGAGAGCCCAGGTGGTCGTGTGGTCTAGCGGGACGGCTGCAGTGCAGGCGATTTGGTGTCACGATATCACAGTAGCATGGGTTCGAATCCCGGCGAGGGAAGAACCACAAATTTGCGAAAGCAAATTTACAGATCTAACATTGTTGGGTTGATGTTTAGACGAGTTGTATATACATTATGTACACAGCCATGTATCACCATCATTGATGGCGATCCGATGGATACATCTGTTGTAGAGTTGTCACTGACTCAGACGTACTTATGAATATAATTATTTTCTGTGACTGTATATTACATTAATTTGTAGGATCCTTTACTATAGATAATTTAGCTGATCTGTACCAATAACATCTTCATGCCTTATATATATCATGTACTGTAGTACGCCGCTAGATTAAAACTGACGTGGAAAGGTAACACATGCCCACCGAAAGCTCTTTATTTGAGAGCCCAGGTGGTCGTGTGGTCTAGCGGGACGGCTGCAGTGCAGGCGATTTGGTGTCACGATATCACAGTAGCATGGGTTCGAATCCCGGCGAGGGAAGAACCAAAAATTTGCGAAAGCAAATTTACAGATCTAACATTGTTGGGTTGATGTTTAGACGAGTTGTATATACATTATGTACACAGCCATGTATCACCATCATTGATGGCGATCCGATGGATACATCTGTTGTAGAGTTGTCACTGACTCAGACGTATATATATATCTTAACTGTTTATCTAGTTATATGTGTTTATAATTTTGTAGTTTGTAATAAAGCTGTGGCCAAATACTGCCAAAACTGTGTTTCTGGTATTTACGCATCAATAATAAATGTAATTAAGTCAGGATGTTGAGTTACAAGAAGCAAGTATATAAACACACATGATACATCAATTAAACAATTATCAAACATTATAAAAAAAAACAATTTACTAGTTATTTAAAATGACAGACAATTGTCATCGCCCTTGCTCTATATTTCCTTATCTTGATTACTATAAAAGCAAAATAATCAATTACACAATAACCTATCAGGCAATACGTCAACATATGTCAACGTAACAGGTACGGATACGATACGTCTTTACATGTCAAACTTCTTTTTATGACGTTTTTTTGGGTAATCCTTTTGGTTCATCGACTTATACCAATTCACAAATGCTACATCTAATTCAAGATATGTTGATTCATGATTCAGATCATTGTACTTGTGATCAGGTACAATTATTAGTTAAAATGTCATTGAAACATCTGTTATTCAAATTTGCCTGCTTTGTGGTATTTGGTTTTACATTAAAAATTGTAGAAATGAGACAGTGTGTTTCAATGTAATTAGAGTCCAAATCATCTTCAAGTAGACTTGAACACGACTGGGATTGAAGATTATTGCTATTGTCATCAGACATTAGTATTATGGTCTGAGTGGCTCGTTTTCAAGGTATTTATGACCAAATGAATTATATTTTATAAGGTTTGTACTAACATGAGCAACAAGAGACTACGGGTTTCACTTGTCGGGCAGGATAATTTATGATCACTTTTCT
The DNA here is from genome assembly GCA_019925275.1 of Mytilus edulis. Taxonomy (NCBI): domain Eukaryota; kingdom Metazoa; phylum Mollusca; class Bivalvia; order Mytilida; family Mytilidae; genus Mytilus; species Mytilus edulis. Next base: position 42,045,426 of record CM034352.1, read on the forward strand.
GAAGCTTCTAACATTACATCCAGTTGACGATTGGTTTTTCTATGCTGTGTTTTTTTGTTGTTATGTTTTCGTTTTTTCAAAGGCGTTGTCAGTTTGTGTTCGAGTTAAACGTCATTTTGGTATGTTTTCCGCTTTCAGGGACAGAGAAGTGGTTAAATGTCTGTCATATCTTCGCGATGCATATGCTGTTGTTTCTGCGAACAAAACGTCCAACATAATTCTTACCGGTAATGAGGGTAAACTGAAATATTAATTGAGTAGTTTAAATTAATCTATACGGCCAGAGTGTTCAAGTTCTGTCATTCATAACAAACTCGTAGGAAGATTAAAAAAAAAAGTATCACACAAATACTGAACTTAGAGGAAAATCTATTCGGAAAGTCCATAACCACATGGAAAAATCAAATAACAAAACACATCAAAAACGAATGGACAAGAACTGTCATATTCCTGACTTGGCACAGGCATTTTCAAATGTAGAAAATGGTGGATTAAACCTGGTTGTATAGCGCTAACACTCTCACTTTGATGACAGTCTCATATACATGTAGCCCTATAAAATTCGCCCCTTCTTATGTTGATTATTTTAAATTAAGGAATTTACTCTTGAATTATAAGGTTTGAAGCCCCATAAACTAGTAAATAAGTTCAAATAACACGTGATGTGCAGTTAGCCAATCAGAATATCCTATTATAATGAAACATACATCTAATGTAATTATTTAATCATCCAGATATTCAAATGTACATGTATATAAACAAAACAAGATCCAGAATAATTATCTGATATGTCACAAGTACTCAATTGCGAATTTAGGTGAGTAGGCTGCATCCGATCTGTCCATTCTTGGTAGAAAAATTCAAAGTCTTGATCTATTAAACGTGTTATTTCAAATGTGAATTTTGTCTTAAAATTTAGAATAAGATACTTTGAAAATTTTAATGAAATATAAATGGTTTAAAAGAGGGACGAAAGATACCAAAGGGACAGTCAAACTCATAAATCTAAAACAAACTGACAACGCCATGGCTAAAAATGAAAAGACAAACAAACAACAGCACACACGACACAACATAGAAAACTAAAGAATAAACAACACGAACCCCACCAAAAAACTAGGGGTGATCTCAGGTGCTCCGAAAGGGTTAGCAGATCCTGCTCCACATGTGGCACCCGTCGTGTTGCTTATGTGATATCAAATCCGGTAAAAAGTCTAATTCGGGAGGTCACATTCATGAAAGGGAAGGGGATTGTAGTTACGACGTAAGGAACATATCTGATATCATTTGTGAAACGGTTATTCCATAACGGTCAACCAACTCGTGATGGCGTCCGTAAAATTTACGAAGGGATGATTTCAACTTCACTATTTGGAACTCTTGGTTTAATAGCTTCCTTGTGAGCAGCAACCCTCTATCAAGAAAATCATGATAGGAAATGCAAGCACGGGAATATCGTATCAATTGGGAGATATATACCCCGTATGCAGGTGCTGCTGGAATGTTGCTACTTAGAAATGGAAATTTCACAATTGGAAAGCTGAAATCATCTCTTTTGTCGTAAAGTTTTGTTTTCAACCGACCCTCATTGTCAATTTCTAGATGTAAGTCAAGATATGAGGCCGACTTAACTGTATCTGTAGTATCCTTTATCTCTAGCTCGATTGGATATATGCGTTCCACATAGTCACCAAATTTTGAATTATTTAGTGAAAGAACATCATCTATATAGCGAAAAGTAGAGTTAAAGGATATTGTTAATTTCTTATCTTTCTTCCTAAGAAGTCAGCCTCATAATAATAAAGAAACAAGTCGGCAAGTAGAGGGGCACAGTTTGTTCCCATTGGAATGCCGACAGTCTGTTGAAAAACACGTCCTCCGAACGTAACAAATATGTTGTCAATTAAGAAATCAAGCATCTTGATAATATCAGTTTCAGAGAATTTTTTGTTCGAATCAGAGGGATCCTTTACAAAGTAGGATTTATCCCTCCCTAAGACAAGATACTTGTATCTACGTTGGCCATTCTTTTTTACGAAGCAAAGCAATACCAACTCTTTCAATTTGTCTTTTAGTTTGGAATGTGGAATACTGGTGTAAAGAGAAGAAAAGTCAAATGTTTTAATACTGTTACAAGATGAAAGAGAGTTAGATTGTATGTACTCTAAAAGATCTTTGGAATTTTTAAGTATCCACATCTGATTCACGCCCCCTCTAGAATAGGCAGTTTCACAATAACTTTGAAGCCCGTCTTTGATTGCTGATAAAATAGATGGTAATAATTTAGAAAGAGGTTTCGTGGAGCACTTGGAAGACCCAGCAATATACCGTTGTTTGTAGTTCATCTGAAGGAATTTAAAAATATGGCCGTTTTTGCACCACATAATTTACTATGAGTACAGACAAACTGATGCATCTAGGAACATTTTAAGGCATGGCAGGACCTAGATATATAAAAGTTATATAAAGTCTATGTTTCCGAAAATTGAAAGCTTACCTGGATTTAAAATTTTTTGATGTGCATTTTTTCCATCCTGCAGAAGATAGCAAAATAAACAAGCACATCCATTAGGTTTCATTTTATACGGTCCAGTCAGTTACACAATTTAAATCACCTATTATAGGCAGATGTCTATTGTCCATCTATGGTCCATTCAAATCAATACAATTCACAATATGTATTATATCAGGGGAGTCTCTCAAACTTTTTTTACCAACTTAGTTTATTTTGGCACCTTCTGCAGGAACGGAAAAAAATAATAGCAAAATCTAGTAAAGTTTTCAATATTCTAAAACTTAAAATGCATTTAACTTTTCTTTATCTAGGTCCAGCCATACCCCAAAAAAATTCAAGATGCACAGATTTGTCTACACTCAGAGTGAAATTTGTAATGTTAATACGGCCATATTTGTGAAAAGGTAATCATGATCCTTAAACCAGAGATATACTGTATTCAAAGAATATTGTTGGTCATCTGAACGATATTTATTTTCTCGCTTGTGCTGGTACGACAAAACTGGGAACATCAATCGAGTTTAGATGACCATTGGTCATGAAACAACTTGAATAATAAAGGAATAGAGGATTGTGGTCTTTGTCGGCATAGTCTAGACCGTTATTTCATGTTTGTTTGGTTCTCTAGTATCATAAATTGTGTAATTATTGAACGTTTCCACAGTTGCACATAGTTGTTGTTTTGAACGTTGTGCTTTAAAGCCTGCCTAAGCTATTAGACGAGTGACATTAACCATAAAATTTTACATTAATGTTTAATGCACCCACCTACCATACGCCAATTCATATACCATTCGAAAGCACATTATGTTTACTATCTTTTTCTCCAGATGTCAACAATTTGTTTGGTGCTGTTTCCCTCAAATCGCAAAGAAAGGTCGAAGACAGACAATTTCTAATTTTACCATATTTCAGCATTTTTTTGCATATTCAGACTTCTGAATAATGATATTTTGTATTGACATATGGAATTCTGTTAGAACAGATGTTAATAGTAACCTATCAAAAAAAAATTGGAATATTAATGTCAGACTTTTAATAAATAGCGCCGTTTTCCAGAAATTCCATTGAAAATGAAAAAGATGCATGGAAACCAAAATGTGTGTCTGTGATTCAACTGTTATTCACCATAAAACCAAAGAACATACTTTATTTGGTGCTAAGGATGTTTTTTACATTATAAAATTACTGAAATTACGCTTCTTACTAATCAAACAGCCAATTTTAACAACCATGCAGTTGCCCAAAATAACGCATACTGCAAAAAGTTTGCTTTTTATCTATAATTCTTTGTTATAAACAGGTCATTAATACTTTAATGGGAAAGTTGTGGAGCGAAACTTTAGTATATACGAAAATAGGTCGCAAAAAAATATTCCCTTGACAGTTGTAGGTAATTAATCTTACATTTTATTGCAGTAAAAGATTTCTGTGTCATAAACATATGTCTTGGGTATATTTCAAAGCACCATTATTTTTTTATTTGGGATTTCTATAGAATATTTTGTAATCTTGAGGTTACATGGTGACTAAACCTTGTACACAGATAAAATAAGAGAAGAAATTTGATTGGTTAACTTCCAGTGATGGTTATTTTCTTATATTCAATGAAATGTTGTGTGAATTTTTTCTATAGTACTGGACAGGATAAAACTTTACTCATGCCAAGTATTTCTTCATTTGAAACAAAGATAAATTCTACAGATTTTTTTGAAAAGTGCAAATTTAAGAAAGACTTATATGGGAAAATCAATGGTGGTATTACACCGATACATACATTGTAGTATAAAGATGATTGATGAATTGTTGGTGTTTGGCGTAATTTTCGGTTCAGCAGTTTTTACTTCTAAAGTTTTTTTTTTAGCGGCGATCACTTTAAATATCGGTTTAGGCCCACGAAGTGCCAAAGGAACCACGGACCATCTGCAGGAAAACTGGCAATTCTCATCAAAAATACAATAGTTATAGTTATTAGCAACAGGGACGAAATTACTGTGTATGTGTCACAAACAAAAGTCTTCCAAACAGCATCAATTACCTTTTGTAAAAGTATGCAACCTCTTACAATACAAAACCGTTTTGATATTGATGTTTACTTCAGATAAATGTTACAAGTAATGTGCTTAAATGCAGAAATGTAAATGAATTCGAACCACTTTTATTTCAAATTTAATTGTCCATGATTTTGCATTTAAATTTCAATGTAGATGCTCAACATAATATTTTAAGGCATTTAGAAAAAGAGCACTATTTGATCAGATCATCTTTTAAGCATTGGCTGGACATTGGAATATTAACCTAAAGATAGTACATGTACATTGGGAAATAAATATGGTCAAATTGAAGTTATTTTATACTAAAATGTCGAATACAATTATGAGAAATTATAATCGATTTATGACTTTTGAACAAAGCATACCTGCCAACTTTTCAGAATGCCCATGGGGGTTTTACGTGAAAGATGGTTCTTATAGTCCAACAAAACCTTCAAGGGGGCCTTCAAATATATTCTAATGTGATTTATTGGTTTCTTCGTGCTACAACAAGCTCATAGCCATTGTTAAATTAAATGTTTTCTTTAAAATAGTGGACAAAATTGCCACTTGGGAGCCTCCATGGGGGAAATCCCCCGCAAATAGTGACAGTTGGCGGGTATGACAAAGGTGTACTGCAGTTGCCTTTATGTATCCATTTTTTTTTAAATCGTTGTATGTCATCTAATCTTAAATTACGCTTATAATCATTTATTGTGCACTTAGCCTCTGTTATTGATCTGACTGCGATTTATGGTGATTTTCTCATTTTTTTCATGTTTTTTCCGTTCGGGTTTTTAATGATGATCTCACAACAATAATAAGTCATATATAAGTTCATGAAAAAACGTACAAAATGTTATGTAAAAGTGTTAAAAACATGGGTTAAAATCATCGGACTAAAATTCAGATATTTCACGACTCGCTTACTCATTTATCGGACGAGGATAACGAAATCAGAGATCTACATGGTTTAAAGATTGGGATTAACTTTATAAGATAGCTTGAAAGCAGGCATGTTCTGGTAAATTTTATGAGATAAATATTTTAACTCTATTTGAATATGTTTATTATGAAACAAATTCCTTTACGTACAACCTCCATACATTTGTATGTGCATTTTGAACTTCTTTATTTCTACAAGCAATGTTGGAGGAATATTGCTAATAACAAATTTTTGTTTTCCAATCGTTTGATGTGTTTCAGCTTTTGTTGTTTTTTCATTTGATAAAAGACTTTCCGTTTTGAATTTTCTCTTGGAGATCGGTAATCTTTGTTGTTTTACTTTTTCATATTTTGCATCAATATCTGAGTTTTAAGTTATGTTGTCTCTGTTTCGCTCAGCTTTGAACTTTACTGTTTCCTTTCTTTTATTGAAAGAAGGAATAAATTAACAAGGTGGAAGTCTCAAATCATAGCTAGTCGAAGTAAAAGTTAACAGACGACAGCATGACCAAGTTGAAAAGATAGGACAGACACATAAAAAAATCGTACAACACTATACCGAAATGTGCGAACACTACATAAACCAGTATGGTGATATCTGATGCTTAGGAAGGGTATTCAATTTTATTCATTCTGTATTATTAATGTTCAGTTATATATAATTAATCAACTAATAAAGTATATAATAATGGTTTAACTTTAAAAGAAATTCGCCGGATTTGATATTGAAAGCGCATGGTACAATTTTCATTCGAATATTGAACGAGAATAAACTTCGGTATGGGCTTTGTTCATTGTTGAAGGCCGTACGGTGATCTATACGACTATGTCTTCTTTAAACATTAATACAAAACGTGCATATTAAGTTTGATATTCATTTACTTGAATAAGAAGTCTCTAAAAACATGTCTTTTTAAAATATTTAAAAAAAATTAACATATTAAAATTGGTACTTAGTCTAGTACATTTTTCTTTAATAGGAAGTAAAACAAACCATATAAATATTAAAATTGATACTAGTCTAGAACTTTTTTTTTAATATATAGGACGTCTTAAACAAAAGCTAAAACATTACAGCTTTTACATTAATGCTAGCAAGACAAATCTTTGTTTGGCTTGCTTGCTTTGTTTGTATCAATGTTTGCTCAAGCATGGTAATTAAGATAGGCGGGGCTTCAGCTTGTATACATCATACTTAAATTTTATTGGACGTTATGTTGGAGGTTAAGGACACTAAATTTTAAAACATCACATGACACATATTCTCACATCTTTCCTTACCTGTAAATATACAATACAGACAGGATTCTACTTCGTCGAAATTATCTGTTCATTTTCACAATCGTAGAAACGGAAGACAATTTTTTTTCAGAGATCCAACTTGAATACTGTCATCAAGCACTTTTAGTAAAATACCTATTCGAACACACCTACTCTGACTTTGTGATCCATTGGATAGGTATTTCACTTGACCCCTATATTTCATCTTTTAGTACTGTGATTTTTTTATGTTATAAAGTCAACCTGTAGCTTTGCTATTTAAAATGATAGAGTCTGAAGCGAGATGATGTATCAAATACTCTTGTTTTGTACCTTTTCAAGACAAAATATTCATCTCAAACACACCCTAACATAAAAAAAAAAGGTGCACTCGATTTTCTCTTTTCAATTCAATTGTTTCCCATTTTTTAGAATATTTTCTGGAGTTGCATAATCGAAGGACAGACATGGAAATAACTGACTGAACTAATAGATTGATATGTTATAAAAACAATATTAAGTCAATTAATGTTGAAGGCCATTTCCTCAGCCTCATACAAGAAAAAAGTGTATTTGTCATGTGATGTTTTAAAATTAAGTGTCCTTAACCTCAGACATAACGTCCAATAAAATCTAAGTATGATGTATACAAGCTGAAGCCCCGCCTATCTTAATTACCATGCTTGAGCAATCACTGATACAAACAAAGCAATCAAGCCAAACAAAGATTTGTCTTGCTAGCATTAATGTAAAAGCTGTAAAATGTATAGTAGTACTTTTTTCCTTTAATAGGAAGTATAAAAAATATTTCTTTTAAAAAATATATAATACACATAAGCAAAGCATACGAACCCATTAAAAAAAAATCAACATTCTGATTAAAACTTTGAATAAAAATATCGTATTAGTTTTGGATCAAAAAGTAACACCCAACAACATCAAACTGATTTACGAGCGTTACAAAACCAGAAAGGTGCTGCCACTGCAGACATGAACTGAACATAACACTTGTTTCTTTTGATGTCTGCATCACTTTTGCCAAATTTAATATATACATTTCAGTTTTCATTTCTTTTAAGTTTTGCACCGCGTGTACAGTAAAAAAAATTTGTATTAATCTTATATTTTATTGCACCATAGACAAAATATTATTAAAGTTTTGCCTGGTTTTCATGAATTCTATAGTCCTCGTTTCACGTTTCAAAGTACTCCAAAAAGCGGCTGTAGCTCTTCATATTAACAGTCAAAAATCAAGTTTGTTTGTTAAAACTTTGTTGTTTTCAATTTTTTTCAATATAAAATATGATTGATCATTTTATATCAATCAACGAAGAATCTGGGCTATTCTTATGACCAACACTAGGCTTCTTTGTATGTCATTCTCTATAGGAGTATTAGTACTGAGTTCAAAACGTATTGTTCCAACTTCTCTTGTATCCCACAACCCTTTTAAGTAGATTTTGCGCACTAGTATTCACGACTTGAGTTCATAGGCTTACAAGTTATTAAAGTTTGAAATTTGTATTAAGTATTCAATTTGTACTTTTATGGTTATAGGACCTGAATAACTTCAGTTTGCGTTCATGTCAGAAAAAAAATGAGCCGCGTATGTACGGGCTATCACAAGACAACCATTTCTGGTCGTAAGCATTACTTTCTTTACGTGTATAGACATTTTATTGATAACTATTGATAATATTACAATGGGATTGAATTGTAATATAGCCTAACGTCCTATGGTTCCTTCGTTAACATATAGTATTGGATTGGGTCAAAATAATTGTTGTAGAGAAAAACACACTTATTTCTTTAAATGCAACTTTTGTTTATGTACGAATAATATGACCGAATTCTATGATTATATATATTTGTTCCAAGCCAGGACCATGTAGACTGAGTATTGCCATATCTAGGCGTTATTTGGTTATTTCTGTCATTTGGTTGCTGTCTCGTTGCCTTTAACATCTTCTTTTATTATAACTCAATTAAAACACATTTATGTTATGCTTGTGACGTGACGACTTTCAAATTGATGAATGTTGCTCGAGTAAACGATTGCCGATTTATCGAATGAGAAAAAGAATGGAGAGCTATATTTATTTAACTGGCAAACTTGTATATCAAAGATTCAAATTACGAAAAGAAAAAAAGGACAAAAACCGACCTACAAACTTGAGCGAAATGTTAAGTGGTATTAACACACACCCAGATTTTTTAAACAAATCCCCATCATTCCTCGAAAAAAAATGATAATGAAAGAATCTAATTAAAAAAATAATAATATAAAGCTTAAAACAAAAGACACGTTGTTAATTGTAACAACCAGCTAACGTATCAAAACTGAAATAAAATAGAGAATGGAAACAGGGAATGTGTCAAAGCAAGGATTTGTATAGTAAGATCTTACTATACAAATCCTCGGTCAAAGGGATAGCAGCTTGTTATAGATGCGTTCATAAGAATGGGTTTTACGAAATTTTTTAGAAAACTATATCCAAAATGTCAACATAGTCGGTTCTTGATATATTATCAATTTCCATGATATAATCAGAAAATTTATTGTGTATGTTTACAATATGAATTTTAAGATAAGAGACAAAAAGTACAAGGTGCTAATTGCCAGACCTCGATATTTAAACACACACGCTGGGGTGGATTGATAACAATGTATGCTAGAGTTATCAGTCCTTGAAATAAATTTATTGACAAGATTGGATTACCTCCCTTAAACCGGACTAATTCTTGGCAATGGTTTAACAGAAATTAACGTAACAACATGTAATTCAATGAGTGCCGTTGACTAGGAAGGCAAGGCGAACAAAAAGGTTATTGATATCTAGCCACATATATATTATTTGTGCATAAATAGTTTCCCGCTTAAAAAAATATTTCATATACATTTGTAGTCTTGATTTAAAATCTGAAATAAGACCGGCAAAAAAGATACAAATCGCTTTTTTGCCGGAGTCGGCAAAATAGCAACAAGGAGGCTAGTTTGGCGGAGGAGCCGGTAAAATAGCACCCGCGCTAAGAGGCTATTTTGCCGGAGCCGGCAAACTAGCCCCTGCCTAAAAGAAACTTTTATGTGTAACACAAATAAAATTTTATAACTTCTCATTACAGAAATTATAGATTCCAGTGAGAACGTGTTTCATAATTGAAAGTATAAAAGAAAAATAGCAGAAAACTATAATTTACCGGGTTTCATAAATTTATACATGTCAGTGGGGCGAGTTTATTGGGACAAAAGTAGAAAAACAATTTGTATTGGGACGAGACCAGATATTCTCGAGTGTCCAATCAGAAATTGCCCTGTATTTGTTGACTGTGAAAACGAAAGTAAAACACCGTGAGAACTTGAGAGCTGCCATCGAACTATAATCTATTGTTTGGGAGTCATTTTCATTTAGTAACAGGGAAAACAATAGGCTTTAAAGTTTGCTGTGAATAGTAAGTTTTATGGTATACCTCTAAAAAGAGTTGTCATGTCAAAGTTTTATGACATCCTCGAACTGTTGAGTTGGTAAATTATTAAGGGGGCTCGCGGGTATAAATATATTTTTCTATAAATAAACTTTATTCTATACTTAAAATGGGAAAATGAAATAAAAATATGTGGTCACCGTTCATTTAAACTCACAATCTGCCTTTGACAGAAGCATGCATTTTTTTAATGTTGTAGTTATGTCCCCTTATCTGATCTGTTGAATTAAAATAGGAGTAAAAGTAATATCGAAATAAAAAAAGATCTAATTTACAGAACCTCGTTAAATTCCTTAAAATGGCTCACGTGTATAAGATTTTGAGAAAAAAGATAAACTTTTATTTTACATTACAAATTTTATTAATTACCTTTAGTAGTTGTTACTTTATGACTTTATCATATGGTCTGAGCATACAGTACAAAAATCATTCCAAAAAATCAATATGTGTTCAGCTCAGGTGACTTTTAAAATGTCGATATCATTGAAAAAGCTCTAAATTATCTCCCTTTGGTGCAAAAATGGCATTTTTTTGGCATTTAAATTGAAATATCGTTTTTAACTCATCGGTGACCTATATTTTTTTAATGTTGTTTTCGAATAAGCTGTACTCTAAATAATTGTAAAATTTAAGCGATTTCTGTAATTTAGTTTTTTTTGTATTTCGATATTATCGCTATTTCTCCTATTAGTTCAACAGAAAAAAAGAACATTAACAAAATTGTATGTTTCTTTCGAAGGCAGATTGGGAGCGTAAATGACAGTGACCCCATTTTTTTATTTCATTTTTCTATTAAGGATAAGAAAAATATAGCGAAATCCTATATTAAATAAAAAAATTCATTTAGACCCGCGAGCCCCCTTAAGTTTTAATTAAAGAGCAGACTGCTCTTAGGGATACGAATGCCATTGTTTTCATTGACACATGTATACATGTAGCGGGCATAGGGGGATCCGGGGGGGGGGGGGGGGGGGGGGGGCCCTTTCGTGGGAAAATTTTGGATGATTATATAGGGAATCACTGTAGCATGACTGGAGTGGGCCCCCCCTTAGGTCAGTCAGTGGGCCCTCCCTTAGGCAAAGTTCTTGATCCGCCACTGGCGGGATAATATTATTTTCAAAACTAATTCAACTGCACATGTAAAATTTTATATACGTAATCTGAAGTTACAAAATAGCTTATCCCAGATAAAAGTGTATGAACAATATACTTAGGCCTATTGTTTTTTAGTTTTGTACTATCAATTTTAAGTTTACGTTCCTCAGCAGTCACTGAGACTTAGAGTGAGAGAAGGTATTTCACTTCGTATCTTACATGTATCACCTATTTTCCTACGTTATTTCTAGGAGGAACCCCATTCCTTTGAATATTTAATTTCCTTTGGGTTAGTGATCATGACTCCTTTATGTACACATTCCTTGGTTTAAATTGTGATCATTTTGAATAATACGACGTTTATCCAGAACGAGTTAATTTTTCTCAACGTGTTGTTTTGATTCAAAATTCACGGAAGTTACTTCCAGAAGGGAGACAACTTGTATCAATAACATGGAAGACTCCATTTCGCCTGAAGGGGTGTTGTAGTTACTTTTACCATTTACGATGTGGACTACATTTATTTTAATTTAAATGATGCATATGATTTAAAATTATGAAACAACAATAACCCTCAATAGCAGACATATATATATAATTCATAGAAAGGATCCCATGAGTTATAAATTAATCAACTGAGTGGGGAATCCAGAGCAACCATTCAATCTAATACCCCTTGAAGTCAAGAAAGCTATATATATGCATGCACATAATCACCTAAACGAACCCTGGAGAAAGAACTTACATTAATTAAACGACCTAGATGGTTCTCTATTTATTTATGGAAGTACATTATCAATTTTTTATATCAGTTTCATAAGTGACATATATAAGAAAAACTCCACTTCAGTTCTTATATGACAGAAATAGATTTATCAGAATTCAGAGAACTCTCGCAGTTTTATCACAACTGGGGAATTCCCTCTGATGTGTTTCTAAATTTATAAAAACACTAAATATAAATATATACTACTTAATTCTGATATTCTGTGTTGTTAAAAACATGCATATAAGTCAAGGGAAATATCAAACTTGAAGATTATGAAAAGAACATAATAGGAAAGTTGTTTAAGTTCAATCCATTTGTTTGTTTTTACCTTTTAAACCAAGACAATCATAAGAATCTGAGATGTTCCTTAATGTTTAGAACAAAACGGTTGACGTGAGGGCATAGCCCCTGAGCCAATTGTATAAGTCTACAGATTGCTTGAAAGCAATTGTATCCCAAAAACAGTGTTATCACGATTCATATCGGGCACTTTTCTATTCATTGAAAGGTCGACTATCCATAAACTATATATATATATGTCAAATGTATGTAATGTTTTGTTTCTAAAAAAAAATTCTGAACCCAAATTTGAGGAAACATATATTCTCCAGGGTCAAGCAGATGACAAAAAAAAAATTTCCCATACCTTATAATTAAATTGTAAATACTGAAAAAAATAATTTGATTGATATAGTGTTGAAAAAAAAAATTGGTCATGCTTTGGGCAAGAAAAAAATCTGATTCAGACAAAAAACATGAAAAACCATAACCCCACTTGATTTAAGTTAAATAGTTACTCCCGTAGCCACCTACTTCTATACATATATGGAGTTGACCTTCCTATAGATACAGTCAGGATCCTACTTCGTCAAAATTATCTCCCCATTACGCCAGTTCATTTTCACAATCGTAAAAATGGAAGCCATTGTAGCGATGAGGCGCTACCAATTTTGCTCTTGGAAACCGATAAATTTATCCACATTGCACCAATACGATCCTTATATGTCAGTTATATTTTAAAAGACAAATGTATCAACTAGCTAATGAGCATCAGTTAATGATATTCACTGTCTGCATTGATTCAACTTAAAACTATTGTCTGATCGGTTGTTAGGTGGAATTTTCGAAAAATCATAAACATTTAAAAAAAAATCTAATTAAATATTTCGTGGAAGGGCAGACTAGATTTTTTTAGTGGTTGAAGACTATAAACCCTAGTTATCACACACAAAAAATTAGAATTTTTCGAAGATATGCATTTTCATCATCCAACTTGTAAGACTGTCGTCAAGTACTTTCAGTAAAAAAATAGCTATTCGAACACACCTTCCCTGTTTTTGTGACTCATTAGATAGGTATTTCACTTGACCCATATATTTCATCTTTTAGTACTGTTATTTTTTTGTGTTATAAAGTCAACCTGTAGCTTTAATATATAAAAATGATAGAATCTGAAGCGAGACGATGTATGAAATATTCTTACTTTGAACGATATCAAGACAAAATACTCAACTCAAACACGCCCTAACATAAAAAGGTGCACTCGATTTTCTCTTTTCGATACAATTGTTACCTATTTTTTGGAATTTTTTCTTCAGTCACATAATGGAAGGGCAGACACGAAAATTACTGAACTTATAGAATGATATCTTTTCCGTCCGTGGTAATTTTTTCAAAAAAATCGGAGGTTATGCATTTTTGTCATCCAACTTGAAAGATACCCATGTCGTCGACTTGATATCTAATTGTTCTGCTTAACTATGTACTAGATAAATTGAAAACTTATGCAAATGGTGTTTTTAAAATAAAACACCTCGTAATTGAGAAGAAAATTGCAGTTTTGTTTGTTTCTATTAACTTTTTAAAAATTTGTCACTATAGTAAACAATACAGTAAACATTTATCACCTTCTCTAATAGAGAGCTTCGATTCTTTTGTTCTATTTCAACCTGGTTTCCGACTGAGATAGAAACAAGTGCCTGTGGCTACAATAGTTCAAATAATAAAATTAAGGATGTCTTCAGAGGCTACTTTGATAAGATCGGGCTTAGGCTTCACAGAAAAATTTTGAAATAACCTGTCAAGACATTTTGGACTAATGTAACAATAGTGTGGCATTGAAATAAGAAATATCGGTCAGTATCGTTTAATTTCATAATAATTGCATGCTAATATAGAAGCTAATAAGGAAAAAGAAACAATGTGAAATGAAATATAAAAAAAGAATCAAATCAAAACAAAACAAACAAAACAAAACAAAAAAAAACCCAACCAGGTGCTCCGCAGGACAAAGCTTTATATGACTGCAGAAGTCGTACCCTTAACAGTTGGGACAAGTATGGACACAACATTCAAGCTTCATACAGCTCTGAATTTGGATTCAATCAAACTTTTGACATAATATGAGTTTCTGACACAAAAAAATGTCAAGATCGTACAAATCTATTGCACAATATTGTGCAATTAAAGATTTCTTATTTTAACTTTTCAAAAATTTGAAGTTTAAAAAAAAAAATTGAAAACAACTACCACCCCCTTTTTTTTGCAATTTGTCTAAAACCTGACATTTCTTTATATATAATATATACAAATAATGTATGGGAGATAAATCCGAAAATACCCAACATTGTATGTTAAATGTTTTAGAATTACCTCCCTTACACTGCTTTTAAATTGTCTTAATTGTCCATTGACCTGAAATACCTAGTTTTTCCCCTTTTTTGTCCCTAATTCTGAAACATTATGAGCCATAACCCCTAAAGTCAATACTAACCATCCCTTCATGGTATGGTAACTTGTGGTTTAATTTCAGAGATATTCATACAATAAACATAAGTTATTGTTTGAAATCTACAAAATTTATTATTTTGAGCCCACTTTTTGGCCCCTAATTCCTCAACTATTGGGACCATAACCTGCAAAATCAATCCCAACCTTCCTTTAGTGATATTGAACCTTCTTGTAAAAAATTATAGAGATCCATACATTTAAACACAAGTTATTGTCTGTAAATAGCAAAATGCTTCTTTTTGGCCCTTTTTTGACCCCTTATTTCTACATATTTGAGAAAATTAACCCCAAACTGACTCCCAGCCTTCCCTGTGTTATATGGAAACTTATGGTACAATGTCAGAGAGATCCATACAGTTACACACAAGGTATTGTCTTGAAACTAGAAAAATGCTTGTTTTTGGCTCCTTTTATGCTAGGCTGTTTGCCCAATAACCCATTAAAATAAATCTGAACCTTCTGCTTATGGTATTAAACATTGTGGTACAATTTCAGAACAATTGAAATACTTATACACAACTTTTTGTCCTGTCAAATCTAAATAGATGCTGTTTTTTGTCCCTTTGGGCCCCAAATTCCTAAACCTGTGGGACCATAACCCCAAAAATCAATCCCAAGCTTTCTTTTGTGGTGATAAACATTATGTTTAAATTTTATTAATTTCTTGTTACTTATTCAAAAGTTATTGTCTGGAAACTATCCGTCTTCTGTTGACGCTGACGAGGACGACGTGATACCAATATAAGACCAAAAAACTTTCAATTTTTGCGGTCTATAAAAAACAAAATCAAAAGTAGATAAAAAAGAAACACCATTAGACTTTTGCGGTTTTGTTGTTTTTTTACTGAATAAGATGTCAAAAATTGTCATATTTCATGTACATGATGTATTTGTATATATATATGTAATAACTGAGATAAAAATGAAATGGGTTTGATATTTAAAAAGTTTGGAGCTTGTTTTAAACCTTTCTAATGCATTGAACTCCATAACAACAGGTATCTAAGCACAGGTTTGCTACTAAATCAACAAAATGTATACACACTGAATTATATAGTTCCCTATAACATGTACAAGTCTCATGTCTGTGCACATATACATGATATATGCACTTTAATAACCTTAAAAGTTTACTAGGTATATTTTTGGAGCAGTTCATTCAAGTATATAATGATTTTAAGCTTTTGGGGTGGGGGATAAGCTGCAGACTAATCAGACCTTGTTTAAATGTGCTACATGTATATCTTCAAAAATTAATATAGTATAATAAAAAAAGAAGGGGAGAGAAAGTTAAGGTTTTTTAAAGTGAAACATTTTTGTTTTGTTTGATAAATATTTTTTAGTAGGTACATCTCTCCTCTGTCATGTCGGTTCATCTTCCTCTAAGCATATTATTGAGGGAAAGAAAGACAATTAATCTATACTCATAACCATTTCAGTAATGAATTTTCATACACTGATTTACACCAAACGGAACTAAAACTGTAGGATGTGTAGGTTATATATATATATGTCAATAGCTGAATATATGACAGCAATCAAATGACAAAAACAAACTACGGACATCTAGCAAATGTCTAGATTGCAACATATAATATAATATTTTTCAACCAGACAATATGGCATTGTTTTAATTGTTACAAATTGAAAATTAAGGCTTCCTTTATATGACAATTCTCCAAATAATGTAACAATTTCAGTATATTTCATTTAATCTGCACAACTTGGGATGACCCTTTAAACTGAACTCCTACGTCGTTTGGGTTAATTAGTTTGACAAGAACAGTGCAGATTAAATGATATATACTCACTGAGGACTTGCTTGGTCAATAACCAATGATAACTATAACTTATTGTTAAGTGAGTAAGTATAATTTATATTTAGTGTCAGGTTTTCATCTATGAAATCAAACATAGAAATTAAAAATTGGGAAAAAAAATAGTAGAACTAAGACGTTTGAGTTGGAAAAAGTAAAAATTACACATACTACTTTTAGGGCTCTTAAGTGGACTACTATATAACTTCATAAAAGGATCAATCTTTAAGTAGCAGTATTTACATTTGCAGCACATACAAACATTTCAAGCAGCACATATGAATATTAAATACAGAGCATATTCAACATATAAAACTCCAGGAACATTTAAAAGCTCAGTTGCAAGATTATCTGATTTTTTCCATTATGTGTATTTATAGATGGCTGAAATAAGTCGGGATACCTATGAAGGTTCAAGTGGGCCAGTTTCAAAGACAGAAGATTCAGACAGTGATATAGATATAGGTAGCCTCCTTCAGATAGATTCTACAAAGAAAAAAGGCTGGGATGACAAGCAGAAGCTGATCAAAATTTGCCAAAAAGAGGTTGGTACGATAGCCAGTGGAAAACGTCCATTGAATATTGCAATTATTGGTTCACATGGATGTGGAAAATCATCTCTTCTTAATACAATATTTGCCAGCTTTAGTGACGAAAAATGGAAAGAACTAGCAGCACATGGAAGTCATGGTGGATTGGGGAAACAAATATCACAAAATTTGATCAGGTATACTAGTCGAACACGATGCAGTACAATGCAGTTTATAATATAAACCCTCACTGTAGTGGATTGAACTTTAAGATTTACCCTTGACCATCTGTTCATACATGTATGCAACAAAAAAATGGTTTTCCTTCTCTATCGTTAATTTGCTAAATGTAATGAAACTTATACACAATACTTATTACCACAAAGCACAGATCCAAGATTGAATTTTGGTGGCCTCACTTTTACTGATCTAGAGTTATGCCCCTTCACAAAATGGAAAATTTCAGAATTTTCAGTTTCTGTTCTTTTTCTTTGTTTGCCTCGACCAAATATTGTGAAACTTAAACACAATGTTAATTACCACAAATCACAAGTCATGTACGAATTTTGATGGTATCACTTTTGCTGTTCTAGAGTTATAATGCCCTTTTTAAAATGGAAATTTGCTGAATTATTATTTTTGTTCTAAATAACAAAATAAGCACAAACACAGATCATGTTTTGAAATTTTGGTAGTGTCACTTGTACAGTACTTCAAACATCCACTTTTAAGGCAAGTGACAGTAGGCATCACCTTTATTTTATTTTAACATTGAAGTTTTGCTGAAACTTTTGTTTTCAATCCTTAGGTTTAAGGTTGCCTCTATTAATATATATGTTATGAAACAACTTCACAATGCTTAGTACCACAAAACTTAGATCAAGGACAAATTTTTGTGGCATCACTTTTACAATTCTTGAGTTATGTCCCTTATGGGCATCATCAGGCAAATTTCTTGTTTATTTCATTTGACATTGATGTCAAGACTGCATCATTTGAAGTTAATTTGCGATATAGTATTTATAATATTTGCCATGCATTTTATGTCCAACTGGAACAGTAAGAGGGGCATTATGTTTTCTAGTCTACCATTTTTGTGTGTTCTCTTGTCACAACCTCTACAAAATTATAAGGTTTATTATGCCTAGAAATAAGGCGTAAACTCAGCCTAAGTTGTAGTTACATGTCTAGATTTAAGCATAAGCGAGCAGGAAACGTAAATTTTTAGTCCTTTCATTCAGAGAAAAAAATGGTAAACATTCTGGCGTTAATCGAAATAAGCAAGGCGTAAAGGAGTAGGTTCAGTAAGATCCCTGTTTGGCCTATTTACTGGAAAGTAGTATGCTTCTGTTACATAAATATGGGCTGTTTTTGACAATACAATGCACATACATCGGGCACTAGCATCATTAAGTCATGCTAAATTACTGAAATCTTCACAATTTTACCATTTTAGTTAAATTTTAATGTGGTACCTAACACTACAGGGAGATTACTCTGTAAAGTCAGCTTAACGTATCAATTACGTTGTGTTGTAAAGGGAACATTAAGCTCTCAATGATCAAAATTGGTGTTTTTCAAATTGCTATATAACCAGTGTGATTTTTCTGACAAAACGGTTGGTTCAAATTTTTTTTTTTAATTTTTGTTAAAGTGTCAAAGTAAATACAAAATTTTATGAAAATTAAACAAGCCAAATTAATTTTAGTGAAAGTGTTGGGTACCACCTTAAACGGTTTCCGTCTTAAATGAAAGTGACTCACTCAGGCCACATTTGTGTTCATTCAAATTTGAAATTTGAAATGTAAGTTGTATTTGATGATAATACATAACATATATAAAGGTTGAGGATGATCACGGATTTGGCCAAATTCATTTTTGACAAAAACCATCTGAAAAGTGACATTTTTTGGCATATATTTGATAGATTTTTCATATTTAAGCTTGAATCTGAGTGTTTATAATGACTAAATCAGTTAAAATCTTTCACATAAACTGATTGAATCAATTGAAATACACACTTAAGTGTTTAAAAGTGCCCAAAATCTTTTGTTAGATAAACCTGAAATTTGAGGCCAAAATCAGCCTTTACTGGACCTACTCCTTTTGTTACAGGCATAAAACTGTTGGTTTGGCATAAATCACAATACCAATATTGCTTTGTTTTAAGGATCATGGTATTTTTATTCAAAACTTGGCTCTTTGGTTTAGTTTGCAAGAGTTAGACTTATGGCAGCTGCATATACATTCAGGGATAATTAGCTTGATTTGTTCTTTTTGGAAGAATTTGAAATCAGAATTATGGGATCATATTGATAAAAGAAAATTGTGAAATAAAAGTTAATAACTTTTAGTTATTCTAATATGATGTGCTTGTTTAGCTTTGTAAACAACACTATGATAGAATTCTCGATAAAATATGCTTAGCACAGACTCAGAGATACATAATAATGGCTGTTACAATAATCTTCCCACATAAATCTAAATGTATTGGAACCTATTTGTAGACCCTTTGCCGATTTTATTGTGCAATTAAAAAAAGACAAAATAACTTTTATTCTTATTCGTATGCATAATAAAAAGAAGTAATGCACAAGAGCTCGAAGAAATCTACAAAATAAAAATTTTTAAAAATTCTGAGAAAGTCTATTAATCTTTTTGGCGCATTTTAGTCATTTCAAAACATGATGTCATACACATGAAACCGCTAAAGTTGAAAGTTTTCTGTTATGTGAACCATCGGAATTGGTATGATATTGCAATTGCATAAAAACTGATTTTTGAGGTAGGTTTTCTTTTCTATTCTATTGCATTATTCGCATATTTACTCATTTCAGCAAGTCAGCTCCTGTAAGTTACAAAATGTTGACTTTGGATTTGACGGAAACTTACAAGAAAAACATGTAAAAAATGGCAAATGTTGGGTTTGAGAATTTAAAGAATTTAAAAGTTTTTTCTAGCAGTTTTTCACGAAATAACCTACGCAAGCTACATATTTATAAAGATATTTGAGGTTTATCTAACAGAGAGTAAAAAAGAAGAGCCACACACACAGCATACACACCCTCGCTTCAGTTTTTTAATGACTGTATTTGTCCTATTAGAATTGAAATAATTCATGGAAGCCATAGATTGTTGGAAATTTACACATGGCCAGGGCCGTGATATTCATTAATTTTATTCCTCGCTAATGCTCAGGATAAAATCGAATATCACTGCCCAGGCCATGTGTAAATTTCCAACAATCTATGGCTTCCATGAATTATTTCTTAATTAAGTTTTAACAGTCACCTAAGCTTTGAAATCCCCAAAAATTATCCTTGATTAATAGCATTAAAATATTTCACAGTATTATCATCTATATTTTAGGTCAAAGGACATTAATTTTAAAAATCAACTTAAATTAATTGAAATGCTATTTTTACAATGTTTTAATTCTAGAAAAAATAATTATCATATTTCTTATTTAAACTTTTACTTATTTGAGCCAGTGCCTGTCTAAAATGTATTTATTTGTATATTAGCTACCTCAATGGTTAATATTTTATGTTTTTGGTCAAACAATAAGAAATTGAAGCAACAGTACATAAGTTTGTATCAAATACACAAAAGTACACAGCTAGGTTAAAACACTGATTTAAAATAAGTTAGTATATGTAAGGATATTACGCCTGGTTTATTTATTAAC
Source organism: Mytilus edulis (assembly GCA_019925275.1). Classification (NCBI taxonomy): domain Eukaryota; kingdom Metazoa; phylum Mollusca; class Bivalvia; order Mytilida; family Mytilidae; genus Mytilus; species Mytilus edulis. Next base: position 42,066,351 of record CM034352.1, read on the forward strand.
CAGACTTACTCATTTGCATATTGTAACCCATGCTATCATTAGGCCAGGCTTACTCATTTGAATTTAAAGCATAATCTTCTGCATCAGTTACATTGTATGCTTTGTTTCCGCCTGGTTACCACCTGAACATGCATTCCCTAAAATCTGCAATGCCCCCTGGATAAAGTATGATTTTTATGCCAGGTTGCCTTGTCATATACAGGTGTTTCGTACAGGATATTTCAGTTTAATATACCAGTTGGTTTAGGGTAAGCTTTGAGTTTTGTCAGCATGATATCATGGAGGCTTTACTCTTTTATTGTCTTTCATCATTCTTTTTTGTACTCTCTTTTCAACAAAAATAAAATTCCTTTTGATGAATAAAATTATTCATAACCCAATTTACAACTATAAGAATACAATTTATGTACCAAAAATTATATTGTAGCACTAATTTACATCTACATTTTCTGATGGACTATTTTGGGGATTTCATTTTTATTGGAAATTGCATTATCGTGCTTACGGCCTAGCTATATATAGTTTTGTAGGAATTTTAAAGAAACTTATTATTAGATTCAATAATGATAAACACCATCAACCATATTTATTTTAGCATAGTCATGATTATGATGAAAATACCCCCTGGGAAATGTTTTGAAAACAATATATATATAGAGATAATTTCGATGTAAGTGATCTCACACATACAATTCTTGTACAGTACCATATTTATGGTCCGAGAACACAATTAATTCGTAGTGCATTTCTTTTAGAACATAAATGAAAATTAAAAAAATCCCACCTGCGCTTTCTCAATGAAATTTTTAGTGTGTTGTACTACTTTTGGGACAAATTATATCAAAATTATAGAAAACTTCATCGCCTCTAACTCAAAATATGGACAATTTTGTGTTTAGGGTGTCTTGAAATCTTTTGACAGCTTCCGAAGTGCTAATTTTTAACCTTTTTCAGCTGGACCAAATCACTACTTTCCTGTAAAATTCTGGACCCAAATTTTTTTACAGTGTAATTTCACCCCCCTACTTACAATTTGAGGCATTAAACATGGAGAAATAAATTTGGAAGGGGTATTAAAATTATTGGCAAGTAACCCACTGTTAACACTAGGGACTATATTCGTGAACAACGAAAATCAAGGGACGACAACTGTGGTCTCGGACCTAATAGGATAAAAAGAGTTGACAAATCTTAAAAAAAACTTGGTATGACCAAAGCTTAATAAATTATAACACTGCTTGCAAAGTTTCATAACAATAGGATATATATTATAGACAATATGTTAAATTCTATACTCATCTTTGCGTGTTAAATTTTGACGTTAAAATTGAATAATTTCAACTATCAACATTTTGGGCTTTGAAAATTAAAATATTGCAAAAAAATACTTTTCAAATGCTCTAATATATCATTTATTATGTACTAAAAGCAAAAGAGTACTCATTTGATTTATCCGACTTAGCATAATTATTCAAAAGTCAAATTTATATCTGCCTGGGCCTAAAAATTGAGGTTTTTCAATGAAAGGGGGCCTTACATGAAGATGTAATATTTTCCAGCAATTTTAAATTTGTGAAGCTTTTTGGTTATAAATAATCCTTACATATGTATTGAATGTACTTTAAATGGATAGAAAAGTCACAAATAACATATCATATTAGTTTAAAAGGGTCTTAAGCCAAGTAAGACTGGAAAAAAATAAGGGTAAATTTAGGCCGTGCCACATATTTACATTAAAAATGCATATTGAGGCTATGAGAAATTAAAAAAATGTGTCTTTTTTTATCATTTCTATACTCATGTGACATGATACAACAAATCTGAGCACAAACAGGCTCTTGCAATTAACTTTTCTTACAGACAGTATGGTCTGATACAAAGATTTTTGCCTTTTAATGAAAAACTTGAATGCAATTTTAGTCTCAACAGGCTTATATTTAAACCACTTGCTATCCTACAGAAGAAAAGAAAGATATCATGTGAGATGGAACAGGTACAATAAATGCTGTAAAGTGCTTTTGATACAAATTTAGTGAGGTCTTTATTGTGGACTTCAAATGTTATGTACCAAGAACCCCACTTTTGACTTCATCCAAACAGGGCGTTAGACAAGGGTCATTTATACAACACATTTTGTACATATTGTCTGAGATAATCTTCTTTTCTGTAGATTCTGAGTTCATATACAAGTAAAAGAACTAGATAAAGGCATAGAAATACAAGTATTGACACATGAAAACCTGTCAGATAGAAAGTCAGGATGCCATGTATGCATAAATATTGAAAAAGCCTTAAAATGCCTATTTTGACCATAAAATGCCAAAATTGGTCATTTTTGCAGAAATTCTATAAAATAAAAGTTTTAATCCTTTAGTTTCAAGCTATTTGACTAATTGACACCACTAACATGACTAAATCATTTAGGGAAGTTGCCAAAGTACAGATTCTATATTTACAGACTTCACCTCTTAGGTCCGAGAACACAATTAATTCGTAGTGCATTTCTTTTAGAACATAAATGAAAATTAAAAAGATCCCACCTGCGCTTTCTCAATGAAATTTTTACAGTGTGTTGTACTACTTTTGGGACAAATTATATCAAAATTATAGAAAACTTCATCGCCTCTAACTCAAAATATGGACAATTTTGTGTTTAGGGTGTCTTGAAATCTTTTGACAGCTTCCGAAGTGCTAATTTTTACAAGGAAAATCAAGGGACGACAATTGTGGTCTCCGACCTTATGATCAGTTGAAATTTTGTCATTAAAATATGCCAAAATACTTTAAAAAAAAGCATGTGTAGCAGCTCCAACATATATCAGCTGCATCAGATGGAAATCAACCTTAATTATGCTTGTCACATACATGTATAACAATTTTAGTGTTTGATTGTTTTTGATTATTCCAATATGAAGTAAGCGATGAATTTTTGTCTGTTTTGTAGGGTTCTAAATAAATCAACTCAATTTTCAATTAGACAGAATTCGCATACACAGTAGATATTTTATTCAACCTGAAATAAGTTAATAAAAGTTTTTTTTATACCAGTATTCATTTGCTCAAGATAGATTTCTGCCTGACACAGTTCATTTATTTAATGACATTATGTTTGTATTATGTTTTTGTTTCAGTTTTAAAAAAGAGAAATACTACTCCAGGAAGGCATCAAATGATGATGAGGATGATGATATCTTAATGCCAACGTTTATTGATATGAAAGGTTTTGAAGATCAGAACGATGAGTTTACGAGAGAGCTACTCAATATTATTTTTTATGGAAGGATGAAAGAATTTGAAAAATTATCTGATGTCTTAACCCACTACCAAAATTATGGCTTAAATGGTTTAAAGACAAGATATAGTCAGGGCAAAGAATATTTAGTGATAGACCGAATTGTATTTGTGTGTTCAGGAGATCCAATGACTACACTTCCAACACAGTTAATGGCATGTGTAAGTGAGGTTGCACATGGTTTAAGAGGTATGTAGCAGTGCCAATCTATAAGGTCAACCTGATATATAATTATTCAAACCTGCCTTAACAGTCACACCACTTCAGCGATCATGCAGCTGTCTCTAACAGTCACTTATAAATCCTTCCAAACATTTTCTCTTTAAAATTTAACTCTTTTCAGCATTCAGCAAAATTTTGCACAAAATTGTTTTTAAAATGGCCAATAACATGGTGTTAACAACCAAAATATAATTGTAATGAAAAATGTATGTGGTCAATATCAATTGAAACCTGTTTGTTTAAACTAATCAATATCATGCAATATAGGATGTAAGTTTATGAATTTCATAAGTTCCATGAAAATCTGTATCATTGACTTAATAACCCCAAATATATGAATCAATTCAAACGTTTTCTTAAAAATTTGAGTGCATGAATCTGCTATTATTTTTCATTTGTTTGCTTACACAAACCTTAACTCTACCAATTGAAAATACTAAAACAATTTGCAATGTTGGAATTATATTTTATTTTTCAGAACCTCATTTAGCAATGTTTAGAGTGTCATCTTCCTTGAGTGGTCACTTTTGGTAATTCCCATGAGTGACTGCTTAATTCAAGTTTAACTGTAGATATTTATTAAGATGTATAACTTATTTGTTAAGTGCATTAATGTATTAATAATGTATTTGTTGTTGAAGCTATACTTAGTGTTGTGAGTGGTGTCAACATTTAAGTTCTTTTACTGATAAATGTGACTTAGCTTTTTTATGCATTTTAAATGATTGAGGTGCAAACTGACTTTAAAATTTTTATGCATTATATATCGTTGTCAACCCTACATCATGTTCATATTAGAATGGGATGAAATTTGGATATATATTTTTTTATATAAATGCGATACATATATTATAAATATTAAATACATTGTAAAATTGAATATTCAGGTATTCCAATATTTGGTGTTATGACAAAATCTGACAAGTTTAATGGAAGAAACAATCCAGAAGTAGAGAAGAGAGAGACAGAATTCAGAAAACATCTTGGAATACCAAAAAATCGCTTTGCTAGGATTAAGAATTATTGTGAAGATATAGATAAAGAGATGGCTTATATGTTTTCTGTCATACCACAGATTGATGTTAATGTTCTCAAACTAATGACACAGGTAAGTGATGGATTAGTCTAGCTCTAAAGTTTTTTAACTCTTGTGTGCCTGTTGAATAAATGTGTTTTCAAAAAAAATACTGGTATGTTCATAACATAATTTGTTCTGCATACTCTCTAAAACTTTAAATATTTTTTGTGTTTTTTACTCTATTTGACAAATGATTAGAACAAATCTACACCCAGTACACCCTTGCACCACCCCTTCTGTAAACAAGTACTATTTGATGCCATTGAGCAATACATGAGTAATTGCTGGGGAAATAATTATATTCACATAACAGGAACACATTATTTACTTTGCACTTTGTTTACTGGAATTCATGGAATTGTTTGTGGAAACAGTGATTTTTTTTTAAAGTTTTGTATATCATGATTTTACATATCACTTAATCTTAAAATAATTGGTACATGTATCAGAATAAAAGAAAATAATGATAGGAAAAAACTGTGCATAGATAAAAAAAAAAAAAGCACTTTACTAAATGTTAGAATTGAAATAGAAGTACATGTCCTGACTTGGTACAGCCTGCAGGCATTTTCTTATGTAGAAAATGGTGGATTGAACCTGGTTTCATAGTGCTTTAGGTGTAACACCACTAATTCAGGCCCGGCCAGAAAGCACATACCAGAAAGTAGTACATATTTAACACAAAATAGTTCCTACGCATGAGTGTAACTTTCAAAATATGTAGAATATTTAGGTATTTTTGGTATCAAATGAAAGCTGAAGGACTGGTGATCATTGTAGAACACTTTTGGACCTTTAGTTTTGAATATTAAAAAAACTGCACCAAATTTTAAAAAGAGGGTACATTTGGTCTGTTTGTCAGATCTGAAGTACCTGTTTTGGTACATCTGAAGTTCCCGGAACCAGTTCTTTCTTATATGCCATGCAAGGTATGTTGATTTTTTCAGTACAAGACACCATAAAGTGTTGCTTTGAAATGCAATGATTGCCACTTTATTTGAACTTAAAATAAAAGAGGTGTGCCTGCTTGAAACGGAGGAATTTAACATAGAAAGCAATGGGACCATGAATTAGTGGTGTACTTCCTTTACCTCTCATTTGTATGATAGTCGCATTAAATTCCATTAAATTGACAAGGATGGGTGAACAAAACAGACATAATAGATAAATTGTCAAAATAGGGGTACAACAGATATCACCTTGTTACAATCTCAATCAGAACAAAAACAAACAAATATTTAACAAAGAAGCACACAAAATCATATATCAAATTTAACAACCACTTTCATTGCTTACTTATTTTTGTATTTTATTTATTTAGTATGTAAAAATTAACCCATAAAGAATTGAAATATTTTAAGTTATGAGAATATAACAGCAGTGATTTCATTTTATAGGTTTTCAGTAATGCTTTAGAAGTAACAAACCCTGAAGCCCGTCCAGAAGATTTCTCTACAGAATCAAATATACAAGAATCAAGAGAAGGTGCAAACCCAGTTCCACCACGAACACGGCCAGTATCTCCAATACAAGGTCACCAACCAGCATTGTCAGGAATTGGCTTTCAAAACTTATTGCTTTTAATCACCATCCAAGTGCTGTTTATGGCCATACTCCTGCATTTTGGCATAAAGCCTGTTATAACAGAGGAAAAGCTTAACACAATATGTGCAAACTACGACTTTATTCATTCAAAACATGGTGCTACAATTGATGGCCTCAATGAGTTATGTGAGCTTAAAGTGGACATTATGAAACCCCCAATTTTTCTACTGTCTGGGGGGATAGGGTTTGTTATTGTTGTTCTTCCAATTGTGCTTTATTCTTTCTTAGTTAAAAAAAGAAATTAGTTCACTTGTAAAAAAGTACTATTTTTCAGGCTTATTTTTAATAGCTTATATGGGAATTAAAAAAGGAAAAATCTTTTGTCTAAATGTTATCACTTGACCTTGATGAAATAGTTTATGGTTTTTGTTTTAATCTGACTTTTTCTGAAGCACCTTGTTTAAGGGAGTTGGCTTCTCAGTTTCAAAATACTAGTATCAATTGATAAGGGACTAACAAATTAGTCAAAAGAGCCAAAATAATATATAGGTCACCGTTCTTGTTTTGGAGAGATTAGCCATTTAAAATTTTGGCAGGAAAATGTTCTCTCTTGACTTTTCAAAGCTTTATCATTGACAAGTTTAAGTCCTCAAAAACTATTTAAAAAAATATAAAATAAAACTTTGACAGACAGCTTATCATTATACATGTGAAAGGATTAAAACAAGAAATTGGGGGTCACCAGTCAAAATTTGTTAAGGCATTAAAATGGATAAAACCAGACAATTCCGAAAATCTGAACAAAATTCCAAAACATGACAAGCGACCTTCCTTAAAGTGTTTAAGTTTTTCAACAACACTTTGAAAATATGTGACTCCTTGATTGATTTTAATCAAGAGCACTAATATGAAACTAAATTACTAGTCAAATATATTGGTTTGTTTGTGAGTATCATTAGTCAGATCATTTTATTGAATGTAAAGCTCAATGTAAAATTAGAATTTCTTTATATTTTATTTATAACATGTAAAATATTATATAATATGTATGCATACCAGCATTTAAACTTCAAGATTTTTTACTTGAGAATTATTTTCAAATTAAGCAGTGAGAGTAATCTCCCATATAAGCAGTGCAATGACAGTTTGTTAAACACATTCCAGCTATCTGCATATTTGTAGCATTTATTGATGAACCACTTAATATTTATGCATTTGATATTTGCAAATATGATTATATTTACCTGCAAGATGTATCCTTGAATGTTTATAAGTGGAAAATTATTGTACTTCTTACTCAGGATAGGAAAGAATCTAGTCATAAGCCACTGAAAACTTCCAAATGTCTACCAGGGTATTGGTTTATAATTGTTATTTTTCATATTGTTCCAACAACCTAAAGGGGGGTGTCTAAGAGTATCAAATGATTTTCTACTTTATTACCTCTCATCTTTATACATGTCTAAAATTATGTCTCTATTTAAAGTTTTGAATGGCATTAACTATTTATATATTAATAATAAACATTACAATTTTTTTCTGCAACCAGATGATGTGTAGTACAATTAAGTTGAAATTTCTATTTGTTAGATTTTCAGAATTAGAGTTTATTAACTATATTTTAACCCTATATCTTGTGTTCAACTATCTAAAGTGGTGTCAAGCAAAACACTTAAGAGCCACATTAGAAAATTATTGGTATAATGTGTATTAAAGTCTTTTAACAGATTGTGTGTCAAAAGCAAATTAATGTTGTGTGGTCTAAAGTCATAATATTAGTTCATGTTTATATTTCTTGTTATTTTTATATTACAGAATTTTTAATAGTTCAAGAATTTCAATAGATTGAAAAATATTTATAATAATTGTTATTGGTTTATAATTATACAGCATCATGGAGCTTATTGTGTATAAGCTTGAAATGATTTGAACTAGTCGTTTTTTTTTGCATTATATTGTGAAATTTGCTATAGGTATTTTTTGCTAGATTTTAAAGTTTTATTTAATATATGAATTGAAAATTTAACCATATACAGTGGTGATCCAGGAATGTAGCCCTGAGAGGCCCATTCAAATATAAGCAGTACATACATGAACCCACCAGTAAAAATAAGGATATTGCACTCAAACACAAATTTTCAGATATCCGACAAAAAACAAGTGCCTAAAAGTTACAGTGAGTGGGAATACTATGAAAAGAAAATCTGTCAGCACAGTAAACATCAAAAATATTTGTGTTCCTTTGCATAACCAAATAATGCTTTGAAAACCTATTTGTCACTGATATTTTAGTATTTGTACTGATTCCAATAAATATTTAAGTTTTAAACAATCAACTGTGAATTTGATATTTCAAAGCAACTTGGAGAGTCTTGTTACATACACACTTAAAGTTGTATAACTTTTAACCATTAGAATAAATGATTCATCTGTATATTAAAATTACAATATCTTTTGTTTTCACAGGATACATATTTATAATGTTGTACGATGATTGAGTTATGTGTTAAAAAAACATTATTTTTTTTTTATTGTTCATCATGATTAAACATTTGATTTATTTGCCATTTTCATTGTTCAGAGAATTTCCTAAAATTGAATTTATTTATGTTTCCCATTGATTAACTTTCACGTTGGTAAAATTACACAATAATTACTTGATTCACAGTATATATAAAGTTCAGACAACAAACTAATTACATTATGTATCTCAACTTTACTTTAACCCGTACTGATATAAATTTAACACCACTTTATAGAATTTATTGAAGAAATATCCCATTAAATTATTGTTTTGCTGAGACGGTGTAAAAAGCGCCGTCTGTGGCATCAACCATGAACTAGTTTGCGAATAGATCAGTTATAAAGTTGAGGAAAAGCTTATATTAAACCAATGATATTCGATATGCAGTTGTTTAAGCATTTTGCAATTATTTTCCATGGTGATATTTATAAATTATAAAATTATAAATTATTGATATTAATTGACAGTGCTTCGTAAGCCTTTAAAGGCTGGCTGATTGACTTTGTAGTAATGTATGTAAAATAAATGTTATACCAGGTTGCAATATAAATAAAATTATATATATATATTTATAACGGACCAACACTCTCAGCAATGTTAATTAACTTTGAAACTTTTACATTGTTTACAAGGGGGCCTTGGTGGCCAATTTGTCTAAGTATAGTTCTTCTAATGTAACCACTAGATAATCAACACTGAGTTTGTGAGTTCATACCCCAGTCATATGGGTGCACTCGACTCCAATCTGAATTGAATATGTTTTTTAGTTTTCATATCCAGGGTTGAAGGGTTTCTCCATGCACTCTGGCTTCCTCCACTCATAAAACAGACGACATCAAAATATTCCAAAGGTGAGGATTTTAAACACCAACAATTAATCAATAAATCATTGTTTACAAATTGAATTGGTTTATGTTATTGGAGACCACTTATAATAGGTCAATGGTATGTGGTATGGAGTTTTTCATAAGCATGGGCATTTCTCATCTCCATTGGGTGATTTGGTCTTGCACCATAAGTCATGGCGCATTGGATTTGAATGTTTTGCATTTTTATAAATTTTCTGTTTACAAAACTTTGCATTTTTCGGAAAACTAAGGATTTTCTTATTCCAGGCATAGATTACCGTAGCTGTATTTGGCACAACTAATTGGAATTTTGGATCCTCAATATTTTTCAACTTTGTACTTGTTTGGATTTATAAATATTTCGATTTGAGCGTCACTGATGAGTCTTATGTAGACGACACATGCGTCTGGCGTACTAAATTATAATTTTGGTACCTTTGATAACTATTGCATAATAAATATTTCAATTCAATATTTGCAATATACTATCAAATTACCAGAAAAAGAGAAATATGATATCTGTGTCAACATTTTTTAATTTTAAACTCTGTAATTCCAGAGTTAATGAGAATCAACTGTTAGATTTAAGACCATTTACTTTATCAAAAATCGTGTATTAACTCCAGTGTTCAAGAATTGATTTCATCAAAACTACTAATAAAATCAATACACACTAGTCTAACATATAGTTTTCCATTGTTCTCATGTCGGTTTTCATATACAATGACATCTTCACTAGCCAAGGGTTACGATCCACTACAGACCTCTCACCTCCTGTCATAATCAAGATATAATTAAACTCAAATGAGGGGGGGGGGGGGGGGATATGAGAACCTGAGCATTTCAAGGATTTGATTTTAATTAAATTGATAATAAAGAACTGTTATAAATAGAGGAAATCTGAAAAGACTTCATTGTTCATAATTTTAATCTTTACCAATTGTCAATACACATCAAAACTGTCAGACCATTTCCTGTAGGAGTTATTGTCCTTAAATGACAATTTTTACCACTTTCTTTATTTCTGCCTATTATCTTGAAAACAATTATCGACCAAGAGAAATTTTAATATGGAAAAAATGATCAAAAGGACAAGCAAGTTCTACAATACAGTTTATGGTTGAAATCTTCAGTTGCATGACTCCTCATTAGAGTTATTGCCCTTTGATGAAGATTTGTACATATTTTTGTGCGTTTTTGTCTGTTTGTTTTGTTCAGCATTATCAATAGTATTAAATTTAACGCAACTGTCGTTCAAGTGAGAGGTTTGACGCTGTAAAACCAGGTTCAATCCATCATTTTCTACATTTGAAAATGCCTGTACCTACTCGGGAATATGACAGTTGTTGTCCATTCGTTTGATGTGTTTTATTATTTGATTTTGCCATTTGATAAGAGACTCTGTTTTGAAATTTCTCGGAGTTTAGTATTTTTTTCATTTTACTTTTTTTTTTATAATAAATGGAAGGAATCTTCAATTAATAAAAATTATCAGCGGGAGAAGATCTACAATTGAGACAATTTGTAGGAAATCGTCCAATGACTTTTTATTGGAGTTGTTACCTTTTAGTGAGGATTCCCCCATACCATGCTATATAATAAAAAAAAAGTTTAAATCACACAGATGATCACCAAGGCAAGATCTACAGGCCAGTTCAATGTTGCCGATTTTTTTAGTAGACTCCCTCGTTAAAGGAGTGATTGCCCTTAAATGAGGATTTGCTTTACCGTCGTTGGTATTTTGAGAAAAAAACCTAAAGAATATAGAGAGAAACTAAACAGGCTAAAGGATCAGTTTGTTATTAATTCTATTCACCTAATGATGATGGTCAGTTTCCTTTGTTAAATATACACATAGGCCAAGGCGAGTGAACGTGGTCTTTAGAGCCTCTTGTTTACAAACGAAAAGAGAAAATATTGAAACTATAAAGTAGGGTCTTACTTTCAATAGATCAGTGCAATACTCGTCTGTAACTAATCCTTACATTACATTTATCATTGACTGGCAGGAAAATATTAGTAAAATGTCAAAACTATTAACCTGAGCAACCCAATATATTTTAGTGTGTTTTCCCCCATCGATTTTATTCAACATAGTTCATAAATTGTTGCATGTAGTATATTTGAATACGGCTAGTGTAGTTTTTTCCCGTCTCAACGAAAGGAAGCAAACAAAACGCAATACATAAGAACTAATAGCTGGTGACGGTGGCGGAAGCGATGTTAACTAATTGTATCAATTTAAGAGTACCTGGATGCTTTATACTTTGTACTTTGTATGCAGATATTTTAAGTTTAAAAGTTTAAGTATCTCAAATGTCAATTGTCCTTGACCTCATTTATAATAACTAACATGTCATATCATATCTCACTTGTTATTAGTAAAAGGATAACTATATTTGACATACGGGTTCCTTGCAATATCTATATATTCGTCATACAGAGTTCACCCGACCTCGACTGCATTTCATCGATCAGTGATCAAAGTTACATGATTGAGATGATTGTCAGTCTGGTAAGTTTACTCTTACATTGACCTCATTTTCATTGAAAATCTTTTTTTAAGCACTATAAGCAATTATAGGTCATCTATAGTATTGTGTTGGAGATGATTGGAAGGTGAACAAGTCTGGCAGGTATAATCTAACCTTGACCCCATTTTCATTCTTCATATGTCAATGTAAGTGTTTTTTGTAAATCTTTTTACACGAATTTTGCGTTAAATACGTTCAATTCAGTGATAAATTGACGCGGATTACTACGATGCTTAATTGTAACAAATACAGTTTCGAACTGTAATTCTTTTACTAAATCAAACCAGTACAGATTGAATTAAACTCCGAGCGAAAAGTTCTTATATTCTAAAATGTTTTTATCTGAACATAAAAATGAAACAAAATAAGATTGTAAGAGAGAGGCGAAAGGTAACAACATAATTATCAAACTCGTTAGCTGATAAAAAAAAAACCGGACAATGTCATGGCAAAAATGTATAAACAACAGTAAAGAAAACACAGCATACAAAACTGCAGAATGAGCAACACGAACCAAACCGAAAACTGGGGTGATCTCATGTATGTGCTTCGGACACATAAACAGGCTCTAGGCCGTATATGGCACCCGCCAAATTCTTCATATAAATGACACACATTCAATACGGTAGATAATAACAGCAGAAAGGGGACGATATTGTGGTAACGTGGTTATATAATTCGCACATATCTGTCGTCATCGGTGAAACGTAAAATACGATGTAACATTTAGTTCATCAAAAGAGGTGTAAAATAGGTGCGAAAGATACGTAAATGACATTCAGACTTTAAGTCGCAAAATAAACAGACAAACAAAAGTACATAAAATACAACATAGGTAACGTTGCAATCTATATTTAAAAGAATGTTTATATAGAAATTTAAACAATATCATCTGAATTTAGAGTCAATGACTGAGTTTCGTCATACAGTCAATATTTAACCAAAAAAAAAACATTGTATGAACGAAAAAATGTTGAGTTTCCATTGGACTAAAGGATATATCGCTCCTGTTCAATCGAGCTTTACCTGTGAATCGGTAAAACCCGTTTTATCATACCGAAAGTTGAAACTACAGACTATTCGTTAGCTGTAATGTGTCAACACAAATAAAAGAAAAGAGGAAGTTCGAATTTTCTGTGAACGGTAAGATTTAATATATAAGATAATGTTGCTGCCATGTACAAATGAAAGAGTTATAACTCGCCTTTATTTTCTAAATGCAGATGAAGATCATTTATGACAAAAAATGTTTAAATGCAAATCACTGTGTCCGTTTCTACACATTTACATGAGTATTTCCTTGATATTGGTTGAAATTTATTTTATATGATCACCTCATGTATTAATAGTTTGTTATTGTATATCGATCAGTATTATTTGACATGGACACTATATAGATGATATACATATAAATATGTACAATTAACGACAGTGTATCCGCGAGTAGACAGTAAAAAACTAAAACAGGTGTTTTTTTTATTTCATCTTCTGTAGATTTAAGAATGATATTAAAAATCTTAAATAAAAATTTGTCGATTCAGCAACAACTTTCAAACTTTTACGCAGTGCATAGGTTTGTCTGTACTTAGTGTAAGTTTTATGGTGTCAGCATAAACATTATTAACAAAAAGATTAACAAAAAGGTAACGTGTCAGATCATTTACGAAAAAAGAATCATATCAAAAACCAAGGAAACAGTTATGACAATCAATGAAAAAAATCTTACATAACCACGTATTGTTTTGTAGGTAGAAAAATGAAGTATAGTGAATGACTAGACCATATAACTTAAGCCTCTTTATGTTGACTGAATTACGTTATTCTTTTGATCGACGCCTTTTAACTATTAAACTAAATAATAACTGCCAATTTTATTTAATCACATTATGTTTTGTAAATTTAAAGTTCTCACGTATACAGAACCAATATAGCATATTTCATAGTGTCCACTTAAATACTTAGTTGTCCTTTATGGTTCAGGTTTAATTAATTTCAGTATGTAAGACTTACCACTAGGGTAGATATTTGTCACGGAATCGAGACGTGACGATCCTAAATATCTGAACTTTTAAGTTCAGTTTGTGGTAACAATTTTTTACTGACTGTAGTTAAATATATTTGAGACAATGACATCATAAACTTTTTTAAACATTCATAAAATGTAGTCTTTGGGAGTTGACGGAAACAAGTAGAATATCTTTAGGTGTCTCTTGACGTCCGTTGTCTGTCGTCTTTCGTCATTCGTAAACTTTTAAAAAGACCATCTCCTTTGAAACTGGGCCATCATTTACGCAGACTTGTCTACAATCGTCATTCGGACATTAAGTTTAAAAATGTGTGATGACCCTGCCTGGGAAACAACATCGCGAGCATAGCCGACATGGCCGATACAGAACACCAGATTAAAATGCAAGTTTTGTCCGATCCTTTATTTTAAAAAATTTGTAAGGGTTCCGCGGAACCCAGTGTCTCGCCTATTTTTGCTGTAAATCGCAGGCTCAACAACAATGAGGAAAAAAATCAATAAAAATATTCCTCTTGTTACTATTCTAAATCTAAGTCCATTTAAAAGTAAATTACAGAAAAAACAGTTTAATCTTTTTACAAACTTTACTTCTGGATACAATCTTATGATCATAAATAAGCTTCTGTTCAAGTTTGGTACAAACCCAGGATAGTTTCAGAAAGTTATTAAAATTTTAAAAACTTTAACCACAGAGTGAATGTAATGTTTCCCCCGCAGAAAAACTAAGTCCATTTAAAAGCAAAATATGAAAAAAATGGATTTATTTATTTACAAAATTTACTTCTGGATACTATCTTATGATCATAAACAAGCATCTGTCCAAGTTTGGTACAAACCCAGGATAGTTTAAGAAAGTTATTAAAATTCTAGCACTTTAACTACAGAGTGAATGTAATGTTTCCCCGCAGAAAAAAACTAAGTCCATTTATAAGTAAAATACGGAAAAAATGGAATTTTATTTTTACAAAATTTACTTCTGGATATTATTTTATGATCATAAACAAGCTTCTGTCCAAGTTTGGTACAAACTCAGGATAGTTTGAGAAAGTTATTAAAATTCTAAAAACTTTAACCACAGAGTGAAAGTTTTGTTTCCCGAAGAAAAAACTAAGTCCATTTATAGTAAAATACGGAAAAAATGGAATTTTATTTTTACAAAATTTACTTCTGGATACTATCTTATGATCAAAAACAAGCTTCTGTCAAAGTTTGGTAGAAATCCAGTATAGTTTAAGAAAGTTATTAAAATTTCAAAAACTTTAACCACAGAGTGAATATTTGTTGACGCCGCCGACGACGCCGACAACGACGGAAGGTAGGATCGCTTAGTCTCGCTTTTTCGACTAAAGTCGAAGGCTCGACAAAAACGATTATCAATTGATAATATCTTACAAGGGAAAAATGTTACCAGTGGTGATATTGTCATTCTGTCCATTTCATATAAACCGTAGGTCAATTTGTTTGTAGGAGTTATTGCCCTTAAAACGTATTTTACCAATGGTTTCATGATAATTATAATAGAAAGATAAGAAGAAATCAGAAAGAAAAGATCTACAAATAACTTTGCCTCGCAAAAATCGTCAGTAGGCTTTATAACAGATTGTTAGATTTGTTAATTATTTGTAACTATTCATAGATATAGGAAGATGTGGTGTGAGTGCCAATGAGACAACTCTCCATCCAAATAACAATTTAAAAATTAAAATAGCATGAATAGATTAGCAACTGTTTTTTTTTCATTTGGGACAAACATTGTTAAGATAAACTCATCATAGATACCAGGATTACAATTCTTCATTTGCGCCAGACGAACGTTTCTTCTATGAATTAAAGACGCTTAAATCAATAAAGTTAAAAAGTCCAAATAAAACACGAAGTTGAAGAGCATTGATGACACAAAATTTCATAAATTTTTACCAACTCCAGCTAAGATAATCTATTCCTGGGTAAGAAAAGTCCCCTTCAACCGGACACTGTCCAAAAACACTGATAATTGTTAGGATTTTTATCCGATACATCAGAATCTGTCACGACATAGTCACACTTGTAATCCGACGAGATAAAACTGTCTGAGTTTCCCTGAATGTTACTGGACGAACCTAACTGTTGGGGTGCTTCGCCGAACTATCCGGACTATTCCCGACCCGTAGGAATCTGATACGAGCTCAAACAACTGCGTTCAGACAGACAATGATAGTACATTCCAGATAATTGAGGATAGTAATCTGACCTTTTTCACTTTTCGTGTCTTATCGCTGTCTGATCTCAAACGGGAGCAATAATCGTCAATGTGTGAACCCCGCATTAGAAAACTGTCGCGATATTTGGGATGATCAGATACTGTTAGAACGCAATCCTATCGAAGTCTGCTATTCCTTATAGAACAAGGCTTCGTCTGGACATTGTCGTGTTGTGTTCTGTCGGGACTCTGCCGTGGGTATCATTGCCGAATTTTGTATTTATAACTGGATTATTTCGGAATGGTTTCGGTATTGACAGTTCGCATTCGGCAAGATCTGAATGCAATCTGGACTCAATTGACAAAAAAAAAACCAATGACAATTTTTCCGGTTTATTTTCAATCTATAAATTTGACTGTCCCTCTGGTATCTCTCAATCCTATTTTTCAGCTGACAACGTCCAAAATTCACAGAACTTTGTTACGATTTTAATTCGATTCATCAGAATCAGTTACGACATAGTCATGATTGTAATCAGAATGAACACAATTGGTTGACTTTCCCAAATGTTACTGGACGCACCAAACTGTGGCTGACATCTCCTGCCCATTTCATAACCGTAGGAATTGTCTACGAACATATACGACTTCGTATATACAATTTAATGACATTCAAGATCACAAGGATAGTAATCCATTATTTTTTATTTTACATGACTAAGAGCTGTTTCATCTGAGACAGTAGCCATTATCGGCACTGTATGAACGCTGCATTAGAGAAAACTTCCGTTAGTTAGAATAGGGATGCAGCTGTAGTGATATATTCGGTTGTTTTTTACCTTGCAAAAATACAAATCGGATTAGAAACGGAATGAGACGGGAAAATTGCATTGAAGAAATTACGACTAGAAACGGCTGAATGTGGACGCTTCCTGATCAATTTTCTATTTGTTGTCGTGATACGAAAGATGATTTTTCTATAAATCTAAGTAACGTTTAAATTTCCAGTCACGATTCTTAGACCCCTTATCAGACTTTTGACAAATTTTAATCGAGAATGGTGTAGACAAGAACAAACAGTAAACATCGTGAATTCACAATCGAGAATCACATAACGTTCATAGAAATTAGAACAGATAGCTTATATGTTGTCTGGTATGCATGGGATACATATAGAGTTACTTAAGGAGGTTTGAGGGTACAAACATGTTTAAACGTTTTAAACGTTATTTTTATAACAAATTTTATTTTTTACAGTTTTTAGTTGTTACTTTGCGATATTGTACAAAAATCAACCAAAAAAAATCGATTTGTTTTGGCCCCAGATGACTTTTATATAATGTTTATATATCATTGAAAACGTTCCAAATTATCAACCTGTTGTCAAAAATGCCATTTTTTGTCATTAAGAAATATTTTATCAAACGCATCGTTTACCTATATTTTTATATATTTTTCAAAGAAGCTGTATCTAAACTAAATAATTGTTAAGTTTAGGCGATTTCTGTAGTTTAGTTCTTTTCTTATTTCGACATTACCTATATTTCCCATATTAGTTCAATAGAAAGCAAGTAACTTAACTAAAATGCATGTTTCTATCGAATGCAGAATGCAAGCTTAAATGAGCCCATTTTTTTACTGTATTTTCCTATTAATTATATGATAAAGTTTGTCTTTTTCATTTTTAGCCAGGCGTTGTCAGTTTATTTTCGATTTAAGAGTTTAAATGTCCATCTGGTATATTTCGTCCCTCTTTTATAAAAATATATAGCCAGTGTAGCCCAATATTACCAATATCTTAATGTGCTAAGTCCTTGAAGGGAGTGTCATTAAATGTATGTAGTGTTGGACTTTTTATAGAACATTTATCATTTTTTTTATATCACGGATAATTAATATGCTTACTATTCTAAACATTATTTTGGATGATGAGAAGTAAAGCAAACATTTTCTATTTGTCCGTTCGTCGTTTAACATTGGCAGTAGTCTTATAATTTTCGGATGCCTATCTTCTCCTTTTTTCAGATGTCTGCACTAGATAGGGAAACACCTCAAAAGGCAGAAGATTCAGATCATAGTGATTTAGAGATGGATAATCCACTGGGGGTAGATAATACAAAGAAAAAGGGCTGGGCTGCTAAACAGATGTTAATACAAAAATGCCAAAACACAGTAGGAACAATATCTCCGGGCAAACGTCCTCTGAATATCGTTATAATTGGACCACCTGGATGTGGAAAATCATCTCTTCTAAACACAATATTTGCTAGCTTTAGTGATGAAAGCTGGAATCGGGTGGCTAATTATGGATCATTCGGTACAAATGCCAAACAAGTTACACAGCGTCTCGTCAGGTATGTTGAGTGTGGAGTTGTGACGTTTGAAAAAAAAGATAATGTCTCTAGACCATAACTAGTATAATGTTCAATTGACAATTGAGAGACAAGTTTCTATAATTGAGAAATTAAAAAAAAGCAACATCTCACCTGTATGATTTTACATAACAAGCTATTCATTACTAACTTTTTCACTATAGCCTTTTTACTATTGCATCCAAAACAAATGAAACTAGTTAATAATGTCATCCCATATTTTGTAAGTTAAACATAATTTTAGGCTTAGCTTGTGTTTTTCAAAACATTTTTATTATATCGAATGGCAAGTTCTTCGATTTTATGTGTTTGTTGGTCATTGTTGTAAGTTCATTGGTTGTTTGATGGTTTGATTAATTGATTGGTTGATGGATTAGTTGATATATTGATTGACTGATTGATTGACCATATTCGTAACGCAAATAGACGCATAATGACTTATGGTTTATGGTTTAAGTGTACAGTGTCATGTGAAGAGTATGTAACGAATATCGTTACTCAGAATAACATTAATTTTTAATGCTCCTCATATAACAGAGAGACAAGACGGAGACCTCTTCTACGATATTTCGAAGAACCTGCAACCAGTCTCTCCTGTTTTATATTGGGATTCTTGTTGCTCAGACATTAGTTTTTATTGCTTTTTCGTCTTTTATTTGTAGTCGCCATTTAGGTTTGATTATCACGTTATTATCTCAAGTTAAATACACAGGACGATTTAGCGAAACAGATAAGATGGAATTATCTGATCCACATAGACACGACGTAAAAAAATAATACCAAGATTGGATAACTATGAAAACAAAATACACACCACACATAAACAAAACATAAATTCCGAGGATTCAAAGAAAAATGGAAATTTATAAAGTCAAGTTTTTCAATTCTTGCATGTCCCTGTAATGCAACGGCTTAGATTTAAAATTAAAAAAAAACATGTTTCACTGACCTGTTAACCAGTATTTTAAGGGGAAATAGGTACTACTTCTATTGTACAAACTATCAAATGCTAACAATACATATAAGAAAATTAAGTTAGTTAGGCTATACATTGATCAACTAACCAACCAAACAACCTATAATCATTTATAATTATATTAAGTGGATAAATTTCACCCATTTAATTGGATATATTTGTATTTATTGGAATTAATGTAAAAGAGGTATTGATGTGCCGTGTAAATCGATCATTAAATTCAAAATTTTGAGATGATTCTTTAGTTAGATATCCCAATCTTAGACTTTCGACTCAATTGTAAACATTTATCGTGGATATCTAATAGAAAATATACATACTTGATCACTAGTAGGTTTGTTTAAAGAGGCTTATATGGAGTCTCGTGTCACGCTGGAACGTTCAATTTCAAATTATAAGGTTAGGAGTAAATTGCAATTAATTTTGTGAGGAATTATTCATTTTTATTTCAACGATTGCCTGGATATCATAAACTTTATGACTGTACAACTAAATTTAGTTTGTACAAAGTTGGTTTACCCATATTTTGACTATTTTGTTAATTGTGACTGTTTATTTAACGCATCATGTAAATGTAGTGGAATTTGATGAGACTGTTATTAAAGTGAGAGGGTTAGCGCTATAGAACTAGGTTTAATCCACCATTTTCTACATTTGAAAATGCCTGTACCAAGTCAGGAATATGACAGTTCTTGTCCATTCGTTTTTGATGCGTTTTTTTTTTTTTTGATTTTGCCATGTGATTATGGACTTTCGAAATTGATTTTCCTCTGAGTTCGGTATTTTTGTGATTTTACTTTTTAGAAATCACATGTTGTTTTTCGGTTATAAATAGTTATGTATGATCAACAATCTTCATTTTTTTAGCTTTAAGACATCAGACCATGTTCCAATGAACTATAAACAAAAAGTAGTACCTACGTGTAGGTTAGATATCAATGTCTCTCAGGTTCTGTTACCATCAAGATTATTTAGTTTTTGTCGAGCCTTCGACTTTAGTCGAAAAAGCGAGACTAAGCGATCCTACATTCCGTCGTCGGCGTCGTCGTCGGCGGCGTCCACAAATATTCACTCTGTGGTTAAAGTTTTTGAAATTTTAATAACTTTCTTAAACTATCCTGGGTTGGTACCAAACTTGGACAGAAGATTGTTTATGATAATAAGATAGTATCCAGAAGTAAATTCTGTAAAAACAAATTCCATTTTTCTGTTTTTTACTTTTAAATGGACTTAGTTTTTCTGCCAGGAAACAATGCATTCAATTTGTGGTTAAACGTTTTTAAATTTAAATAACTTTCTTATACTATTTTGGATTTGTACCAAACTTGGACAGAAGCTTGTTTATGATCAAAAGCTAGTTTCTAGAAGGAAATTTTGTATCTATTTTTTTACATTTTACTTTTAAAGTGACTTAGATTTGCTGCAAAACAACACATTCACTCTGTGGTTTAACTTTTTTAAATTTTAATAACTTTCTTATACTATTTTGGATCTGTACCAAACTTGGAAAGAAGCTTGTTTATGATCAAAAGCTAGTATCTAGAAGGAAATTTTGTTTTCTTCTAGTTAACATTACATTCAGTGTATTTTTTAAACATTTATTACATAAACTTTCATGGATTTTTACCAAACTTGGACAGAAGCTTCTTACAATCAAAAGATAGTATTAACAGGAATATTTTATAGATTTGTTTCCTAAATTTTGTTGAGCTTGCGATAAACAGAAAGAGTAGGCGGAACCCTTACAAATTTTTCATATTTGCGTTCACAAACAAATATTAGCACAAACAAAAATCAATACACGATTTATTTTGTAACCTATTGTCGTGTTTAAATGTTCACATCCATATCATATTAAAAATAATAAAAGTATCAAATTTATTTAACATGATTATTTTAAAACAAATGACTATCAACAAGATGAGAGAAACGCATATAAAAGGTTGTTTAAAGTGATTTAGCCACATTTTCTTATTTACAGAACTAAGAGCTCGAACTAATGAGATGTAAGTAAATGGGCAACCTATGTATAATTTCAGTTACAAGAAAAAAGAGTACTACAAAAGAAAAGGTCAAAACAGTGAAGAAGATGACATTTTGATGCCAACATTTATTGACCTAACTGGTTTTGAGGATTCAAACTCCGATGTCAACAAGGAACTACTGAATATGGTTTTCTATGGGAGATTAACTGAATATGAAAAAATTGAAGAGGTTTTAAAATGCCTAAGTGCCGACGGCACAAATGGAGCAAAGAGAAAATATTACGCACGGGATGAATATCTTGTAGTTGATCGAATTATATTTGTTTGTTCATTAGAGCCTATAGCCCCTCTCCCGATACAGCTGATGGAATGTGTGAGTGAGGCTGCGAATGGTATCAGAGGTGAGTTTTCAGAAACTGTTGATACTGGTGCATGTGAGTTGGTTTTCTCCTAAAAAGTTGTATAACATGAATTATAACTTCAAAGTCCCTTTACTTTTCCTTTTGACATATATTTTTTTGTTTTAAAGTGATTCAGATTGTAACAAAATATTGACTTTTGTACCCTTATCATGCTTATTTTGACAATTTAACTTATTTAAAAGTTTGTTTTTTTGTTAACACATAGTTGTCAATATAATGGAATTTTATAAGAAAAAGAAAAACACAAAATAACTGAAAATCCCTAATCAATAAGATGGCAATATCAAAAGTTCAAACACATCAGGCGAATTGAGAACAACTGTTATATTCCTGGCTTTGTACAGGCATTTTATTATGCAACTGTTGAACAAGTGAGAGGTTTCAATAGCTGTATAACTTTTTTCTTATTATTCTGATGTCATGCTATCTCATATGATATATAAACTAACGTATCTATTATGTAAGATATCTCATATACTATATAAAATATCATATATGACATATATGAAATCTTATAAACAATGTAAGATTACTTATAAAGTTTATGATATATATTCTTAAAAATATATTTTTTTTTATCTTATATTACTTTATATCAGATTTCATATATGCATATGTGATATCTCATATATTGTATAAGATTTCTTATTTAGTTTATGATATATCGTATATAGTTTATAAGATATTTTAATATATAGTTTATAATATTTATAATATATAGTTTATAATATTTATAATATATCTTATATAGTTTATAAGATATCGTATCTTATATAGTTTATAACATATCAGCCTCTGCTGGTGGACTGTTAGTCCCCGAGGGTATCACCAGCCCAGTAGCCAGTACTTCGGTACTGGCATGAAAATACGGATTTTTTGTGTTTTTAAAATTTGCTGTTAAACACGTTAGAAATGATTATAAATTAAGGAATGTATCTCCCTCGTGCAAAGCTCTGATTCCTTTCACGGTTTTGGCTTTACTTTTTGGACCTTTTGGATTATAGCTCTTCATCCTTTATATAAGCTTTGGATATCAAATATTTTGGCCACGAGCACCACTGAAGAGACATGTATTGTCGAAATGCACATCTGGTGCAGGAAAACTGGTACCGTTAATGTTATTACTACCTCTGGGTAGATGCCTCTGCTGGTGGACTGTTGGTCCCCGAGGGTATCACCAGCCCAGTAGCCAGTACTTCGGTACTGGCATGAAAATATGGATTTTTTTGTGTTTTTAAAATTTGCTGTTAACCACGTTAGAAATTATTATAAATTATGGAATGTATCTCCCTCGTGCAAAGCTCTGATTCCTTTCACGGTTTTGGCTTTACCTTTTGGATCTTTTGGATTATAGCTCTTCATCTTTTATATAAGCTTTGGATTTCAAATATTTTGGCCACGAGCATCACTGAAGAGACATGTATTGTCGAAATGCGCATCTGGTGCAGGAAAATTGGTACCGTTAATGTTATTATATAGTTTATAATAGTGATGTTAATTTGTTTATGAAAGGTAATAACAAAAACACTGCATTCCATCTACAATCTTAACTTGTCAGTTGACTATTAAGATTCATCTGAGTACTCGCGAGTACTCGAGTATCATGACCGAGTATCCGAGTATTAATTTTCAGATCTTTTGACATCCCTACTTATATAATATTTATTTTAAACGGTATCTTATAAAGTGTATAGTTTTTATAAGATTTCTCATATAGTCATATAATTTAACATACATTTTGTAATTAATTCGACGATCATAACACAATGAAAACTTGCGAAAAAGGGTTTCTCTAGGAAAGTATTTGTGAGGGGTGTCATTTGTGGTTATAATGTTTATAGGATCGATATGCGGCTGACTCTCCTATATTGTTATTTTGCTTGACATTTTTTAACAGTACTGAATGACAAATTTTACTATTAATGAACAGTTGTGAGCAAACAAAACGCGAAAAATAGGAAAAAGACAAAATATTTCGCGTTTTTACGTTTTCGGCTGAGTGTTTCGCATTTTCGACTTTGCAATTTTGCATTTACGACTTTTTGACTTATAGAATATTAAGGGCGAAAACGTGAAAATGCGAAATGGCATTAACCGACCACCATTTTTGCATCCAGTATCTATTGCTACTCTATTTCATTGAAATCTTTCTCAAATTTCTTCTAGTTTAATGCATGCGGCTTTAAAGAAAAGCCTTTGGATCTCTAGCAGCGGAAACTAATGATTAAACTTGTGTTTTTTTAGTTTTTTGTTTTTTTTACTTGTATGAGATCATAATTCCAGACTACTTATATTTATATTTAGGAATTCCAGTATTTGGTGTAATGACAAAGGCTGATAAATTTGATGCAATGGAAAATGATGAGGTAAAGGAAAGAGAACGGAAATTTAGACAACACCTTGGCATTCCACTACCAAGCTTTACACGAATAACAAATTACTGTGAAGATATAGATGAAAAGTCAAATTATAGGTTTTCTCTCATACCAAAGATAGACATTGAAATCCTAAAGCTGATGACGCAGGTAATATTTAATATTGGAATGATATAACACCTTTTCTAAATTAAGGAAAATGATCTTTTAACAAATACCTTAAGTTAAGCAGAAAGCAAAATACTAATTCATCAGTCATTAATAGAAAAGTGAAAGGAACCAAATGGATAGTCAAACTCATCAGTGTAAACGCAATGAAAACCACCAATAACGTATGGAACAAGCGGACAAGTTCAACATGTTCAAATAACACAAAATTTGCTGAAAAGCTTAAACTATAAAAAAAAAAACAAAAGTGACAAGATTTTCTAAACACTATACGTCTCGCGGCTGCTGTCACTATAAAAGGGAATTTGACTTACAAAAATGAATCATTTATAAGGAAAATACAAAATAGTGAAAAAATCATTTTTTTTTATAAATGATATATTTCTTGATCTTACATGTATAGCCGGTGTCAAAATTCACAAAAATCAATGAAATGTTTTTAATTTATTGTGTAAAACAAATATAATTCCAGACTGTCTCAAATGGTATCTTAAAAACACGTTTTACATCTATCTTAAAAAATACTGATAAAAAAATATATCTTAAACATGTTGCTTTAAGGGGGCTCCAGAGTATAAATCCATTTGTTTTTCCAAGTATAGGGTTCCGCTATTAGTCTTCTATAAATGAACTTTGCCATATACTTAACAGAAAATAGAATACAAAATGAGTTCACCGTTCATTTAATCTCAAAATCTGCCTTTGAAAGAAGCATGCATTTTGTTGAATCAATAAGAGATAAAACAAAGAAGGTAATATCGAAATAAATATAAAAATATAAAAAAAAAACAGAAATCGCTAAGATTTACAATTGTTTAGTTTAAGTACAGCTGATTAGACTGGTTTGCACCAAAAGGAGATAATTGAGTGCCTTTACAATGATATTCATGTCATTGTTTGGACATTCAATATCTTCAATTTAAAATTTCTGTAGGATTTAAACTTTCTTTTATGTTTGAAGGTTTTTAGCAGTTTGGTAAAAGTTGACAATCCTGAAGGACGTCCAGATTACTCAGATAAAACCAAAGGGGAGTCTAGCGAATCAGAGAAATGTCCTACGCCATATCCACTTCATCCAAAATCATCTTCGTGTATCAATTTTTCAAAATTATTAGTCCTGATCACGATACAGGTCCTGTTGGTGGCTGTGATTTTGCATTTTGGTATGAAGCCAATAATTACAGATGAAAAGGTTAATACAATATGTGCAAATTACGACTATATCAAGTCAAAACATGATGCTACCATTGATGGTCTTAGTGAATTATGTGAGCTCAAAGATGACATTTTCAAACCTCCAATGCATCTACTTGGCGGGGCGATATTGTTTGTTATCATCGTCCCTCAAATTGTAGTTAACTTTTTCTTTGCTACATCTAGGAATTAGTAAACTTCAACAATTAATTTGCAATGACTATCTTACTGTGGTTATTTTAAAACAAAACGACAAAAGACTAGACATTACACAGTCAAACATCCATCAAATTTATTTTAATATTGTATATAACATTTGATTCATTTGTGTTAAAGTTTTAAAGTTCGAGTGTCTTTATCGTTTTGTATTTGTAAGATGGTAATGTGGTTTTTAATGTACGTTATTTCAGCTTTTTGTAACCCCAAAAAATGCATTAACTTGATATTGGTATTTTAAATCATAAAAGTACCATTTACGAGCAGCATTTTCTTAAATAATAAAATAGTCTGCATATGCTTTCAATTCGTCTTTTATTATCTTATATTTTTGCTCATAGATAAACAATTGTGTTATTTTAAAATTAACAATATATAAATTTTTGCAATGAATGGCGTTTAATATTTTTTGTTTAAACCCCCATCATAAAATAGTTGTTATTATTATAATATGCTAAAAAAAACCAAAAGAAACAGTATGTGGTTATTAATTTATTTTTTTTGTTTGCTAGGAAATTGACACGTTAAAACATTGCACAAGAGTGCACACGCTGAAATGTCTCGTCTTTTTTACTAATCATTGATATTATGTTGCTAGTCCGAAATATTAAGCTTTATTACAACTGTCACATAAACTCAACACTAACAAAAATAAACGAAACATTGATCAATGAACCATAAAAATGAGGTCAAGGTCAGATGAACCATGCTAGGCAGACACGTACAGCTAACCATTCTTCAATACAACAAATATAGTTGACTTATTGCTTATAAATTAAGAAAAACAGACCAAAATACAAACACTTAGCAATGTACCGTGAAAATGAGGTCAAGGTATCTGAGATATGGACTTGACCACCAAAACTTAACCTTGTTCACTGATCCATGAAGTGAGGTCGAGGTCAAAAGAAAACTGTCTGATGGGCATGAGGACCTTGCAAGGTATGCACATACCAAATAGTTATCCAATTACTAATAATAAGAGAGAATTTAACATTACAAAAATTCTTAAACTTTTTTTCACGTAGTCACTGAACCATGAAAATTAGGTCAAGGACATTGGACATGTGACTGACAGAAAGTTCGTAACATGAGGCATCTATATACAAATTATGAAGCATCCAGGTCTCCTACCTTCTAAAATATAATGCTTTTAAGAAGTTAGATTACGCCGCCGCCGTATCACTATCCCTATGTCAAGCTTTCTGCAAAAAAAGTTGCAGGCTCGACAAAAAGTAAAAAAATAAATTACCAACCTCCAAGGATATTTTAAATATAGCTTATTTGCATTGGTGGGTTATAATTATCTTTTATAACTATTTTGATCTGAGGGTCACTGATGAGTTTTATGTAGATAAAACATGTGTCTGTCATATTAAACATTGTTAAAATTATAAGCCTGTTATTTTGATAACTATTTATCCTATGTCAGATTTGCTTTGAATGC
This sequence comes from Mytilus edulis, assembly GCA_019925275.1. NCBI lineage: Eukaryota > Metazoa > Mollusca > Bivalvia > Mytilida > Mytilidae > Mytilus > Mytilus edulis. Next base: position 42,093,754 of record CM034352.1, read on the forward strand.
TTTAGTTTTTGAGATATAAGCCTAAACTGCAATTGACCCATTGTTTGTTGATGGATCAAAACTTCAGATACAATTTATAAACTACATATCCTAGGAAACATTCAGTTAAAGTTTAAAATATTTGGCGGATAAGTTTCAGAGGAGATTCTTGAAATAGTTTATGTCGAGGAAAGTGATGGCATCAGCTCACTAAGAGCCCTTTGGGCCTGGTTAGCTTAAAAGGAGATGTAGTTATATTACCAATTAGACAACTGTAAGTAAAAGAACAAATGACATAGAAATTTAAAACATTTATAGGTCACCATACTGCTTTCAACAATGAGCAAAGCCAACACCACAGTCGGGTATAAAAGTCCTGAAATGATTGATTGATTTTTGGTGAACCACCGACCTTTGATAGGAAAATGGACAATACAAGTCAATTAAGATTAAAGTCGAGTGCACCCACACGAGCAGGGTTCGAACTCACAACCTCAGTGTTGTTTGGCTAGTGATTACTGTAGTAGAAATACTCAGACCACTTAGTCACCTAGGCCCTGACATGACAAATGTTAATCATTTTAAACAAGAAAACTAACAGCTTTATTTATGTGATGAACGGTAAACAAGTATGAAACTTGATATAAAGAAACAAAAGCCTACTACTAAATTAATATCCTTGGAATCGGTTAGCAATATTTACTACTTGATACTCACTCACATGATCGTAAGCAAACAATAATCGTGTAGTCCTGATATAATTAAACTGCTTGAAAGAAACAATACAAATTGAAGCTAAAATATTTATTAAACATATAAAATGTTGATCATGAAACCAATAATAAAAATACTGATAATGTACAAAACAAATTAAACAAATAATTATACTATCTGTTAAACAATAAAATCTGAATTTTTTAACAAGTTTATGAAGTTTTTTCCATTAATTTATTTTTTCATAATGACCAAATTTTGTGGATTAAGGAAACCTTGAATTTATATTGATATTCAAACAATTGTTTTGACAATTTCTTCATATGAGCCTACAGTAAATTTATTTTGCAATATATGCTCAAATTTATGGTTCATCCATTGTTAACATTTGAAAACAAAATTGTGTACGAATATAGTTAGGTGAAATTAAGACAATAATGTGTCCATAGTACACTGAAGCCCGACGCACACTATCATTTTTTATGTTCAGTGGACTGTGAAATTAGGGTAAAACTCTCTAATTTGGCAGTTAAATTAGAAAAATCATATCATGGGGAAGTTTCAAGTTGATTGGACTTCAACTTCATCACAAACTACCTAGACCAAAAACTTAAACAACAGACGGATGAATGTACAGTTGCACAGACCAAAAAACCATTATGCCCCAATATAGGGCATTAAATTTTCAAGAATTTAATATTGATACATTTACTATAAATCAGGAGAGGATCAGTTAAAACAAATCAAGCTAAAAAATATTGAGAAATCAGATTTTTTCAAATGGTGGGAGAAGACGGACTGTGACTTGTACCTTATAATATTAAGCATTTGCATTATTTGGGTTTCAAATCTGAGAAAAATAAATCTATAATCTGCTTTCATTTTGATTTGTGATTTTTTGAAGACCTATTGATGTTTCCTATGAAGAAAAGTGTGTGTAATATGGGGCAAAATATTTGACCCTGTATCTTGGGGGGAAAAAAACAAGGAGTACAAATATCTGACAATAATTTCTAAACCTGAGTACATCCATAAGATGATTTAATCATCTGACTTGTGTAAAGTTCAATTCGAATGCAACACCAGGCATCTATAAAAAAGCCAATGAAATTGTTTGAATAGGTTCATTCAGCTACAAACTAAAATTCTTTACATTAGCATTAATTCTACTGTACTGATAGAAGCATAATATAAAAATATTGATCACAAAAATTATTGTAAAAAATCATAGTGCAAAAATACTTTCACAATAAATACACAAGTCCATATATACACATTATTATTGGCACCAGTTATTGCATTTACATAAAATATAAATTTTATTTTAAAACAATTTTACAAGGTGCACAAGAAGTTTACAACGGATTTCAAAATCAAACCATGTGTTTTTCAACCTCTTATGAAATGTCAATTTTTCACTTATTAGTTATTCACAAAGTATTATGAAACTACAAACTGAATCCTCATAAATCAATGATAATTCCACCATTGTGCTATATAAAGTATAAAAACACAAAATAAGAAAATGAACCAATGATATATATAATTAAAAAAATAAATTAAATAAATAAAGTCATGAAAAATTATATCATTAAAACTATTCAATAGATTGAAAAAAAATCATTATGAAAATCCTTATACAACTGTTAAGGATTCTATTAACAATGCTTCTCACTCACAATCGCTGATGTCAGTGAACAAGTGTATTATTGATAAGAAAAATTAAGTCCATTTATCAGTGATACATTTGTATGCAGTAAAAATACCCCCAAAAATTTCTATTCCTAGAACTTTTAGAAGCTTATTTTCAATTTTCGAAATATTCCATGAAAGTTGACAATGTCTAAATAGTAAATCATTGACTGTAAGGTTTTCTAACTGCAAAACAAACTAAGTTCCTTAATTTGTAAAATGCAAAAAAAATGAAAAAAAAATATTCAAAACTTGGATAATTTTTTTTACTAAAGTTCCAAGACACTTAGCAGTTTAAAAATATTGAAAAATGTAAAAACAAAATTCTAAATTTGTATTGGGATTCCTTTTTTTTTTTTTTTACAAAAAAGCTTCTGTCATGTTTGTCCATTTTTTTAAATCCATAAAAGTGTGACACAGAAATTGATGTATGAAACACTTTAAGGTTGAACTGTCATGACTGTATCTTAATGCTTAGGGCTGTTCCAGAAAATACTATGTCCCCCCCAGGGAAGGCAATTTTTTTAAAAATATTATGTGGGTGGTTGTATTTGAAATACCAAAATGCAAAGGGAGTGTTGTTCTAATTAAATTTTATTTCTGTGGGTGGTGGGGGTTAAAAAAAAGTGCCGTCCCTGGGGGGGACATAGTATTTTCTGGAACAGCCCTACTGCCTATTTACAACAAACTCAAAATTACTCAAAATATAAAAATTCTTACCAAGAAAGAAGCACTTATATGCAAGTTATACACACATATTCAAACTCTCTCACAGAAAGAAATAACATGAGTTATAATTTTTAATATATTTTCCTCTTTAATCTAATACTATCATGACTATAGAGAGCTAACCTCTTGTAATAAAAGTATTTACAGACTTACAACTTTGTTGCTGTTTTTATTACATTTTTATGATTCAGTAGTTCTGAGGCTCTAATTTCACAAAAAGAATCTTGTCATGTTGTATTGAAATGTTAATTACAGATTTATTTCGAGAAATGAGTCCCTGAATATATAAACCAAAAACTCTATATAACATAAAATACCACAAGATCTAGATTTAAAACATGATTTAATACATAATGAGAAAATGCACATTACAAACAAGAGGCTTAAGAGACAGGTAAATTATGCATATTATCAAAAGACATAATTTTTTGTACTAATTGAAAATAATCACGGGTATATGTTTTTGCATACTTAACACTCAAAAGTCGTCAGCCTAAATGAAAAACAGATAAATCTGGTAAAATTGTTCCACATTGTGGCAATTGAAAAAAAAGATTTTATTTACCATGTTTACAATGACATTTTAGCTATTGGAATTTACCTCTTAATTTATCTACCAAATATTAAAATTTAATAAAAGAAAATAATAACAATAGCACACAACTTCTTATAGGAAAAATTAAATAGATATCACTGAATATTGAACATACATAAATTAGGTACACAAAGTTCATTTATATACCAATGCATAAACTAATGGAATGATTTTTATCTACAATTTCAAATATCATGTCTATCATGTTCCCAAGCTATCACAGACAATGATTACATTTGTAAAATACATCCATACAATTCTCGTATTAGATCCCGTTCAAATGGATGCCCCTGTAACATATGCGCAGGGGAAACTGAACCAAACAGATGTAAAAAGTCTACTGATATTTCTGTTGGTAGCTAAAATTTCATCATATTTTTCAAACCTCCATAGTAAAACTGTATACTGTGGATTCATTAATATTCGTTGGATATCAATTTTCGTGGGTTTTGTGGGTACAGATGAACCACGAATTCAAATGTTCAACGAATAACAACTTTTCAATTGATTTTGTATACAAAGTTTGGCAAAAACACGAAATCAAATATCCACGAAAATACAAGTTTTCATCAATCCACAAAAATTGATACCCACAAAAATAAATGAATCCACAGTATAATTTCTCAATATGATACAATACGTAGTATATGGTTGTAAGACTCCAAACAAAACTGGTCTGTGACTTACAGTGTAATGACCAGGAATGGCCATAGACTTATTTAATCCATTTATTGACAACTCATGAGTCTATTGAAGCTCTTTCATCTGTGGGCTTATATTGCAGGACATTGGAAATACAGTAGATGATTCAATTTGATCGATATGCTGTCTTTTATCAACTGATATGTTTTATACAATATACTGTTTTGATGGCCTTTCTTTCGATGCTTCAGTGAACAGCGGACATAGCCAACCTAATGGATGACCTGCAAAGAAAAATAGGCACTGAATATAAAAAAACAGATAAGTGGTACGATTGCAAATTAAACAACTAATCACCAAAGTTTTAATGATTGGATGTATGCAATTATAATCAACTGTATTGCCTTCAACAATGAGAACACATACTATATACACGGTATAGTTAAGGTATAAAATGTGATGTAGTAGTGACATACCCTATTTGTACAAACAGAAAACAAAGAGTATAGTTTTTCTGAAATTTCTAAAACGTACACACCTAAGCCTGTTAAAACTCATCATTGCCAATCTGTTTAAAACCTTCTGTTAAGTAGTATTGGAGAAAAGTGTGTTATTTTTTGTCATCTTGAATATAATATACTTCTATTTAGCAATAAGTAAAATATTTTTTCAGATATACTACATGTAGGTACCCTGACAAGGTTAGCAGTCTGAGACCTTGATGATCAAAGGGACATAACTCAAGAAAAAAATATGATGTTTCTGCTGTAAAGTTTAATATCAATTTTAAATTAAATGTGTTAAGTTAGACATTGAAATTTGTCCATTAATTTGGATAATAAAAAAATTTTGGTTATTCATTATATACTTAATGCTGTTATTTAAGTTTGTATTATACAAATAAATTCAGAACAATGGAAACTTCTTTATGTCCATTTTACACCCAAAAGGAATTAAAGCATTTTGATAAAAAGATTTTAAAATATTCTGGATCAGATTGACACTAAATCCTCAAAATTTCCTAGACAATGAGATTAGCTACAAGTGTGACGATCGGTTGTCAATCGTCAAGTGCCTTTCCCTCGGATCATTTGTACTTGTAAGGAAAATCTTCACATTTAACTCAATTACCTCTACCAAAGACCTCTTGTAGCAAAGAATACATTGACTTTTTCTCTCTTCTTATTCCTTCTTTTTTCACTTGTTCTACTTGAGTTTCATCCCCTAATATGGAAGATATCTGAAAAAATAATAAATAATGCCACAATGAATGCAAGCCCAGAAAATTAAAATTTTACAATACAATATTAAAACTTATAACTCATCACTATCAAACTGCTGACCAAAATTAAGTCTGAATTCTGTTCAAAAGTATCTGTCAGAATAAAATGTGACAAAAGATTTTTTGGATGAAAAGATTTCAATACAGACTGGGTGATTACAGTTTTAGATCAGTATAGCCCAATTCTTATATAAAGGGGTATAATAAGCTTTATAAAATTGCTAAAAAAACATTACATCTGGATTTTTTTTCTTCAGATTGATTGATTGATAGATTATGGGTTGCTTAAAGGAGTATGTTCGATAAGGTCCTAAAATGACCCCCTTTTTTAGTGTAAACTTCAAATTCTGATTTATTGACCAAAGTCACGATAAATTATAGCTTATACATTGACTAGATATGATATAAGCCATTTTGTTGAAAATTTTACGTTTCTGGGTTTCATTATGACGTCACAAGTTGTACTCAAATTGATTTTTCACGAAAAAATTAATGAAAATGGGTAAATTTCCATAGATTATTGGACAGAAAACATAGAGCGCAAACGCCGACAACAAAGATCTTTTAAAAGAATGTTTGAGAAGACATTTCATATCTCTTATTTGAATATTTAGCTTGTTGACGCCTGCGCTCTTTGTTTCCTGGTCCTTTATTTGGTTGAAATCTTGCTGATTTTGTCAAATTTCACCAAAATCTTTTATCTTGACCTTTTTGGGATGAAAAAATCAACGTGTTAAAATTAAAATTTGACAAAAAAAAGTTCCGTTCAACTTTCTCTCATGTCTTTAAGGCAACTTAAAACATTTATTGTCTTGAAACTATCAACTTTATAATTGGTGCCAAATATGGCCCTTACCAAACATACTCCTTTGAATCAGTCTAAAATGGTTTTTAGTTTAAGATAACTTATGCAGTCTCAGAGAAAATAACAAAAATTGTTTAGTTGATGATCTTAAAATTATTGACAGTGATAAAACTGATTTTTATTGTGCAAGTTATAATGCATAAGAAACAGTTTTTTTGAAATATTCTATAGTTTCTTTATTTTTTGTGGAATACCAATTTTCATAGATTTGATAAGTATACCTGAACCACGAAAAGTTCAAGGAAGTACACATTTCCTATAGGTTTATATGCAGACCTTGATTACTGGTATACCATAAAAATCAAATATCCTTGACACTACAATTTTTCTAAATCCACAAAAATAATAAATCAACAGTTTTAGGGATACAGTCATACCTGATCACAACCAATAGCTATAACAAACATTCCAAATAAAACACACTCCACTATCAGGATCACAGAATGTATGCTGAAGAAAATAAAACATGTCTCAATTATAATAGTCTACAAAATAAAACACACTCCTCTAGCAAACAAATGACAACCACTGAATTACAGGCTCCTGACTTGGGACAGGCACATACATAAATAATGTGGCGAGGTTAAACATGTTAGCAGGATCCCAACCCTCCCCTAACCTGGGACAGTGGTATAACAGTACAACATAAGAATGAACTATAAAAATCAGTTGAAAAAGGCTAAACTCATCAGATGGACAAAAGTACAAGTGAACGTTCCCGGGTAAGATCGTCATCAGTGACTGTCAGCATTCTTGACACAGTATTCTATGTTATGTAAACATGGTTAATGAAACAGCATTAATTTAATTCGAATTGCATAGTTTAAGCACATGAGTTTATAATTATGTTCTTTCATCAAATATATCCTCTCATCATGCACATATTCAATTATGTTATAATACTAGATGACTTTTTGTGTTTAAAAATTTCCTTATGTTTACAAGTTTAAAAAAAAAAGTTTAAAGTTGCATATAGATCTAAATTTACTCAAGGTTTGTCCAATTTACTTACAGTTTTGTGTGCTTATATGTGCTGGTAACATTGGGATCCATTACCCAGGATGTGATCACCATCGTAGTTGCATAGCAACTAGCCATACCTACAAATAAAGAGGTTAAGTTGATGTTTTCTGTGTCATGAAAATCAACTTTTTCTGTCATAATAGTTGTTTTTAAATATCAAATTTAGACAGATGGATATAAAATGATAACCCTTCCATCTTGTAATGATTAAATCAGCAATAAACTTTATAGACAGATATGCACACATTTAGTTCTCACTCATGTTCATAGAGAGTATGAGATTTTCCCTTGCTACATGTTTGCATAAAAAAGGTAACATCTTGTGCACTGTTTAGTATGCAGATGTTGGTCTATATGAACATGATGAACAGAAGTAGATTTCATTTTGAAAATGAAAACTTAAAACAATTTATTTATGTGAAGATTTCTCAATATTATCTCAGTCTCCAAACTATTTGTTATTGTGAATATTTTGCCAGGTTTGTGTAATGATTCAATCACTTTTTTGTGCTGCAATATCTAACACATTTGATAATTCCTGTGGATCCATATTTTTCAATCCACAATTTGGCAATTCTATATCAGTGGCGGATCCAGGGGAGGGGTTGTTTTGGGGGTTGCAACCCCCCTTTTTTTTGACGATCAATGCATTTGAATGGGAGCATATAGTTGGAAACCCCTCTTTTACACTGGGTATGGAACCCCCTTTTTAAAATGGCTGGCGCTCAGGATAAAATTTGAATATCACGGCCCAGGCCATGTGTAAATTTCCATGAATTATTTCTTAATTGAAACATTCAAAGTATACATTGTATTATATATCATAAAGCCTGTAACTATGCAAACTTTGACAAAATAATGAATTGCGAAATCATGTATCCATGAAAATACAAAATTACCTCAACCCATGAAAATCAAAATTCATGGATTTATACATTTTTTTAATTTTAGTTCATTTATATGTTTTGGAGTAAAGTATGACAATAATTGTCACTGAACTTTAACACAATTTTATTTAAGGGCCAGATGAGGACCACCTCCAGGTGCAGGATTTTCTCGCTGATTTGAAGACCCATTGGTGGCCATTAGCTTGGTGGGTTTTTTGTTTCTTTGACATATTCCCCATTTCCATTCTCAATTTTATGAATTCACACTGCATGATAATGAAAATATACAATAATTTTCTAAACTTACCAACATAAAACAAAAACTGTATAAAATATTTTTGATTCAACTCTCCAACACAGTTATTTATCCTGAAAAAGTAAAATAAAATGAAAATACCATATGCTGCCAAAAGTAAGTTCTGTATATATAAGCTGTATACATACAGAACTTACTTTTGGTAAGCTGTATACATGATATATATCAGGAATGAAGATACACATAAACACCATGTACCGGTAAGTATATTTGAGATTTGTTTTACATACATATGGTTTATTAATGGAAATTCTTAGTACATCAAAAGTCTTTTGGATGAGTAGCTAGAGTCTAAGTGGAGCATTCAGTCATGTTTGTTGTACTGTGGCATTTTCTATTGTCCCTTTTTATGTTTTACAAAAGAAAACCTCTTTTTTTTTTATTTCTATTAGAAATCAAAGAACCTTAGTGAGCACGCTCACATAATCCACCTCCATAACTCCTAAAAAAAAAAGAATCGTAATTTCCTGTCAATATGCACATTTGCATAGTATGTCCTTATTATCGAAAAAGGTTTCATGAAATTCTGTTGTGTATTTTCAGAGGAGTTGCGATAACAAACTGTTGCAGTAGTACATTGACATGATTGAAGCAAATAAGTTCAAAGGGGCGTAACTCCTAGAAAAAATATTGAATCATAATTTCATGTCAATATGCACAACTACATAATATGTCCTTTTCATCTAAAAAGGTTTTGTGAAATTCTGTTGAGTGATTTGAGAGGAGATGTGATGACAAGAAACAGGACTGAAGGATGGACAGGACAAAAACATTATACCCCCGCAATTTTGTTGCAACTTCCTTACAGGGGTAAAATAAGAAATAATCCCAGCTACTGCCAACCTAATTTTTATTTAGCTGTTTGGACAAACTTCTTACCATGGACAATGATGGTCCATTTTCCTGATACATCTTCTACATATCCTACAATGATGGGCTCTAGGTGGTCTGTAGGTCTCACATTTATTACATACACTCCAGCCATCCTTCTGAAAAAAAAATTGAATAAATTCAAATCACATTATAAAATGTTTATATGGCTAACTCAACTATTTAATTTCCACTTAATTGTAAGAATCAAAGGATGTTTCAGTACACCATTGTAACATGTATCATATTTTATGTGAGTTAATGAGAGTTTGATCTAATCAAGCTTTAACAACTACTGTGATCATAGTGATAGCACTGATGGCATTACAGGTAGGGTCCAAATTTTATACATATATTTCTATGAAATTCAATGAGAAAGTAATAATTATTGCTTGATTTGTACTCATTGTAGTACAACAGTTATTTAAACTTATTTTCTAACTTCCTGATAAACTAAAATATATGACACAATACATGTATATATGACAATGTATGAAAAGTAGCAACAATTTTGATGTGACAGACAAATAATGGATATCCCTGCAAAATATGATCCCATATGTCATTATGTGATAAATCAATGCAATAAAAAAATTAAAATAACCAGCAAAAATATTTTTCACAGTTCACATTGACATTCAATGTACATGGTGTAGTTACTGAAGATTCATTATTATTTGTTGGATACCAATTTTCGTTGATTTTGTGGGTATAGGCCGGCTAGGCTAACCACAAAATTAAATCTTCAATGAATCACGAATTTTCTAAAGGCTTGTATAAAGATTTCAGCAAAACCATGAAATTAAATGTCCACAAACATGCATGTTTTCCTTCATCCATGAAAATAGGTACCCACGAAATAAATGAATTCACAGTAATTAAGTTGAATATATACGACACCATGTAATTGGCACAATCAAAACCAGTAATATAACTACATCTAACTTTACCATTGATTTAACTTACTGTGTTAGGTATTGTTCTTCCAGCATGAAGATCTGAGAAGTCCAGTCCATTTTTTGGCAATGGAACTATCCCTGGGTCAGACAGCACTGCCCTCATGTGTGACACTGTCATTAGAAATACAATCAGATTGAAGAGGATCACACAAAAGGTTCCCCATAATCTGAAATACAGATAAACAAAAATAAATGCTGTCATGAAGTTTAATTACATGAACAGGTCTGGTGGTTTCTTATTGAGTGTCTTTCTACAATACTTTTTTTTCTGAGTAGAGTGGTTAAAAAGTAAATTAATACTGCATTCACATGTTCATGTCTAGTCCGAGATTACGCTGACATCCCATGGCCCCAACTTGTCTGGCAAAACAGCCCTTGGACGTCAGAGTAATCAATGGTAATCTAGGACTAGTCAATGTCCAAAGTCAATTTCAGTTCATGATCAGTGCCTTTCCTGTACTTATTTTTTGGTGATTTTCAGAACCTTTTAGTTGTTCTCCATAGATTAAGATACATGTATGGGAGATTATTATACATGTTTTATAATGTGATATAAAACAAAAGGCTCCTAATTTATAAAAGCATAAATTTTTAAGGTCACCTGTCAAAAAATAAAGACAATGGGGATCAACACTGGCAGACCTATTTGGAAAATCACCGTGATTTTTGTAAAAAAATCGGTGTTTTTTGGCCAATCTGCGCGGAACGGATAATAAATAGAGGTTCATCGTAAATTTTCCGTTTTACAGAATATTTTGCGGTTCTCCGGAGATTTTCCGTGTCTCAGGGAATTATCCGCGTGTCTCAGGGAATTATCCGTTTGTCCGATAAAACGGGTGTGTATTGAGTCATTGATAGAACCAGTGATGCGTGAGCGACGGTTATTTAAAAGGTCGGTTGTATAATCCGTTATGCGTGAGCGACGTTCAATCATTAATTGATCGTTGTATAATCCGTTAAGTGTGAGGGACGGTTGTATTGAGGTATCATTTAATCGATTGAGATATAAGGAATTTTCAAAAATTTATCACATAATGTTTCTGTAAATTTAGAGAGAAACAGATTATATATTTCTCGGGGTTAAAGTTTATGATGGAAAAATACATGTGTATTTCTGAGGACGCAGATCATTTAAACTTCATTGGCAAATAGGAATTTTTAAAACGGTCTTGATCACCTGCTGATCTATTAATCTTTCAGAATGAAATGCACATTTATACCTCTTGGGGTTGAAGGCATATATTAGCAAAATTAACAATATGCTACGATGAGATAATAACAAGTTGCGAATTTTAGTCCGAATGTGTATATATATATGAGCATATGGACATACATTCATCTTTATAATTAATCAGTTCATCTGTCATTTGTTTTATTAAATTACTTTTCAATTGTGGTATAAATACAATTTTATCATTGTGTAAGACGATTTGAGAATAATGCTTTCATCGTTAATACTTCAGAAATTATAATTGATTCAAGAACCGTTTATTGGAACAAAAATAAAATGAACGGCCTGGAGGAAGTTCTAACCTTAGTTGATATCAGGGGTCAATTGGTATAGCAGTATGTTACGTAATACAACGATCGTCGATGCATAATATGCATATGTATGTATATAGTATGCATGCAACTGGATTTCGACAACTCGTGGGTTGTCTTTTAGACAAAGAAGTTCTATTTTAAAGATATGAAAGTACGTCAATGCACGTCTTGTAAACTAATCTGTTACTTTTTGAAATATAAATAAGTTATATTTAAAAGGAGGGGGGCAAGGGGTTTAACTGTTATGCTGTTATGGGGCAATTTAATTCTTTGTTATCTGTTATTTTGAAAATATATTTGCTGTTAGCTGTTATTGTCTTATTCTTTGTTAGCTGTTATTGGGCTTTTAGTTTTTTTGTTATCTGTTATTGTGATAATGTATTTGCTGTTAACTGTTATTGAAAATTGGAATGTTAGCATTTTTTTTGACAGTCAATATTCGGTATAAATTGAAGATCATTGGCCATTGGGGTTTACCATTACTAATATGTTTGTCCGTATTCAGAGAAGGATTCCATTAACATATACCCATCACAGAAGTGAGGTCCAGGACAATTCAAGTATATCTTATGATTATCCTTTGTAATAAATTCCATTTTTTTTATGAATGTGTATTTAGAATTATCTTAATTTTTTGTATGAGAATAATGTTCCTTGGAGATCCTTGTCAGATATTCCTGGCCATATGTTTTCCTTTTTGTCATATTAAGGACTAGGTCCTAACAACCACTTAACCTTTTATATAATATGGTACATAGACTCAGCTCTGTGATTCTTTTCAAAGCAGAACCAAATGCATTGTACAGTGAAAGTTCCAACCATGTACTTGGGTCCGAAGCTGCACATAACTCATTACAAACAAAGATTTATTTCGTTTCAAGCCATTGTTTCCCTACTAAACTATGTATTCTACTTAATAGTACACTTGGTACAATCAAAAACCTCAGCTGATAAAAAATTGTTCAAATAAGGCCTTTGAAAATAGTGGAATAAATTGCTTTTAGAGTGTCAAAATTCGTTCGAAGTACTTGATATATTGCATGCATATAATTGGTGCTTTTGATTTTTCTACCCTATATACCACTTTGCCTCAAAATTTTATTAAGAAAAATTCACACACCTCTTTAAATGGTCATTTAGAAAAAGTCAGAATATTCAAACTCTTTTAGGTCACTTTTTTGATTAGCAACAAAGGGAGCTTCAGTCAATATACATGTATATAAACAATACACCAACGTTTCATGAGAACTGCTGAAAACATTTTTGTGTTAATGTCTGAAAGCTGGAAAATCACCCCTTTTTGATTAATAAAACCCGTTAACTCGGAAACGTAAAATCTAAAATTTATAAAAATTGAAAGTTACCTCATGTTAATAGATATAAACAATTCACCAAAATTCCTTGCTTTGTGAAAGCATTTTTGAGATATTATCAGAAAACTGAAAAAAACACTAATTTTATTGAAAAAAAACCCATTACCCAGAAACTTAAAAAATCTAAAATTTATAAAAAAAAAAAAAAAAAAAAAAAAAAGGGAGCTCACGTCAATAGATATAACCAATTTCCCAAAGTTTAATGCAAATGGTTAAAGAGTTTTTGAGTTAATGTCGGACATGTTGACAACAGACGGACAACAGTATACCATAATACGTTCCGTAAACGAGCGTATAAAAAATATTATAATATATTGAGTAGTAATTTATTTAAACACATTCTAGATACATAAATTAATACTAAAAACATAGTCATAAAAAATGGAATGCATTACAAAGCATTATATCCGTAATAAGAAATACTGATTTGTCAAAGACCGAATTATTTTAATATTTCATTTACTGTTATCTGTTTTTGTCCATTTTAATTCCTTGTTATCTGTTATGAGCCAAATCAATTTGCTGTTTTGCTGTTATTGGGACCCCCTTGACCCCCCTCTTAAAAGATTGGATGGTTATTTCACACGTATCAAAGTTCTTCTGTCATCATTACTGTTTTTCAATTATCTTTTGAGAGTTCGATCTTAAAACTAAGTTCGTCCTGACATTTATGGAATATTTGCCACTGGAAGTTAAACAACCAACAATCAATCATCTTATTACAAAATTTAAAATATGCCTGAGCGATAATATTCTTTTAAATTTTAATGTGAAAGACAGTTTCTCCATTTATAAGAAGGCACTTCCAGGTCTAATGTTAAGTGTATCTACATCCCGGGATTGAGATTTATTTACTATACTAACAAAAAAAGAAATGATGATACGGTTTTTTTTAATAATTAAATAATTAACGTTAAAAATATATGTAATTAACTTGATCTAAAACTTGACCTCGCTCATAATAGAGAATGTTAAAAATCAATTGTGTCGACTGCACGGGATTGTCCAACGGCGGGAAATACCCTGTAACTATAAACACAGGTGATGTTACTGACCGATTGTGGAATGTCAACTCAGGGTTAAAGTGATGTGTAATGATTGTGCGCTTGAAAGTTGAGGCTCTAGTAGGTTCATTTCAATTGATAATCGAAAATCTAAAATCATTTTTTTTTCAAATCAACGATGAAGTTTTGGATATTATGGAAGGGATTTTTTTAAGGGCAACGGAGGTACCTTAAAAGTCTATAGGAAAATATACAAATAAAATAATATAAAACAATTTCGAAGGTCACAACTTGTATCTTATAAATCAATGATAAAGCGACTTCATCAGTATTAACAGTTATAAGATTGCAATCAGATGACTTTTAATTTTGTTTGTGTTTCAGGAGTGGGAGTGTATAAGATTACCTTATATTACAATGTTTGTTTATATTGCTTGACCCTTATGGGTGTAATTTTGCAATAAAGATTAAAAATATATACTTTGGATGTTCCATTCTCAGCATTGTTTCTGGTCTGTCTGTTCGTTTGTTCGTTCGTCCGTCTGTCCCGCTTCAGGTTGAAGTTTTTGGTCGAGGTAGTGTTTGATGAAGTTGATATCCAATCAATTTTAAACTTAGTACACATGTTCACAATGATATGATCTTTCTAAATTTAATGCCAAATTAGAATTACCTCATTTCCTCAGTCCACTCGGGGACTTTCTATACTAATTAAAGAAAGTCCTTGGTCTGTTAAACATAGAAAATGATAGTGCGGATTGGGCATCCGTGTATACTAGTGACACATTCTTTTTTTAATTTATTAAACTTGTTCTCAGTGGCAGATCCAGATTTTTTTTATATATAAGGAGAGGGGAGACTAACTGATAATGTCATGAGAGGACCAGCTCCAGTCATTCTCAAGTGATTCCCTATATAATCAATATTTATTTTTCAACAAAAGGGGGCGGACACCGTGTCATTCCCCCTTTATAGCCGACTGAGAAACTCAAAGGGCTGTTTAGGCAGTCGATGTCGTCAAAAGCTTCTATGTGTTGTATAGCCAGTCATTGAGTCAGTGTCGTTAAAAACTTCCATGTATATCAATCAATCAAATCAAGACTATTGTTTTGTTTATATAGATTAGACCGTTGGTTTTCCCGTTTGAATGGTTTTATACTAGTAATTTTGGGGCCCTTTATAGCTTGTTGTTCGGTGTGAGCCAAGGCTCCGTGTTGAAGGCCGTACTTTAACCTATAATGGTTTACTTTTTAAATTGTTATTTGGATGGAGAATTGTCTCATTGGCACTCACACCACATCTTCCTTTATCTATTAAAAACTCTCATCAACGCCATTCCCCACTAAATCCGGCTCTGGTTCTATTAATTTCATTACTTCTTCAACATACTAGTATCGGGAGCATGTGAGTATGGTAGCACTCCGTAGATAGGTCTGTAGTTTTGCATGTATGACACTAACAGTTGGCCTAACGTATTAGAAGGCCAGGGTTGGAAGGTTATTCAACATTCTCAGTGTGGCTCAATTGTAACTATATTTTCTGTGAAGTGCTACCTAAGCCGTGGCCTGGTGAACCCTACCCATTTTTTTCAAAGGATTTTCCAATAGCACATCATTCTATATTTTTTTCACCAAATAAATTGTACCTCAGCATAATACAGGTCATGAGGTACATTTGTTTGAGGAGGGGGTTTCAATTACTGTTTAATTTCCTGTTACTACGAATTTTCGGGATTTTTTTTCATCAGATTTGCCCTGTTGTCTTTTCTTTTAACTCCGAGTAAACCCTCACACGCGATGTTTACAGAATTATTTGTTTGAAAAATTAAATTTGTTGTATTACCTCTTTTATCAAAATAATATTTAGTTAGCTTTATTAGCGCCTTTTCAAAGTCCAAGCATTGAACATTGCAAACACATATAGATATTTTTAAATGAATTAGAAAATATCTTCCCAAATCGACAGAACGAACAGAGAGATATTTGCCACTGGTCTTTACCCAGTTAACGATTCACTCTTAAATGCATTTCTCAAAAAACGATGGGAAACAGAAAAAAAACAGACTATATCTTTTGGATAAACAGCCAAGGACATTTCCAGACATGAATATAACTGCATGGACCATCGCTTACAAGTTTTGTGACAGAACAGACTTACAACTTTACTATAGTACATGTACAGTGCTTAGAACTCTCAAGGTTTATCATAACTCGTATGGTTTTATGATAACTGCTTTCTGAGGAATATGTTTAATAATGTAAACTTTATTTAAAGATACGTTTTTTCCAATTGGCGCTAAAGAAAAGCACCATATGAATATTCATGAACCTACAACGATTGCTCAAAATCGTTATTTAAAAATCCTGTTTGTGAGATGTAGATTCATTTCAATACCGAAATTTCGTCTATATATTAAGTTTCATAAGTGTATAACACGGAGAAGCTATCAGAAGGTACATTACTCCCATTTTGTTTGGGTGTGAACCATCGATGTTTACAGCAATATCAAAGAATAAGATGATGAGGGTAGAAAGAACTATGGGCGTCATGTGGCAAATATTACATGCATATCGGACCATGAGTTGTCAATCTGTATGAAAAGATTTCCAATACAACCATATTATTGAAAAGGAATGTTTATATGCTCTCGTACTAGTATTACAGGGTTCTTGTGTCGTTCACCTTAGACACACATCTTTTTAACGGTGTTTTAAAAAAAAAGACAGAACCAATTTAATGTCATATATCCCTATTTTTTAATATAACTATAACAAGAATATCCCTATTTAGCGGACAAGCAGTTTATTCTTTTTTTCTGTTATTGAATATTGAATACCAAGAAGGGAAATAAATCCCGAAATTAATTTGAAACTTTGATACTCAATAGTTTTTCAGCAAAATATTCACATCCCTTGGGGATAATTAGTGTTTGTCCAGTGGCATATATAACATGCATGTCGGAACAGGAAATTTTGCATAATGTACTTTCAGAACCATGTTCACATCATTATACATTATAGCCAACAATTGTGATGACAACTCCTTCCTTTGTTCGAGAACAATATTGTTGAAATAGAAATCTGTGATTTTACCATAACTTCGATGAACCCAAAGCAAGTTAAATATCGACCTGTATTTAATTCAAATAAGTTCTCTTCTTCTTCTTCGTCCATCGACATCCCATGATAACATACTGTTGTCATACGAGGACTAGTTTATTTACAAAACTTTTAACCCAAATAAACAAAATGTATGTGTCTTTCTTATGTTCAATGTAAAAATGTATATAATTTTGAATTGCAACTATCTATAGTTCCGTAACTTTCTATCAAGGCGTATAAAAGAATGGTCGATAACTGCGTATTGTTTGTTAAATCAATATTTCTTGTATGTTTCAAACTGTCCTTCACTTTTGAGAACGAGTACTTACATTTCCCCAAATTTACCCTTGGAAAAAATGTGAAAACAGATTTTTATTTTATTAAATCTTTTTTTTTGGAATTATTTAGATTTTTATAAATAATATTCTTTACAACAGAAATGTAATTTATAAACAAGCTTATGCGTTTAGTAATGACTAGTATATCGGACACGTAAGACAGAGATTTATACTATACACCTGATAGTTCAAAATGGAAAGTTACAAGTTATCGGTCGTATACACTGATCAATACCCTTAGAAGTGAAGCGATGCATGAACTTGCAAGTCCGACAGGAAATCGCTTGAATACCTGAACGTGTCACCTCACAATACATTTGGGAGTAATACCTTTAGCCATGCTGGTGATCAGACAAGGGAAGGTACAAATTTATTTAAATAAGTTTATTACATAAAAGAATTATGAACAAATTAGATTTTCGAAAACAATTTTCACGGAACACTTATTTACGCTCATTTATGACTTTGAACTATGACTTTTTCACCAATTCCCATATAAACAGTTAAAAACGACAGACCTTGGTTACCACGGTATAGCTGACTTATATTAACCATTAAACCAAATTTCAGAAATCCTTGTATTGTAGTTCCTGAGAAAAATGTGACGAAAAATTTTCAACTTGGCTATCATGTGTAAAATCAAACAAGTGTTCGGTAAACAGGAAGTTGTTGAGTGATGAATCTGAAAACGCATCAAGTTCCAAGTGTAGCTGACTTATATCAAGCCTGAAACCAAATTTCAAGCCTGAAACCAAATTTCAGAAATCCTGGTAGTGTAGTTCCTGACAAAAAATGTGACGAAAAATATTCATGGGACGGACGGACTGACGGACAGAGGTAAAACAGTATACCCCCATTTTTTCAAAGCGGGGGTATAATTAAATATCTTACAATGCAAAGCTAGTTGTTTGCGATGTGCGATGATGCGTAGCTGTATGGTAGATTACCACGTGAATTAGATCATTTTGATTATCTTTGAATTCACCACAGTCGCTTGAATTTTAGTGATATATGTATGAATTTTTTTTTTTTTAAATACTGTTATATGTATAATATATATATATTATACATATAACAGTATTTTAAAAAAAAAATTGTTCATATATATTATACATATAACAGTATTTTTTTAATTTTTTTTTCATACATATATCACTAAAATTCAAGCGACTGTGAATTCACTAACACGTGGCTGTTGACACATTACACACAATATACTTAAAATACCTGGGGCAATTTACACTTCTGGTTTATTGTCCCTTTAACCAGCCAGTGTATCTGTGTATGATGTATTTATCTACCGTGCAAGGGTTGTGTAGCCAGTCAAGGTCGTTAAATGTATCTCTAGCTCCATTGACAGACTCCCATAATAATATATTCGAAAGCGGATCCCGGATTTTGAAAAAAAAAGAATGTGGAAGGACGTAAAGACAACATTACAAATTGGACTAATGTACATGCAACATTCAATCTATTTCTTGTGTGACAGTTTACTGACTGTCAAACCCGTGTTCAATTTATTATTTTGATATGGTTCCATCATTCGAAAATAAGTAATTAAAATCTCAGTAGGCTAAAAAAAAAACTACTGGATTTTACCCACAGAGTGCAACAAACTCAGGTCACGGAAATGGTCTCTACTACTTCAAACTTTGGCAATCATGGCTAAAATAAAATCTAATTCGTCAATTTCACAGTATCACAATTTCATGTAACAGAAGAAGATAGTGCCTTGAAGATAGCTGAGTAAAATAAATATTTTTTTAAACAAGATATATGTAGGGAGCTCTATTTTTAACCAACCCGCGCATGAACAGATTCATTTTTTCTTGTATTTACTTCCTGAATGACACGACTCTAGAAATGTTTGCCACTGGACATCAATTTAAAAATTAAATAGAATCAGACAGTCATGCTCGAGCAAATAACATTGAGAACGGAACTTTATAGCAAGATATATACTATAGTGTATACAGATTGTATTTGAACACATACGAGGGTCTTGAATATTGTCTTATAGTTGTAAGTAATTTTTCTGTAGTCTTCATATTTTCCCCCATTATTCTATATTCTTTGTTTTCTTGGTGTCTATTTTATTTACTTTTTTGGCCCTTTGTTGTGCACTTTTTGTCCATATATATTCTCTCTTCTTCTATATAAATCCTATTCAAACCCTAATAAACATACACAATCAAAATGTTCAACTCAAAACCCCAGTTGACTTGTCATCCATGGAGTTTTTCTCAACCGTTGAGAATATAACAAATGCTAAATGAGTCCGTTTAAAAAAAAGATGAGGTGTGATTGCCAATGAGAAAACTCTCGTTAAGAGACCATATGCCACAGAAATTAACAACTATACATGTAGGTCACCGTATGGCCTTCAACAATGAGCACAGCCCATACTGCATAGTCGGCTATAAAAGGAGAAAAAGTCTAGGAGTCCATTACTGATATTACATATATATATGATTAATGTATCACGTATACGTCTGATGCTTAATTGTTGGCTCTGCTGGAAGGCAAAATATTTAGCTCTTTACTGACTAGTATTTAACAACTGAAGTTATGAAAATCAAGGAATCTATACATGCTATAACAGCAAATTTGAACGGAACCAAAACGCAAATTAGTAAAATAATAAGTATACAACTTGCATTTCAGCATTTTAATATTGGTAATTATTAATGATGTAATGCGTAAATTAGTTGTCCTACACAGTGGAACAAATGGGAAGCCAAAGTACGTTAATGTCTGGATTAATCTTCTGCAAAAACAATGTCATTTTGTTTATTTTATCTGGTTAAATCTTCTGACATCAGACTCGGACTTCTTTAGAACTGAATTTTAAATGTGCGTATAGTTAAATGCGTTTACTTTTCTACTTTGGCTACTAGAGGTATAGGGGAGGGTTGAGATCTCATAAACATGTTTAACCCCGCCGCATTTTCCCGCCTGTCCCAAGTCAGGAGCATCTGGCCTATATTAGTCTTGTATTATTTTAATTTTAGTCTCTTGTGTACAATTTGGAAATTAGTATGGCGTTCATTATCACTGAACTAGTATATATTTGTTTAGGGGCCAGCTGAAGGACGCCTTCGGGTGCGGGAGTTTCTCGCTACATTGAAGACCTGTTGGTGACCTTCTGCTGCTGTTTTTCTATGGTCGGGTTGCTATCTCTTTGACACATTCCCCATTTCCATTTTCAATTTTATTTCAATAAACTGACTTAAATAAAATTTAAGCAAGTTAAACTGTAAGCTTGCCGCCGTTGATACCCCCGCGAAATATTTCGGTTCACAGGAAGTTGTTGAGAAATGAATCTGAAAACGCACCACACGGTACAACTTACTTGCATAAACCCTGTAACCAAATTGATAGATACGAAAAAGATAGATACGAAAAAAATTTACTTAAATAAATGTTTAATTTACATGTAATGTATGACGTACTTAAAATCATCTTTGTGTAAAGAAACGTTTGAATTGGCTGATCTTTTTGTAAAGCATGCTATTTTGACGGTTACGGATTCAGACTCATTAAAGATGCATTTCTTTCTAACACAAACGATGCAAACGGCTAAGCTCGCACATGTTTTGATCATTTTTTTCAAACACATACGTTTGCAAAGTTTACATAAACTTTGACAAACTATGCAAACACTAAAAATGCGTCTGCAGTTTGTCGTTTGTTAGTACAAACGCTGCATTTGTTTCTAACTTCAATCTGATTAAACGAAGTATTTGTTTCTACGTTTGTAAAAAAGTCTGATTACCAACAACATGTGCATGCATTATTGACAATTCAAACAGGGTCATTAAAGATTTATCAAACGATGTATTTGTTTCTACTCGTGTATCGTTTAGAAAACAGCAACACACGCGACACAACGTTTACAAAATTCTTGTTAGAAAGAAATGCGGCCTAAGAAAAATCTTATTAGAATCACAAGAAGTTCTGATAGGTCGTAAAATAAACTTCCCATCACTTTATTCTTTTCACATGTCAATTTAAAAAAAAAAATCGCAACGATGTCATAATTGAAAGCACGAGGAAGGCTGGCCAAAATGTTCAACTTGCGGCTAGTGATTGACAGGTATGATTATATCTTGGGGCTCTTGTGGGGAGCGTGGTGTCGGACGGAAAAAAGATTTCCAGTATTCATATATATATAAATGTCGATCTGATGTGGAAAATTGTGAGGTTTTTTTTAATAGCACAAAGAAAAAGACGTTAGAAGAGTAACAATGTGTAACTATAAACGAATTGCTCGTTTATAATCTACGAGACTGATCAGATCGAAGTTTGATAAAAAAACAAAAAAAAAAGCATTCAATATCAAACCTTCTTGGTTGGAGAAAACATGTTCAATGTATACCTGCAAATATGTCTTAAACAATTATATTGTGTATTTAAATTATCTCCATTGAATACAATACAATTTATTAAATGTATCTATGATATCCTCCATAAATAAATATCTGTACAGGTAAAGTTAAATTCGGATCAACAGATTGATTTACGACCTTCCGCTTGTCCATGTTGTATTGCAAAAATATCACAGCAGGTGTTACTCACACTAGACAAGTGTCAAATCAGTATGACATTATGTCGGATTACGGCATCTGCAGTAATTAAGACTCTGTTTTTACTGTTTTTACAGGAACTGATTTATCTTAACATGACAATAAAGAAGAATTTTGTAAGGTGAACATATTTGTAGTATTGCAAAGTTACCACGTGCATTTTCCTGTTCATTGGTCACATTTAAATAGATTATTCTTTATTGAACTAAATTCGATATTTAAATTGCAAGTAACTTTAATATCAAAACCACCGCTTTTTATTTCTCGACTGAAAAGGGAATAAGACGGTTATTTTTATCTGACTGTAAACAGTGTATATAATCACAACGATCTATTAATAACCGTTGCTCACAGATAACGGATTATACAACGATCTATTAATAACCGTCGCTCACGCATCACTGGTTCTATCACTGACTCAATACACACCAGTTTAATCGGACAAACGGATAATTCCCTGAGACACGCGGATAATTCCCTGAGACACGGAAAATCTCCGGAGAACCGCAAAATATACTGTAAAACGAAAAATTTACGATGAACCTCTACTTATTATCCGTTCCGCGGAGATTTGCCAAAATCGAGGTCATTTGCCAAATAGGTCTACCAGTGCAATACACCTTTAACATGTTTAAAAACAGTAAAAATTCCTAATTTAAGCTTAGGGCAATAACATTCATTAGGATTCAATTTCATCCTATTCTGCTTCTGCTAGATATTAATCATTTGTTAATGGTCCAATCAACGAACTGATTATACTGTCATGGTTTGGTGCATACCTGCCAACTGTCACTGTTTACAGGGGTTTTCCCCCATGGAGGCTCCCAAATGGAGCTTTTGAATGAGCAATTTTGTCACAATTTTAAACAAAATGATTAATTTTGCAATGGCTAGCTATAGAGGTTGGTAAAAGTATGGAGAAGCCAAAAAACAACATTAGAATATATTTGAAGGCCCCCTTGAAGGTTTTGTAAGACTATAAGAGCCATCTTGCACGTAAAGACCCCCATGAGCATTTTGAAAAGTTGGCAAGTATGTTTGTGTGCATATTTGGCCACCCCCTCCTATGGTTTTGGTCATGAGGTCATTTTTCATGTTTTTGTAAGTCTTGTATTAGCTTAAAATTCACCAAATATAGTCATGATAGTTGATACTTTAAACGTTTTAGTTGATCTATTGCATTTGTTCATACAAATGTTATACATTGTTAAAGTCATTGAAAGTATCAAAGAAAATTACTTTTTACAAAACTACATGTAAAATGTATAACCATGATAACCATCATGACCATGCAGCAAAACTAAACATCAGGCCCAAAAAAAATATATGTCTGTTTAAGGTTACAATCATCATCATAATAAAAATGGTAGGTAGGTCAGTATTTCCATTTTATTTTTTGC
Organism: Mytilus edulis; assembly: GCA_019925275.1. Taxonomy (NCBI): domain Eukaryota; kingdom Metazoa; phylum Mollusca; class Bivalvia; order Mytilida; family Mytilidae; genus Mytilus; species Mytilus edulis. The sequence goes on from CM034352.1 coordinate 42,117,654, forward strand.
GCCATGATTTTGAGTTGTACGGTCTGTTTTGCCGTGCTCCAAGTTGTCCATGGGCCGAGTTTACACACATATTTTTATTGGTAATTGGTGGGAAGAAAATGGCAGCAAAGATTTTACTTCAATATATGAGTTGCAAGTTTCCTTAAAACAGCTGTTATCATGGTCATATTCACAATTGCGAACATTGAAATGTTTAAGTGTTACATATTTTCGTTCATTTTTTTACATAAATAAGGCAGTTAGTTTTCTCGTTTGAATTGTTTTTTCATTGTCTTATCTGGGCCTGGTATAGCTGACTATGCAATATGGGCTTTGCTCATTGTTGAAGGCCGTACAGTGACCTATAAGTGTTAATGTTTGTGTGTCATTTTGGTCTTTTGTGGATAGTTGTCTCATTGGCAATCATACCACATCTTCTTTTTTATATTGGGATGTATCAGGCAATTGATTAAACCTATTGGTAACCCTTACCTACTTACATCCTTACTTTGCTTTTGACACAAGTTCTATTAATTTTTCAATTTACAACAAAAATAAAATGGCTGAGGGTCGGCACTCAAATAAGGGTCAGTCAAGTAACTGTAAACATGGTAAACAGACCATTGAAATGTTTAAAAGTGTTACATATTTTCGTTCATTTTTTTACATAAATAAGGCAGTTAGTTTTCTCGTTTGAATTGTTTTTTCGTTGTCTTATCTGGGCCTGGTATAGCTGACTCTGCAACATGGGCTTTGCTCATTGTTGAAGGCCGTACGGTGACCTATAAGTGTTAATGTTTGTGTGTCATTTTGGTCTTTTGTGGATAGTTGTCTCATTGGCAATCATACCACATCTTCTTTTTTATATTGGGATGTATCAGGCAATTGATTAAACCTATTGGTAACCCTTACCTGCTTACATCCTTACTTTGCTTTTGACACAAGTTCTATTAATTTTTCAATTTACAACAAAAATAAAATGGCTGAGGGTAGGCACTCAAATAAGGGTCAGTCAAGTAACTGTAAACAGACACATAATTTTGTTTGGACTCATGAGCATCATAATGATTAGTCTGAGATTACTCTGATGTCCAAAGGCTGTTTTGCCGTCTGACAATCTGGGGCTGTGGGACATCAGAGCGCATCCCATATCAAAAAAGTTGATATTTGCCCACCCTAAATAGATGCACTGCTTTGTCGCTTCTGGTGCCATCTGACGGCCTTGGAATTATATAAATCGGGCATCAATCTGTTCATTTTTCATTAATCTTTTCATTTATGTAAGTTTCACCTACATCATGTACATTTGTACCTGCCAACCTTTATTTTTCCATATATTAACAGTTTTCGCAGAGCCCCATCGAATTCTGCATTTTGACTTTCACTTTCAAATGGACGTCAAGCTTCGTGGCCTCGAGACTCAAATATGCAAATATTTATATTTTTTCATCTCCTTTGTAGGAGATCTATGTTTAACATTTAGCATGTTTAGTAGCCAACCACGATTTATCCCCTCCTTTACAGGAGATCGGTATTAAGCATTTAGTTCGGACCACCAGAACAATCGGAAGCTCTCGGACATTTAGATAACTTGCATCGTAAATGAACGAAGTGTTACATTATGGTCATTGCATAAATCATCACTGTTTTCTCGTGGTCACGTGATAATCTTTGAAAATAAAAGGCAAAATGCAGAAATTGATGGGTCTCTGTGAAAACTGTTAAAATATGGAAAAATAAAGGTTGGCAGGTAGGTGAAACTTACATAAATAACAAGATAAATGAAAAATGAAAAGATTGATGCCCGATTTATATTATTCCAAGGCCGTCAGTCATTGTTAGTCGGCACCAGAAGCGATGAAGCAGGGCATCTATTTTGGGTTGGCAAATATCCACTTTTTATATTGGATGTGCTCTGACGTCCCACCGCCACAGCTTGTCTGGCAAAACAGACGTTGGACCTCAGAGTAATCTCGGACTACTGTACATAATGATTACCCTGAATTTACATGCAAACATTATATTAACAAATTAACAATGAGTGACGAATTAACCTGTTGCAGTTATGATTAGGTACAAACTTGACTAAACTTGGTGACAAAGTGACTGTAAATTGTGCAAATTTTCATAGAAACCGGCCTATATTTTGGCAACTTACGTGTTTGACATCGCAGGAATAACAAGATGCCATATTACGACGTAATCTGCATAAAATACTGCTGAGTATGTTATTATAATGCAGATTATACCACAAGGATCAGATCTGAAAACAGCCATAGCCAGATATCTTCATATTATGGCCTCAAATCGACATTTTCAATGTTTCGAAATGGGAAATTAGCAACCGGAAAAGAAATGTAGAAGGGAGGTAATTTATGTTTGGATATAGAAATGTACCTGTCAGAAAGAAAAAAAAATGTACCGCAACGGTCTTAAATCTTTAATTTATAGTTGTTGATCATTTAGTCTTTATTTCAAATTATGTTAAGTCCAACTTAATACTTATATATAATACTTGATTTCCGTTTGTTGCCGTTGGAGAGTGTATAATACAAGAATCGGAAAATAATAGAATATGTTCATCAAACCGTCATTATTTCTTTTATTACAAGTTCTACACTACTTCCGTTTAGCCACCAACCTGACAAGACGGTCGATTATATTTAATTTTAATAAATTAACAAACTTAAAGACACAGATGAGTTCTGCAACTGAGCCAAAACAACTAGAAGATGTGCAAGGTGATGGTCGATGGATGAGTCAGGTAGAATAAATAATACTTCTCCAGTCGTTCAGCATGTTCAGCTGTGTAACATGTCGCCAGTTCTTTGATCACAGGTCTAGTCATTTCGGTACCTGGTTTAAATGACACCCGTTATAGTCAACTCGGCACCTATAAGTCAAATTTGCACCTGGTGAAAATTTGCGGGCGTCCCAGAAAAAAAATAAAATAGCCTTGCCCAGTCAGGGATATAACTCTATAGGGTTATTACAGGAAAATAACATACATTTGTTATTGTGGCCTAAAAAATCAAAGAACTGTGATAACATATGTACGTTACATGTTTCAAAGGGACAATATACATAATAAGTTTAGTTAAAATCAGTGCTCTAGCTAGAAATCAAAAGGGGCAGAGTGCCAGTGGAGGGCAGGGCACTTTTTATGATAAGAAAAGGCACTGCTCATTTTTTTGTCTACGTTTCTGTGTGTATCACAAGTTAACAAATATCTTTTTTTTTACTGTATATGTTGGGTTTTTTTTTAAATAAAGATGCATTACAACTATAGTCTTTATTTCATTGTTTGTGTAGTTATGTATGATATAGTACATCTTCATCAACATACAATTTATTATTATGTTTTTATAGTTTAACTTCACTCTACCCATTATCAAAGGTTATGGTTTGATTACAACTTTTAATACAACAAATAGAAGTTTTTAACTACATTGACTGGCTATACAGCCATTGCACAGTTAGAACTTTCAAAGCTGAGTGCAATACAAATTTAACAATGTTTAGAACATGGATTGCTAATAAATCATGTAAATTGTATAATTATCAAGTAGAAATTGCAATATATTTTTTTTCAATATGTTCAAAGACAGTTAATATCTTTCAGATAACATTATTATGTTATTATATATTCAATTGGTGATTTATTCCTTTTTTTGATACTAGATAATATTTTTAGAGCACAAATTTGTAACAAGCTAAAACAGGGAAGTAACTCCAAAATCAATTTCCACCACGTTTGCGTTAATTAAAAACTGTGTTTGTCGTTAACCAGTTGAGATCAGTTGAGATGGAAGGCATTTCAGTAAAGACATAGTTTTATTTTGATGACTTAAATTCAATTCTTAAGTCATGAAAGTCTTCATTTATACACTTCTCCATTGTGACTTGGAGATCGAAAATGCCGACCCAAGCTAAACACATACACTCGCTGACACATTCATCAAAAGTATGACAAAAAGATACATTGTCCTAATTAATTTACCTAGTTATTAACACCTTTGAAGTCTTTACCATTGTAATTGATTGTAATGACATGATTAACCTGGGGGCAATCACACAGGTGTCATATATGTAATTAATTTGGAGATCAGAAATCGATAAAACAAAATTTCACCAAAACGGCACAAGAGAATTTTGGAAAAAGACGTCAGGGCAGAAGGGCGCTGATGAAGGCACCCAGGGCGCGGCGCCCTTCTATTTTGGGCTAGCGAGACCACTGAAAATGTATACAAGTTCTATTAATATTACTATTGTCTTTATGTATACTTAACTATTGAAAGATGTAACAGTGTTATTTCAGAAAAAAATATGCCGGTAATAACTAATGGGTGTTATCACAGCTTTTTATATCACTTCAAAGCATTTGCTCAGACATAAATCATGCTTAATTACAATGTATTTTAATTTATTGTAAGAAATAATGACCAGAGCATGTAATGAGGTACTGCCAAGTTTCTTAGTAATTCCCAAGTGTCTTATATAATAGATTACATTCCTTTAATAACATGAATAACTAAGCCTTATTATCACAGCTAAGTTAATTCTTAAATAGCCTTGTCTCATTGAGTAACCATGGTTAATCAAAAAGGTATTAATTCAATTTACAAATTAATTATCATGGCTATGCATTTAGTTTCTGTGCAAAGTCTCAAGAGTTCCCAAGAGTCCACTATAGATTAAATAATTTTACAGATAACAAACATATGTTATTACAGATTTAGAAAGTTTAAGGAAAAAAAAGTATCTGTAATAACACCGCTAGTTATTTTCTGTAATAACCCTATTGAGTTATATCTCTGACTGTTGCCAGACGTCATAATTATTTGGACTATTGACATGATTGAGGACTCTGTTTTTCATGATTCTTTTTTAATATTTTCTCTTGAGTTGTCTTTTTATATTTGTTGTTCATAACAGAAATTCCTATGGCAAATTTATACAATGGGGCTATATATATACAATTCATGTAATATCTGTCAGAACTTATGATAACAAGACACATTACTAATACTAACATGACTAGATTAAACATGGGCTACCATGACAAGATTGGTCTACATCTATACTATTGATCTGCAGTGGAAATCCATAACGCAGATACTGCTGTGCAAACTCACACTCACCCGCTCAAAGGATGAAAAACTATTTTTGTCATGTTTGTACTTTGTAAATAAGGTGTTTTGTCAGTGTGTGGTTATTTATCATGTTTATAATGTACCAATTCTATGGTCAAATGATGAATGATGGTGGTGTGTATCAATGCATTAACTTTTCTAAAACACCAAAAAAATGTAAATGTACAAACACCAAAATAAATATTATAAATGTTTGTACAAGTTATAAAAAAGATGTGGTATGATTGCCAATGAGACAACTGTCCACAAGAGACAAAAATGACACAGAAATTAACAATTATAGGTCACCGCACAGCCTTCAACAATGAGCAAAGCTCATACCGCATAGTCAGCTATAAACGGCCCCGATAAGACAATGTAAAACAATTCAAACGAGAAAACTAGCAGCCTTATTTATATAAGAAAATGAACAAAAAACTAATATGTAACACATGAACTAATGACAACCACTGAATTACTCGCTCCTGATGTTATCATGTTTATAATTGACTTTTCATCAAATATTAAAATGATAACATTTTCACAACATAAACATGAAATACAGTGAGAAAAAAATAAAAATTATATTTGATTGAAGAATTGCACCTAATACATTTTTGTAATAATACATGAACTAATGATTTTAAATTCACTTTGGTATATAATATATATTTTATTACAGCATAAAAGATTTATGTATGAAGCCAAAGAGAGAGAGCCTGAAGTTGTATTCATAGGTGACTCACTCATACAACAGCTGCAGTTCTCTGAGGTAGGTGACTCACTGTGACTTGTATAACACATGCAGTTTAATATCTAATGTTATTGGCTCACTCATACAACACATGCAGTTCTCTGGGGTAGGTGGCTCACTCATACAACACATGCAGTTCTCTTGGGTAGGTGGCTCACTCATACAACACATTTAGTTCTCTGGGGTAGGTGGCTCACTCATACAACACATGCAGTTCTCTGGGGTAGGTGACTCACTCATACAACACATGCAGTTCTCTGGGGAAGATGGCTCACTAATACAACACATGCAGTTCTCTGGGGTAGGTGGTTCACTCATGCAACACGTGCAGTTCTCTTGGGTAGGTGACTCACTCATACAACATGTGCAGTTCTCTGGGGTAGGTGACTCACTCATACAATACATGCAGTTCTCTGGGGTAGGTGACTCACTCATACAACACATGCAGTTGTCTGAGATAGGTGACTAACTCATACAACACATGCAGTTTGCTGGGAAGGTGACTCACTCATACAACACATGCAGTTGTATGAGGTAAGTGGCTCACTCATACAACACATGCAGTTCTCTGGGGAAGGTGATTCACTCATACAATACATGTGCAGTTGTCTGAGGTAGGTGACTCACTCATAGAACACATGCAGTTCTCTGAGGTAGATGATCCCCTCATACAACACATGCAGTTCTCTGGGGAAGGTGACTTACCCATACAACACATGCAGTTGTCTGAGGTATGTGACTCACTCATATAACCATAACTATAACACACCATTTCTCTGAGGAAGGTGATTCATTCATATATAACACATGCAATGCAGAATCAATTTCAAGTTAATAAATGTTTCTAAATTTGTAATCTGCATTTGTCATGTTTGTAGGCTGTTGACTCCCAAATTTCCACAAAAGTAATTCAGACTTTTATTACGTTTGTGAGCTAAGAAATTGTGAGATAAATGTCAGTATGAATGCAACAGAATAACACAATTTAATTAAACCAATATATGCATACCTATAGCTTATACAGATTTAATTAAAAAAATTAAAGAATGTTGCTTCTAGTTAACTGATTGATCATCAAATTTTAAACTTTCAGTCCACTAACAAAAATTTACCACCCATATATCAATAGATATAACTGCTGAACTGTTGTTATTTACAGATATGGGTGAAGATGTTCCAGCCTTTACACAGTTTAAACTTTGGTATTGGTGGTGACCAGACACAGCATGTTTTATGGCGAGTGGAAAACGGCGAAATGGATGATGTCCAGCCAAAGGTCTATAATTTCAGCATTTTTTATGTCCTAAAAACTTTGCCCTCTTTTTATGTTTTGCAGTTTTTAACAGATAATAGATCACTAGTCTAATTTTAACTTTTAGTTTTGAATATAATCCTTTAGGTGAAAAAAAACCCTGTTTGGTTCTTTGACAACTTCAAAAGTTCTATGCATCTATTTGCATATGCTCCAAGAGCAAAGTCAAAGAGTGGGATTTGGCTAGTTTTCGGACCATAAAATCAATATGATCTATGTTTACTTCAATACTTCCTATTGAAAGAGATGAAATTGTTTTCACTAGCAAATATTTTAAACTTGACATAAGCATGAAGATGTATATAATTATTTTAAACTGGACATAAGCATATACATGTATACAATTATTTTACAGGTTGTTGTTCTTTTGGTTGGGACAAATAATTATGACCATACAGATAAAGAAGTGACAGAAGGTATTCTTGCCATTGTTAAAGCCATACAGGAGAGACAGAGCCAAGCTCAAATAATTGTCTTGGTAAATCTATAATTTTAGTTTAGCATTAGTTGTTATAAGTTTTATTTATAGGATTAGAATAATCTGAAACTAATTTTAATCAAAAAAATTAGACAGCATATGAAATTTGATTATCTCCCAAAAGCAGACATATTGATAAATTTATTCATCAGTTCATGAATGCTAGATTTTCAGCAGAAAATCTGATTGTGTGTGCAAATTCATGACATCAATAAATTAACATGTCATTTGAATATATCATGAATATCTGGCTTAAAACAATCATTAAAAATACCAGGCTTTATATAACTTATTAGACCAGGCACATAATTTAACATTGGCCTTCAAATCAAAATATATTGACATGTTGGAGGGGAAAGTAAATAAAGTTGAGAATTAAATGCATAAAATATTCTCATCTTCACCTGATAACATGATGCATGGTGAATAAGAATAAGAATACTTTATTAATCCAATTATGGACCCTTGCGGGTTTTAAATCTCATACAATGATTACAATGATTTGTTATAACAATGAAATAATAAAATGAAATACATCATGTACATGACAATAGAACACTGAACAGTAATTGCATGTACATGGAATAGAAAGTAATATGGGAGACAATCAATTTCTGTAAGGATTATTCCCCTTTAAACAGATATGGTGTTTTGAGTTGCATAAAAATGATATGCAGCCCCAACTGATTAGATATAAGGGTATTTTTCTCCCATGTACACACAGCAACCAATTACTAGATATTTATGTATATAATTATATTTTTTGACAATTGCAAGAATATGATAAGCACCTTAGAGTTTTACTGCAGTTTGTTAATGCATATATAAGCATTTACATATTAATAGAAGAAATATGCATACACATAGAGAAATGTGCACTTAAATTAAATTTTTGAATTTAAAATATATATATAGATAAACTAAAAGAGATTTAGCCGTTAACAGAATTTGTGGATCTCAATTCAAAACTCTGGATAAGAAAAATGCTTAACTTTTTCAGTATATGTTGATCTTCAGTGGTCATTAACCATAAAAAAATTGATTTGCAGTCTAAGTTAATGAAATTTTTACAGTGTTCATGAGCTTGTGCAAACAGTGATTCCCTACATTGATTATACAATGGACAGTTAATTGAAAAATGAAACTCATCTTCAATATCATTATGAGAACAAAAATTACAAGTCCTCTGTGACCTTTCTATAGGTTTGTTCTTATGTCGCTCTTTTTCTACTCTTAATTGGTGAGCACTTATGCGAAATTTACATAAAATTTGTCTTGATTGAAAACTTTGAATATCAAGATATTTTTCATTTTCGAAATTACTTTTATGAGAAAAATATGTATCTAGCTTTCCATTAACATTATCTTTATCATTGAACCATGCTTTTAAAAATAATGTCTTTAACTTTTTCATAATAAGTTGTTTTAATCTATTAATTGAATAATCAATACAATATGTTTCTTTCAATTCAAGCTTTTGTAAAATAAATTTAACAGAGGAATACCATGTCATAGTGTTATTTTCATGCATATCTTTGTTACATAAAAACACTTCTTTCAATAAATTTTAGTTACAATGATGTAATCTATGCAGATAGCTTATCATAGATATAACAATATTAAAATATTTAGGAAATCTACCTAATTCTGATTGTACAGCAACATTTGTACTATATTGTACAGCAACATTTGTGGAATAGAATAAAATGTAAAATAACAAAAATATCACCTATGACAACAATGTCTTAGGAAAAATAAAAATGTAAAATCCGTAATCATATGGCAAAAACTTAAGCTCAAGCACATCACACACATAAAACGACTGGATAACAAAAAACATAAAATTGAAGAAGATGTTGATATTTTAAGAGACAGTGAACAAACAAAACCCAAAAGACATACATGTATATAGATTCAGTATTCAACAATAGGCAGGTGCCTTACATCATGTACATAATGTATCAAGTCTAAACTCTTAATGTGGAATGCAAAACTTTAACTAAAATTAATTTGGCTCTTTTAATTTTCTTAAAATTTTGACAAAGTATTTACTTTGACCCTTTGACAAAAATATGAAAATTTAAAAAAATTTGAACCACCGTTTTATCAGAAAAATTGCACTGGTTTTATAGCAGTTTGACAAACACTTATTTTGAACATTGAGAAGCTTAATGTTCCCTTAACAACACAACATAATTAGTTTTAGCTGATTTTACAGAGTTATCTCCCTATAGTGTTAGGTACCACCTTAAACAAAGTTTGTACGTAGTTTTCCAGTAATAGTAATATGAAAGTTCTACCATCTTCACCAAATTATCTAAATAACTAACAAACAAAAACATTCAGATTTTTCATTAAATAATCACTGATCCAATCTCATTTCTGATGTATAATCTGCTAAGCATTGCTAAGTGCATTATAAAATTATTGCATAACATTTAATAATCACTGTTTTTGCTACTTTTATTCTCTCTATGTACGGCAGTTACATTTTTGGCCTTTAATTATATGTAATAGCCATTAAAAAACATTTTTAAGATTAAAAAGATAAACTTCAAATATATTACCCACAGTCTGACAGTATTGTATTCTCTTGGATATAACATTTTTATTTAATTTTACATTTTTCAGGGAATTCCTCCGAGAGGTGAAAAACCAAATCCACTCAGAGAAAAAATTTCCAAGATAAATGAGGGCTTATGTTCAAAATTAAGTGGAACCCCAAATATCTCATTCCTGAATGCTGAATTTTCCTCCTTCATCAATTCAGAAGGACTGATAGATTCAAAAGATATGTACGATTATCTACATTTTACAAATGAAGGATACAGAAAGTTTTGTGAGCCACTGGTAGAAGAAGTTCAGAGCTTGCTTCAGACATTTTTGAAGGTTGAAAACACTTCCATGCATTCATCCTCCACAGCTGATTTGCTATGTAACGATACAACGTAATATGAACATTCTACAGATCGTCCAGATCTTCATGGCAGGGGCTAGGGTCACATTATTTTTGTTCTTTGTATGCATTTGTTGTATAAAGCAGCCAGCATGCCTTATCCCTAGCAACTTGAAATATTAAATGCTTTTTTCAGGGAAATCCATTATAAATGTGGTGTAGCATAGTGCTTAAAAAGTTTTAATGTCAATACAAGGTATTCAAATTTTCCTGAAATTGAAATATCTGATTTTTGTCCTCATTAAACCTAATGGACTTTTAAGCTTAAGAAGGAGTATGCACAATTTGATGCTATTTTTGAGGTATTTTGTTTTGTTAATACATTTAAAACATGTTAAAACAGTGACATAATCTTCAGAAAATAAAATCTGAAAAAATATACTTACACACTGTCTGAAAATTGCATTGAAATTTGGTTATTTGATTAAAAACAAGTGTATCAGGTTGCACTTTAAATGAGAGGTTCATACTTAAACATTGAATGAATAACTGTTGTCATTTAAAGTTAAGCCTGTAATATTCCATTTGAGTATAGAGCTCAATAGACATATTTTACAGGGTTGAGAAAAAAATGTTCTTGAAAAATCTGTTATAAGTAACAAGCTTTAGACTAGCTGCGGTATCGTAGCTCTTTAGGTCCTTTTGTAATTTTTTGACTATTTGCGGATGGTCCGCAAATAGTCAAAAAATAACAAAAGGACCTAAAGAGCTACGATACCGCAGCTAGCTTTAGACCTGTCATTAAAGATTCAAAGGGACATGTTTTAAAGAAGTTAAGGTGTTTTCTGATAAATTTCAATAATTTTTAGATAAAATTATTTTAAAGAAAAATCATCCCTGATAATTTTCAGATGTTGACATGTTTTTCAATAATAATTTTAAAATGTGGTATACACATTTAAAAAAATAGTCATTGGGAAAACCAAACAGTTAAGTGCTGTAATATAATAGAAATGAAATGTTTCTACAATACCTTTAAAAGATTATCATCATGGTGATTGCAACCATTTTTCTTGGATTGAATGGCTAAATGCATTTATGATAAAAATAAATTTTATGAAAATTGTTTTTGACATGTTATGGATGACCTTTTTTTATAATTTGTTATTACTTATTGTAGAGAGGCACAAAGTCACATATTCTATTTCATGTTTTGATTTTTAAAAAAACATGGTATTTCATAAAATATCAGGAACTCTAATAGAGGTTTCGAATATTATAGAGAAAAGAATATTTTGAAAGTAATGGTGTAAAAATTGTAAAATTGTATAATTATTACAATAAAGAAACAACAACAAAAAATACAGGTATATAATCATGACAGTACTAATTCTGTTTGATATCATAATTTTTATTGGTAATAGTTTATAATTAGCATGATTAGAAAAGGGGGATGTGGCGATGAAACAAACTTCTAAAGATATACTGAGAAATAAACAAAGTTTTATAGAAACAATCTACGTACACCATGTCATTTTTTTTTAGGGTTAAAAGTAAATTAACTGCTAAAGGTTTTTGCTAAATTGTTCAAATAAGCCTATAGAAAATGAAAAACGATTGTTAAATATTTAAATTTATAATTCAATTGTACTCACGAAATCTACAAAAATTGGTTTATAATAAATCCACGGTATTTGTGATTTTGATTTTTTTATATAATTTGTTTTTTTGAGGTTATTGGACATGTTGATGCATATTTTTAACAATTTTTTTTTTAAAGTTGTTCATAGTCTGAGATTAATCTGATGGTCTGTTTTGGGGGAACCAGCTGACAGCAATTTTATTATGTTCTATATATATGAACTAACAAGTCCCTTAATCAAGATGTCACTTATCAAAGCAATCTCACCTCAAGTTGTTGAAAGTGTTCAAAACATTTTTCTTTCGGTTTTGACACATTTGTATAGAAATAAGAATGATAAGTGTAATAGTTACAAAACATAACAAAATTAGTTAATTTGTCCTAGTGGAAGGATTTGTTACATTCTACATTGTATATACATCAAAACTACTTGCAATGTGAACCATGACAGATAACCCTTTTTTGAAATTTATGTAATTTATTTTTATTTTATTTCAAAGACAAAGTTACACTGTTATCTATGATGTAAGCAATTTGTGTAAAGATTATGTTCTAAACTTCCAATATAGCAATACTGTTTTCAATATATCTTTATAGTAATGTATACCTTTATTGCTTAGAGATAACTTTATTATGTCTTTGTCAACTAAGTTGATTTGAAGGTGTCAACTTTTTAAACCTTCAAAACATGTAGATCACATAATGTGAAAGATTTATAAGAGAAAATTGGCTTTAGAACCATTTTTTACTTAAGCTTGAGCATTCTGAAATATTGTTAAAAAAAAAGCCAATATCTTGACATTAACTTTGAAGTGAAAAAAAACCACTGCCTATTATACATAAAAAAAATCTGGCAAGTTTCAATGTAGACAGTTTACATGATCTATTAAGAATATTGATAACTGGTGAACTAGTAATTGCTTTTGCAAAATTATAGAAAACATTAGATTTAAGTTAATTTTAAAATATTTTTAAGTCTAGCAAAATAGTTTTTGAAAGATTAGATGGTAATGACGGTACTTACTTAATATTTTTATCATGGCACGATTCCAAATGAATTTAATAGTTTCATTTTGGAAACCATGTTATGTACAAATTCTGACTTCAAAGTTTAAGTTTTATATAGGTTCCCATTTGCAATATGCATTTATAAAATCACTTGAAAAATTACATGAAATAGAAAGACTTATAGACCTAACTCCAAAGTATTTTAAACATGCTGATATTTAGTCATATGAGCCCATTTAACCTTGTATCTTACAAGACAGTACTTAGTCCTTGATGTCATTATTAATTTTGAAATTGACGATAAAAATGTACAACAATCTTGGCATAAGCAAAATAATTACCATGTATAAACAACAAGGGGATTTTCTGTAATTATGTGTGTCAATAAAATACAAAACGTTCATAGTAAAAGTCAGAAAAGACATTCTGTCTTTTCTTTTAAATAATTCAAATTTACTTTTTGGTTACCTAATGAAAAGCTTTAAAAAATTTGTAATATAATATGAAGGAAAATTTCAGGTGTATTTAACCTTCTTTGATATTTTTATACGACCGCAAATTTTGAAAAAATTTTCGTCGTATATTGCTATCACGTTGGCGTCTGCGTCGTCGTCGTCGTCGTCGTCGTCGTCGTCCGGCGTCCGAATACTTTTAGTTTTCGCACTCTAACTTTAGTAAAAGTGAATAGAAATCTATGAAATTTTAACACAAGGTTTATGACCATAAAAGGAAGGTTGGTATTGATTTTGGGAGTTTTGGTCCCAACATTTTAGGAATAAGGGGCCAAAAAGGGCCCAAATAAGCATTTTCTTGGTTTTCGCACCATAACTTTAGTTTAAGTTAATAGAAATCTATGAAATTTTGACACAAGGTTTATGACCACAAAAGAAAGATTGGGATTGATTTTGGGAGTTTTGGTTTCAATAGTTTAGGAATAAGGGGCCAATAAAGGGCCCAAATAAGCATTTTTCTTGGTTTTTGCACAATAACCTTAGGTTAAGTAAATGGAAATCTATGAAATTTAAACACAATGTTTATGACCACAAAAGGAAGGTTGGTATTTATTTTGGGAGTTTAGGACCCAACAGATTAGGAATTAGGGGCCAAAAAGGGACCCAAATAAGCATTTTTCTTGGTTTTCGCACTATAATGTTAGTATAAGTAAATACAAATCTATGAAATTTAAACACAAGGCTTATGACCATAAAAGGAAGGTTGGTATTGATTTTGGGAGTTTTGGTCCCAACAGTTTAGGAAAAAGGGGCCCAAAGGGTCCAAAATTAAACTTTGTTTGATTTCATCAAAATTGAATAATTGGGGTTCTTTGATATGCCGAATCTAACTGTATATGTAGATTCTCAACTTTTGGTCCCGTTTTCAAATTGTCTACATTAAGGTCCAAAGGGTCCAAAATTAAACTTAGTTTGATTTTGACAAAAAATGAATCGGTTGGGTTCTTTGATATGTTGAATCTAAAAATGTACTTAGATTCTTGATTATTGAAGTTTTTTTGGTCCAGTTTTCAAATTGGTCTACATTAAGGTCCAAAGGGTCCAAAATTAAACTTTGTTTGATTTCATCAAAAATTGAATCCTTGGGGTTCTTTGATATGCCAAATCTAACTGTGTATGTAGATTCTTCATTTTTGGTCCTGTTTTCAAATTTCAAATTCTACATTAAAGTCCAAAGGGTCCAAAATTAAACTAAGTTTGATTTTAACAAAAATTGAATTCTTGGGCCTCTTTGATATTCTGAATCTAAACATGTACTTAGATTTTTGATTATGGGCCCAGTTTTCAAGTTGGTCCAAATCAGGATCTAAAATTATTATATTAAGTATTGTGCAATAGCAAGTCTTTTCAATTGCACAGTATTGTGCAATGGCAAGAAATATCTAATTGCACAATATTGTGAAATAGCAAATTTTTTTTTAATTAGAGTTATCTTTCTTTGTCCAGAATAGTAAGCAAGAAATATCCTATTTGTGCAATAGCAAGAATTTTTTTTAATTGGAGTTATCTTTCTTTGTCCAGAATCAACTTAAATCTTTGTTATATACAATATACAATGTATATACACTTTTTACTACCAACTGATAAATTTAAATAATCTTTACCATTCAGTGATAACAAGCAGTTTTTTTACATCTTAATATTTTATGATGTATTTAAATGAGTAGTTATTGTTGCAAACTCCATTAGAAATTTGAATTGATATCAGTTTTGAAAAAGGGAAACGGGGATGTGAAAAAAAAGGGGGGGGGGGGTTAAATTTTTCTCATTTCAGATTTCATAAATAAAAAGAAAATTTCTTCAAACATTTTTTTGAGAGGATTAATATTCAACAGCATAGTGATTTGCTCAAAGGCAAAAAAAACCTTTTAAGTTCATTAGACCACATTCATTCTGTGTCAGAAACCTATGCTGTGTCAACTATTTAATTTTAGATTTAAAAAGTTTGAAGAAGAAATCTTTAATTGATTTGTAAAATCTTGGCATTTGTTTTGTGTAAAAAAAAACCATGTAATGTCAAAAATTTGATCACAATTCAAATTCAGAGCTGTATCATGCTTGAATGTTTTGTCCATACTTGCCCCAACTGTTCAGGGTTCGACCTCTGCGGTCGTATAAAGCTGCGCCCTGCGGAGCACCTGGTTAAAGGTTAACACAACTGCCTGCTTTACCACAAACTGTAGCTAAGCTAAACTTTGTCTTTAATACCGGTCCACTTGTTTACAGCTGTCTCAAAATGTTCAACAAATTAAACAAAAATTCTGAATTGAAAATCAAATCTGAAAGCTATAATTGTTAATAAATTTTCATAACAAGTAGAATACACAAAGAGAAAAAAATGACAAATTCAGCCTTTAATAGCTATAGTTGTCAGACTTAAAAACATTCCAATAGTTAAAATAAGTCATAATTAGAAATGATGATTTGTTGATAAGAATATTGTTAATTGTTTAATTTTTTGATTGATTATTTTTTTCAAACTTTCAGGTATAGTTCAAATTTTTTTTCCTGTTTTGACAGAAAAGGATTGATTTTAACTGATCGCCTGCAAGGAATAGTTATCTTTTTTTATTTTCCTGTTCAAATGTGTATGTATAGGCCTTTATCAAGAAACCACAATCAAAAGCAATATTGGGTTCTGTTTTATTGTTGATTTATATCACAAAATACATTAATGTACAGATATATCTATTTTTCACTCTTTTAAAAATAGATTGCAAAACGATACATACAATTGGCTGAATCACAAATTTATTGAATTCATTTGGGCAAATCACAGAATCATTGATGTCTTTATGAATTAATTTAAGATTTTGATGTATTTGAAGTATAAGATCATGGGGTTGAAGGCAGTTGTATTTGTATTTGTATGAAATTATATATTCATGAATATAATATAATGTATAAATATTAAAAAAAAAAAGACTATATATACCTTTTGAAAAAAACCAAGAGATGAGTTTAAATGTTGTGTTATAGTTGAAAATTAACTAATTACCTTAAATTGATTGTGGTGGTGACTTTTATTATATATACAGATTGAGTTGTCAAGTTTTATTTATAGATAAACTTGAAAACACTCGAGTATTAATTTGAAAGTATTAAATCGAATACAATATGAAATTATAAAGTTTGAATTTGGTGTTTTTTGTGTTACAATAATCTTTTTTTTCATATATATTTAAGTTTTCTATGAATTATATAATTTTTCAGATAAAAGATAAATATGTATATATTACTTTTTAATTGATTTTAATTCTAGTGAAGAATATATACTAATTTGTGCCAGTGTGGGTAATAATTGAAGACTAGATAAATATGAATAAATGCAGAATACTGAAACATCATCTATATGAAGGTGCTATCAAGGTTGATAAAGGCTTAAGACTTATAGTATATTTAAAACAACCATGAGAAATCAATAAACTTTTCCATATTTTCTAAATTAATGGAATTGCCAGTAATTTTTTATACCTTACAGTTCATAAGAATAGTGCTGGTATTTTTTTTTCAATTTACAGTAGATCCAAAACGGTTGAGTTAAAATATCACTTTTGCTAAATGAGATTGAATTTCTGTCAAACAGGGTGATTGCCTATTGATTGAGACTCTCTTGATTTCTACCATGTCAATCATTATCTATGGGAAAATACAGATTATTTACTGAAAAAAAAACAATCGCGACCAAGATATATTTTCAATAAAATCACGATTTGTTAGCTTACTATATAAAGTATATTTCTTCTTAATAATTTTCTGCGGTTGTAATGGAATAATTTTCAAGTTTTATTAGGAAAAGTGTACAATTCCCAAAAATTAATACTGATTAGGATATTTTTACCCACTTATAAAATAAAAATAGAAATAACTTTTTGCATTCAAATGGACAAACACATAAATAATTTCCAATATAAGTTCAATTTTTCTTAATACTCATTTAGATTTCATAACCTCAGATGTTGAGTAATAGGGGCTTTATACACTTATTTTTCCAAAGTTTACACTTGTAATATCATTTATATGTTTTATGAAGCAGTGCTTCAACACTATGTTGACAATATTTGGTGCATTTATTTTTCACAGCAAAAACAGATCTCACATGTGCAATATAAGTTTGTGTATAATTGTTACATTGTTTGCATGTATATTTCTTTTATGAACAATGTAATATGTGTAGCTAATACAAACATCATTTAAAGTGAACAAGTTTTTTTTTATTATTTCTTGACATGATTTCCATCTTTATAATTTATGTTGAATATGTGCACAAGAAAGAAAATTATTTCTGTCCTCTTGCAAACTGCTTCTGAATGCAGTAAAACTACTATGTGCCACCTGTTTCTGTTTATCTTTAACATATGTTGAGACATTATACACATATGTGTGCAATTAGCGTCTATCAAACATGCCAAAGTTTATGACATTGGAATCATCTCACATTCAACTATGTAATTTTTATGCCAGTAGTATCATGTCATGAGCACACATTGACTAAGGAGATTATATTTGTACCATGTAGCTGTTTAACTGATCAATTCATGCATGATTAGCATTTTGTGTAATTTTGGAAATTGTTTGACTCATCCAATCGGCAAGAAGGAAAATAAAAAATAACTAGTTGAACATAAGGAAAAATGCACAGAATGTCGATCTAACACTTAAGGGCCTTTTTTGTCACTGGAGGGGTAAAGTCTTGTGTCCTAACTTGAACTGTGTTGATATTTTAACCAATTTATTAAAGTCCAGCATAACATAATTACTACAAAGTTTAGCTGATACTGTATTCTGTTTTGATCTTTATTTCTGGTTTTCATGTGACTTCAAATTACATCAGGTCTACATCGAACATATTTCAATTCCAGGGAAATGGTTAGAACTAGGTCTTCAATTACTTTCTGTATTAGACATCAATACTACAAACTGCACGAAGTCTGAAAATACCATATATTTTGTGCTCGACCAGTAATTTAAAGGTCAAGCAAACATTATACTTCAAATGACTCGACATTATTTCGAAAAAAACTTTTAAAACTGTACTTGAATTAAGTCTGGTCTGCTTAAAAAGTCTGATTTAGAACTTGATAATCTTGGTGTAGTCTGAAATGGTATCCACAATGACTTAACCTGTCTTGACCAGTCTCGAATCAGTCATGACAAGTCTTGATCTGCCTCAACCATTGTATCAATATATAAAGATAGCTGAAAAGTTAAAAGAAAACCTAAATTTATTTGATCAAAATTTTAAAAACATTTAAAGGTGACTATCTGAATTAGTCCGAACTGAAAACTCTAGTTTATTATATGACTGCCAAAAATTTTGCGTCGTATAATGCTATCATGTCGTCTTCCTCATCCGAAGACGCATTTAGTTTCCGAAACAATAACTCAAGTTTCAGTGAATGGATCTTTACATACCACTAAAGGAAGGTTGGGATTGATTTTGAGGGTTATTGTTTCAACAGTTTTGAAATTAGGGGCCAAAAAGGGCTCCAAAATAAGCCATTTTTGTAGTTTTCAAACAATAACTTGTGTTTAAGTAAATGTGTTCCTCTGAAATTATACTACAAGTTTTCATACCAGAAAAGGATAGTTACTATTGATTTTAGGGGTTATGGTCAGAATAGTCTAGGAATTAAGGGCCAAAAGGGGGGGACCCAAAATAAGCATTTTTGTAGTTTTCAAACAATAACTTGTGTTAAAGTGTATGAATCTATCTGAAATTATACCACATGTTTCCATACCATTAGGGGTAGTAAGTATTGAATTTAGGGGGTTATGACTCTAAATGTTTTGGAATTAGGAGGGAAAAAAGATGTGAAAACTAGATTTTTCTGGTCAATGGACTATTAAGACAATTTCAAGGCAGTGTAGGGGAGATAATTCAAAAGCATTTAACATACAATTTTGGGTATGTTCGGATTCACCTCCCTCACACTACTTGTAATGTATGTATAAAGAAATTTCAGGTTTTGGACTAACTGCAAAAAAAGGGGGTTGTAGTAGTTTTCATTTTTTTCCCAAAAATTTCAAATTTTTAAAAAGTTTGAAGAAAAAATCTTTAATTGCACAATATTGTGCAACAGATTTATAAGATCTTGACATTTGTTTTGTGAAAGAAATCCATATTATATCAAAAATTTGACCACAATCCAAAATTCAAAGCTGTATCAAGCTTGAATGCCGTGTCTATACTCACCCCAACTGTTCAGGGTTCGACCTCTGCGGTCGTTTAAAGGTGCGCCCTGCGGAGCACTTGGTTTCCTATTGATAAGACCCTTAAATTTGACAGCAACACATCAAACTTCAAAACAACCTGGCATTATGTAAGATCAATATACAAGAAGATAGCTGTTTAGTTTTATGAAAATTCAATTGATTACAAAAAGAAATAGCAAAGTTGTAAGGTTACAATCTGAATTCCGAACTGGAAATTCTTTTCTTACCTATGAGTTAAATCTTTTTATTTGACATCAATACACCAATCTACCAAATAATCTAGAATTTGTAAAATTAATATATAATTGAGTTAGATGGGCTATTTCGGACCATTCAAGACAAAATTTAAAGATAAAGACTTCGTCTAGACAGGAAAACAGGTCGAGACAAACTGAGACTGGTCAAGCGTTTATAGAGACCAATATTGTCAAGTACTGAATCAAGACTCAAGTTTTGTTGAGTACAGTTAACCACTGTCGAGATTATGTCGAATTGTTTTAGATAAAATCTGATCGAGCACAAAATATGGTCTTTTCAGACTCTGGGGAGTTTGTAGTGGCATATAGTATCATAGAAAACAACTATTTTATGTATGGCAACTTGATGAATATTCTTTTTAAATTTGTCTTTGTTTGCCATAATGACAGTATCATAAACCATGAGAATTGCCGACCAATACTTGGGACGACAAGTAACTATCTCGATATTATTAAAGCTCAAGCAGGAAATAGATTTATCAAAATTATTTGATTTTTTGTTTGTTTTCGTTCTGATGGAGGAGATATTCTGATTACCCATGTCCTTCCGTTCCATACAATTTACTTCGCATTCGCAAAAGCATCAGACCAGAGTTTCAGAAAAATTTTTAAAAAATGGATTGACCTCGACGTCTCGACGAATATATTTTGACACATGTTTGACTGTCTTAGAGATGTCTTGACACTATCTCAACAGTATAAAAGAGGGACGAAAGATACCAAACGCACAGTCAGACTCATAGATCGAAAATAAACTGACAACGCCATGACCAAAAATGAAAAAGACAAACAGACAACAATAGCACACACAACATAGAACACTGAAGAATAAGCAACACGAACCCCTTCAAAAAACTAGGGTGGATCTCTATAAAAGTCGCCTGATTTGAGTATAGACACATTCCTGACAGATGAAACACTTTCTTTTGCTGCTTTGTACTCATATCCATTATCGCCAAGCTAAACTTACAAGAATTAGGATATAATATTACATTACTAACTATTAAACAAAAAACACATGTTGGTACAATATATGTTTGTTACCGCACTAATGTTGAATATTATTCATAAAAAATGAAATATGTCCACATTATAATTGATTTCAATCATTTATCATTTAGCAATTAGATATTGTTAAGATTTATAAATGAATATTTGTAATTATTTACAAACCGACATTTAAATTTGTTTATATCAACATAATCACATTGCTCCCAATCCACTATAAAATATGTTTAAACTAAACTTTTTAATTGTTCTTATTTTCATACCCATATCTGTATTTATAAACTTATTCAAACTTATATACACAAATTTTAATTATAAAAATATTTATATGCCCAAATTGCTATAAGGGTAACAGAGATATATGTCTCGTCTATTGGCTTACCATTCAGAAATAGACAATCTGATGGACACCAGCATTGCTTGGTATTTCAGTCACTTGGCCACGTTCTAGTGGACATAACCAAACAATAATTGACAAACTGAGATATACAGACATAACTTCATAGAAAATATTGCAGCTTATTTTAAGTAGTTCTTACAATGTAAATCTTGCAGAAAAACTTAATTTTGAAAATTGCTCAGTCACTGGACTATGACAAAGGGGACAGGGTCTAAATAAAGGCAACAGTAGTATACCGCTGTTCAAAACTCATAAATCCATGGACAAAAAACAAAATCGGGGTAACAAACTAAAACCGAGGGAAACGCATTAAATATAAGAGGAGAACAACGACACAACACCGAAACGCAACACACACAGAAATGGACCAAGCATCAGACAAAATCCTACGAGAATAACAAATATAACATCAAAACCAAATACATGAATTTGGGATAGACAAGTACCGTGCCACGTCTTATCTTAATATCTCAAAAATAAGAGAAAACAAACGACACAACGGTAAAATGCAACACACACAGAAACGAACAATAATATAACAATGGCCATCTTCCTGACTTGATACAGGACATTTTTAAAGGGGGAAAAAATGGTGGGTTGAACCTGGTTTTGTGGCATGCCAAACCTCGCACTTTAATGGCAAAGTTAAATATAACATTGAAATGACAACATAATATTACAGGACTACAATACAAATAAATACATGAAATAGGAGAACATATTAGACAAAAATGGTGGGTTTAACCTGGTTTTGTGGCATGCCAAACCTCCACAGGCACTTGTTTCTGTCAATATGGGATTTACTATCCATACCCAGTACAAAAAAAAACACAAGGTAGCTAACGGAAATTTTCAATGTGTTCGCTTCAACCAATATTTTTTTAATTTCCCTCGACTTTTTCACGAATAAAAGTACACCAGTCTGTCGGTAATTGATTTATCTTGACAATGAAACAACTTTCACGTACCTTGAGAATACCCCTCAAACAGTATAACACACTTGAGATGACAATTATTGACCTTTTTCCAGACCATTGAATTTGTAAGGACTTAACTTCCGGTAAACTTAGGAAGTTAATATAACTGTGCAATCCCATTGGTTTAATTCGTCTGGTTACCTGTTTATTTATACTAGTTACCAGTAACCAGATAAATGTGACCAATGGGATTACACAGTTATATTAACTTCCTAAGTTAACCGGAAGTTAAGTCCTTACAAATTCAATGGTCTGGAAAAAGGTCAATAATTTTCATCTGAAGTGTGTTATTCTGTTTGAGGGGTATTCTCAAGGTACGTGAAAGTTGTTTCATTGTCAAGATAAATCAATTGCCGACAGACTGGTGTACTTTTATTCGTGAAAAAGTCGAGGGAAATTAAAAAAATATTGGTTGAAGCGAACACATTGAAAATTTCCGTTAGCTACCTTGTGTTTTTTTTGTACTGGGTATGGATAGTAAATCCCATATTGACAGAAACAAGTGCCTGTGCAAACCTCGCACAAAGTCCTCAAACTAATATGAACTGATGGTAATACAACTTAATATTATACCATTCATATATTACAAATATAGTCTATCAAACTTACTTAAGCAGAATACATAGTATCTAAAATTTCTAATTAATTCAAAGTTACAAGAGATTGTCCTAAGGAAAGGACCTCAAAATAGTTACAAAACTGATATTTACTGGTAGTAATGCGACTCTATATTGATCTACATTCATTTCAGAGTGATAGACCACTTTCGAGTTTGTCCTCCGTCACCGGAAATCATCGCCTTTATGACGTCACCAGATAAGAGGAGATCACCTGTATCCCTGCACAAGTGCAACATTATTTGGTGTCTTGAATATCTGAGCATGTGCAACATTGATAAATTTCTTATGGATAGGATGTTTAGAATGTTATGATCAGGGGCGAATCCAGGATTTCCAATAAGGGGGCGCAAAGTTTTATTTTGGACGAGCGTAGCGAGGCGAAAAATTTTTGGAGATTTTTTTAGGCAAAACTATTGAAATTTTCTTCTAAAGGGGTGAAATGTAGATATTTTGAACTATTGTGTGTTAAAATGAGCGAGGAATTAAAGTTTCAAGCTGAAACCGCCTCAATCCACACTGGACAACAATCTACAGATAGACAGGCGGACAGACGGACGCAAAGTGAGACGAGACAGAGCACAATTGTCCACCTGACCAATATATTTTTCCAACGAAAAGTTCTACTTTTTCCAGCGATTTTTAATTGTCCTTTCATACTTTTTTACTTTTTTGATTTTTGGAGGTCGAGCCATACTTAACTGTTCCGCCACAAAAAAAAACTAAAATCAGAATGAGATGCATATACACAGTTATATTTATTTCCTTGGGATCCCAAACATACATTAATACGGTACGGCTAAATATTTAGGATGCAAGTGTCTCTTCTGATACTTTAATATGTTGAAGTCAACCCATGCTTTGCAAATTTTAGGGGAGGGGGGGGCACACGCCCGCCACTCCCCCGCCTAAATCCACCCCTGATGATCAATGTAATATTTATTTTATGTATCAAAAAAGGTAGTGATAAATAAAGGCAACAGTAGTATACCGCTGTTCAAAACTCATAAATCCATGGACAAAAAACAAAATCGGGGTAACAAACTAAAACTGAGGGAAACGCATTAAATATAAGAGGAGAACAACGACACAATATTAAAATGTAACATACACAGAAACGGACTAAGCATTAGACAAAATCCCATGAGAACAGCAAACACAATATCAAAACCAAAAACATAAACCTGGAATTCACACTCCAAAATAAAAGAAAACAAACGACACAACAGAAACAAAACGTTAAAATGTGACACGCACAGAAGCGATAATCCTTGGAACAAATTAGATATCAAGTCAGTCCCATAATGTTTTGATTGCAATCTTTACTTAAAAATGAAACTCAATAATACTAACAAAAGTAAAATAAGCAGAAAACTTAAAAATTGTTGTCACCGTCGAAGTCATCGTCATCGCAATCCAGACAAAATACGCATGCGCTTAATTACCGATGAGCCTTTTGTAGACGAAAAGCGCGTCTGGCGTAAATATAAAATTTTAATTCTGGTATCTATGATGAGTTTATTTACACATATAATCCGTAGTTATGTTTCTTTTTTATAACAGCAAATTAATTTGGGGTTCTCCATTTCTTATCGAATGTAAAAAAAAAAGGGAGATATCAAAACATGGAGATTATGAGAGGAAACTGTGTTCTACTCTTGCAAAGTAGACATGAGATTAATTCACCTGACTTTGTTTTACTACCCCTTTGGTCATATCCCTCTCCTTGATTGTGCTTTGATATAAATACAGTCTTTATCAGCTTTAAAATATTTATTTTTGGTCGTGCCTGTAGAAGATCAACACAGAAAAGCACTACAGACACATAAAGTTAATAATTTTAAATAGGAGAAAGCCTACTAGAGACAAATGTCAATTGAAGCCTTCTCCCAAAATGTTCACAAGACAATAACAATCAAAACCAAGGAGAAAACAAAGACTCACAAAACCGAAGAACATTTACATCAACAGTTATACTTATCAATGAAAATACAAATTTTTTGTATCATTAAAATTGGCTGTTACAAAATGTTAGAAATTATTAGAAATCAAGGAATGTATCTCCCTCATGAAAAGCCGATTTTCCTTTCACGGATTTGGCTGTACTTTTTGGATTATAGCTATTCATCTTTTATATAAGCTTTTGGGTTTCAAATATTTTGGTCACGAGCATCACTGAAGAGACATGTATTGTCGAAATGCACATCTGGTGCAGGGAAATTGGTACCGTTAATGTTATTACTACTACTGGGTCGATGTCTTTGCTGGTGGACTGTTAGTCGCTGAGGGTATCACCAGCCCAGTAGCCAGTACGTCGGTACTTGCATGAAAATACGGAGTTTTTTGTGTTATAAAAATTGGCTGTTACAAAATGTTAGAAATTATTAGAAATTAAGGAACGTATCTCCTTCATGCAAAGCTCAGATTCCTTTCACGGATTTGGCTATACTTTTTATACCTTTTGGGTTATAGCTTTTCATCCTTTATATAAGCTTTGGATTTCAAATATTCTGGCCACGAGCCTCACAGAAGATATATGTATTGTCGAAATGCGCATCTGGTGCAGGAAAATTGGTACCATTAATTTTATTATAAAAATAATAATTAAGAAACAACACGAACTTCACTAAAAACTCGGAGTGAAATCAGGTGCTCCGGAGGAGTAAGCATTTCATGCACCGTATACGGGACCCGTCGTGTTATTTCTATGTTCAGTTCGGTACTGATGGAAGGTTATTATATCCGAGGAATAATATCAGATATGATTTCTGAGTCAGTGACAAAAACAAAATTCTGACATATTTTGTCATAAAGGCGTACCAGTTTATGATGACGACCGTAAAATTTCTTGAGTGATGACCTTAAATTGATTGATTCATAACCCTATCTAAGCAACTTTTTAAGAAAAAAAACAATATTCCTCGTTCAAACAAAATCAACGTACTTTGAGCTTGCTCTAGAGTAACGTATCAATTGAGACACATACGTATACTTCATATGCTGGTACCACTGAGATGTTGCTACACAGAAATGGAAAGTTGACTTTAGGAAAATTAAAATCATCGCGTTTGTCATAAATTTTGGTAATCAACTTAACATCAGTAGTCATTTCGAGAAAAATGTCTAAATATGAAGCAATATGAAGCATATTTAGCTGTGTTGGTGGTATCTTCAATTTCAAGTTCACTTGGATAATTATACTAAATGTAAGTGATACCTAAATGTATTATTATTAAGAAACAGAACATCATCAATATACCGAAGGTGAAATTAAAAGACTGGGCTAATTTCTTTTCCCTTTTCTTTACAAGCCCTTGGATAAATTCTGCTTCATAGGAATATAAAAACAAATCTGCAAGAAGAGGGGCGCAATTGGTACCCATTGGGATTTCAATAGTCTGTTGGAAGACCAAACCTCCAAATTCAACAAATATGTTGTCAATTAGTTGTCAAAAGTCCAGCATGGCAATGATATCCTCGTCGGTATATTTTCTCCTTGACCGTGTATGATTTATCACAAAGTAAGCTGAATTCAAGCCCAAAACTAGATTTTTAAAACGTCTGGTGCACTTTTTGTTAAGGAAACATAAGCTGAAGAGTTATGTCGGTCGAGCTTTAAGGTAGCACTACAGTCAGAATTTTCTGACTCCAATCAACAGTCTTTAAAGATTAATTTCTCCAAAACTACTCAATGGATTTTTAAAATCTTTACCTCATTTTAAAGCTGAAATATAACTCTTTCTAAATCTATATATAAATTTATTTTGGGTTTGGTTAATCTCAACATAAAGCTTATTAATTGCCAAAAAAGTGGTCTTCCAACTTGGATGGAAATGGCACATTCATGTCAAATGGTAGTAAAAATTTGTATTCATCTATTTAATCAACCATCATATACAATCTCCAAAACCATGTCTTAGATTTTTTATATATGTTTTCAGTAAGAAGATATATTGATTTAACTGCTGGGTGCCAAACCTCATTTCACCTTTCATCTTTGGAGACCTATAAATTCATTTAGAAACAAATTATCTAAAAACTGGGACACGGTATTGTAGAAAATACACCCTTTACTCATATATATCAAGATCAAGCCAAAGGGGGTATCCATAAAGTTTCTATTCACATTTTTTCCTTACAATTCTCATGAAAAATTGTTCAGAGAAATGACCTAAAAACTGAATTTCCCTCTTAGAACCCCTATAAAGTCAATATAAAGACAAACATTCCACTGGGAACACCCCAGGAGTGTTCTGATACTATTACTTTAATCTATATCAATAGAACCACACACTTTAGGTCTTTGATGCTCTAATGCTGTAAATTTTGCATTATATGTTAACTGTCCAACCCTCACTGGGCATTTGGCGGGAGTTTGACGTCACAGATTTGACCAGTATCTGTGATGTAGTAATTAAATAGACAAAGCTCCGCCTCTTTCCAGACAGCCTAAGAAAGGAGAATAACATGATTGACCAGCAGCATATAATCAATGTTTAACATCATTATTCTCTCTATATATAAGAATGATTTTCATTTGAATTTTAAACAAGAAATAAACCATGTCTGAATTTACTAATTTAGCTAGAACATTACAAGTGTGCATCAAAAAACATGTTCATAAAAAGATCAAGGCCACCCTTTTCTTGAAAATACACTTTCCCACATGATTATTTTATTTAATGGGACTGAAAAATTACACATAAACTAAAAAATAGTTAAAATGCATAAAACTTTATTTAAATGAAATAGACCAAAGAGAAGAAAATTTATACAGGCAGTCAGTGGCTTTCCAAATTACTTTCCCACTCTTTTCCTTAGTATTTTTTTCAATTTTGGTCGATTTTTTCCTGTTTCTTTTTTTTCTTTTTCTATGTTCACTTCCATGACTTTTTTGCTAAATAAAAACTTTTTTTGTTGCAAAACAATTAGATAAGACTATGATATTTATCTTGTGGTCAGGGATTAACAGCTGGACACTGGTATCAACAGATGATTGACATATTAGCCCCTCCCAAATGCCTATACATTTAGATTAATTACCATGTGCTTTTATTTACATAAGTTCATTATCAATTTACTCCCTGTTGTGATATGATAATGACTTTGGAATTTTTACAAACTGTGCAGAAAAATACTTACTTCTATATTATGTGTTAAAAAAAATATCTTCAAAATATCATTGTTAGACTGTAGTGCTACCTTAAGTTAAGTATGTGGAATAGTGATTTAAAGAGTTGAAAAAAATCGAAGGTTTCATTTTGGTACAATCTTTTAATGATTGAGATTGTAAATTTACCAATAACTCTTTTGTATTTTTCAGTATCCACATCTTATTAACACCACTTCTTGAATATGCCGTTTCTGAATAATTCTGAAGTCCTTCCTTGACTGCAGTTAGTATGGCAGTAAGAACTTTTGAAAGTGGTTTAGTGGAACACTTGGAAGAACCTACAATATACCTTTCCTCTAAGGATTTTTTGTAAGCTTAGGAATCCAATATAAGGATGGAATATCCTGGTCTTCATCCTTTGGATTAACACCAAAGGAGATTAGAACCAATTGGTGGTTTTCAAGGATTTCCTGCTTCGTAAGTTCCTTAATCAGGCAGTCATAATTTATATTTTCCCCATTATAATTTGTTTGAATCTAGCTCATGTATTTGTCTATGTGATTCCAAACCAGTACATACTTAAGACTGCAGTAAGATATAGGACAGAAGCAATAAAAATAAAAGTCTTAATATTTTTTACTTACAACATTTAGTCATTTTTCCTTATTAGTATCAAAGCATAAATATCTGGCTCACTGGTACATTGTAATACGAAGGTTTAATAGTTTCAATTACTTAAAGTCATATTGTGCTTAAAAGTAATCCTTTTTTTTTTTTAATGAAAATGAATGTATATTCCACGTGAGCCAGAAATTTCGATACTGAAATGAATTAGAGATGAAGGAACTCAGGAAAAGTAAAAAAATGAGAAGTCAATTAATTACATTCCGAAAATGAAATGTCACCAACTATTCATTTGATAAATTTCCCGAAATGAACGACCTGCAGTTGTAAATAAGTCATCGAAAAAAGGCATCTATCAACAAACGCGAAAAGGCAAAAACGCGAAATCGCGGAAACGCAAAAAGACGAAAACCTGAAATCGCAAAGTCGAAAAGGCGACAACGCGAAAACGCGAAATCGGAGAGAAAAAAATATTTCGCGTTTTCGCGTTTGGGCCTTAGAATTTTCATGTTTTCAACTTTGCCGTTTCGCTTTTTCGACTTCGCGATTTCGCGTCTTCGCCCTGTATAATATGAAGGGCGAAAACGCAAAATGGATTCAACTGGCCAACACACAAATGTTCAAAAGTCAATTAAAAAAACAACATTTATAAAATATATGAGCGCTGGCAGTCATCATTAATCGGATTTCTCAACATTCAATTTATAAAAAAAGACAAAATAATACATTACTTTATTTAACGTCACCTCTTCTATTGGTATGTGCAAATTAATCCACAACAATGAAATGAATAAAAGTTTGTTTTTATCTTATCGTGCATTTCTGCATTTAATAAAAAGAAATATATGTGTTTCCATCGTACATTTTGACTTTAATATACAAGTAGTTAAAAGGTATCGGCAAATAAGGGTATGGACAGACGATAAAGGTACGCGTCTAAAAATTTGAATAGCAGATATTTTCTTTAACAAAAAGTCTATGACCACCAGTTTAGAAGTACTGATAACAAATAAAACATATTCATACATTTTGTTTACTTTGAAGGATCATATTACTTTAAAGGTACAAATGATGACAAGGTCGATAGATAGACAGAATTAACTGTATTTTGTTTGTTTACTTAACAGGTAACATTAATAGCGAATCGTCAAGGATTAGGCAGCCATTTTTGATTTACCAAATGAAATTATCTAGACAGGTTTATTTTACTGTATATAATTAATGTTCGTGTTGAAGGTTAGTATTTTTAAGTGTCGTTTTGGTAGAGTGCATTAATTTTAACCCGTACACGTTTTATGTATTTAAGGTAGGTAGTATTTAATAATTCATATTGACAAACTTTAATGTTTAATCGAACATTATCATGGTCACGGACGTCACTCGGCTAACCGAAATATTGGTCGGATAATCTTTATTGAGTATGCGGCTATATGGGTATAGATGGTCTAGTAATCAGATCATTTATACGTCTGTTAAGAGTAAAAAGCACAATTTAATGTTACTCTGTTAAATGTACAGATTTTTTGCGTATTATACGAATCCAAACAAAAAAAAGAAAAGTGTCTGGCAAAATTTTATCTATCATAGCACGTTTTCGACCTGTAAAAACATTTCATAGTCTGCCCAGCTGGCAGTAAAACTACAAAAGGCGTCGCGTTACCGCCGTAGGTATGTGGCATTTGTGCTTATACGCATAGCAACTTTTGGATAAAAGGAGAAAATAAAAACATTTATAGATGTCATTTAAAAAGTACACAAAATATTACTTTGGTTCTAAAAATAAAATGACATCAGGAAATGCTTCATTATTGTAATGTAGTGTGTTTGCTGCGTAATACCACACTTTGCTGAATTTTAGGAGAATGAAGTCTGTTAATGGGTTGGTTAAGAGTTATTTAGCATTCACAATGAATAGTTTTTCTATCTTTATATTTTCCCATTGAAAAAGTTAAGAATGAGATGTACTTGGGAAAATTCAAAGTAATGAATTACTGAACATCGGATGACCGCAAGTTCTTGTGAATGTTCACAAGCACTTGTCTCACAAAAAAAATCAAATCTCTATACCTGAAAGTGAGATAAATGTACATATGTAAAAATATCTGAGACAAGTCTGTGCGTAGATGATGAATAAATGACAGTGAACTCAACGTCACTGCAATAACTGTTATGTTGTAGTGATACAAATCTGTATATCTGTATACTATCAATCTGGTTTGTTCTGAAAGTTTGCTGTTATACTTATATTATTATATTTGGATATTTGTATAATATTACACTTACTGAAATAGATTTTATTTGAGTAGGCATTCATATTTTCCCGAAATACGTTTTATCTTACATGCACGGTTACAGCCCGTAAGGCACCAATCATTTGATTATCTGGGGGTGTGGGGTAGGGGAGGGGGGCTATGTTTTTTTTTCTGGACGAACTTTCTTTTTCGCCTTCGGCAAAAGACAATCTATTTTTTTGGCGACAAGTCGAAAACAATTTTTTTCTTTCAATTTTAGCATTACATATAGTGGCAGCTGAGGGTGAAGCGAACATTTTTTTTCTCATGTTCAAAAACAAATTATTTTTTCTCCAAAAACGGAAACAAACTTTTTTTCCTAAAAAAATCCGTAGTCCCCCCCCCCCCCCCCCCCCCGAAAATCAAATTGTTGCTGCCTAACAGAGAATTGATGGAATTTTTACCGTTCTTATTTATATAAAACGAAAAACGAGATACATTGTACATGACTTATTTGTTTGTTTGTATATACGAGGATTTGTCACTTCGATTACCTGTTTGCCGAACTACAGGGCAGTGAATCGCTTGGTTACACGCCATTATTCCGACAGCCCATTAGTCCGACACCCCATTGGTCCGACAACCCATTAGTCCGACAACCCAATAGTCCGACAACCCATTGATCCGACAGCCCAATACTCCGACAACCCATAAGACCGACATTTAACAAGTCAGTACCAGGGTATCAGGTGAAAATAAAATTTGTCTGTCTGTATTATATTACGTCTAGATATGTAGTAACATATTCTAAGAAATAATTCCGTATATATAAAATAAGGCTTAGGTTGTTCGAATACTTTTTATATACTCAATTCGAAATCTGTATATAGAATATAACAGAAAAGAATACGTCATTTTCCAAACTAAAGGCTCTTTAAAGAACATATAAATCAAGAACAACCATTGAGGGTACGAGCTGCTGATGATACCCCCACCCAAACATTTCGTTAAACGGGAAATGTTTGAGTTGTGAATCATTGAATTGTAGTTTCTGAGAAAAATGTGACGACAATTTTCAACTTGGCTGTCATGTAATGAGTAATGAATTTGAAAACCCATCACACGACATAGCCAACTTCAATAAACCTTCAGAAATCCTTGTAATGTAGTTCCTGAAAAAGATGCAACGAAAATATTTATGGGACGGGCGGACGAACTGACGGATGGACAGACAGAGATAAAACAGTATACCCCCACTTTTTCAAAGCCGCGGTCTAATGATTGGGTCAATATTCCTGACATTAAGACATTACAATACTTGATATAATTATCTTTATAGAACTATAATCCTCAGTTACCAAGACAAAATACAAAAAAGCAACTAACACATTGATATCAAATAATAGTCAGTATCAAGACATGTACTATATAATTCAAAAGATCTAACAATATAATCATCATCCCCCTCCCCCCCCAATAATAGTAAAGTTTTCTTGTGTTAACATCGAACATTTATCATATTTATCTTACTTTTTAAAGTTCTTACATGTGCTAGAAATATGGTGAAAGAGTTTTTCCCTCAAATTATTATGAAGTGAGCATTCGATTAAAAAATGACTCTCATCCTCAACTTTATCAGCTGTACAAGTATCTAGCATTTTCAATTCTTTTAAAATGTAATGGAAGAGTACCGATTGTGAATTAACATATGAACTACCTTTCTTAAAATCAATAATATCTAAATATTTTTCTTCTTCTTGAAAACAATCTTTAAATGAAAAATAAGTGTCAAATTTCCAACAAAACACATAAAGTTTTTAAAATTAGACAATTTGACAAAGACACAAGCAGGACAAGAATGTCACACATTGTCTTAGTTTTTTTACTAGTTTGTTATTGGCTTTTATACTGCAGTCATTCTATTTGAGCAGTCAAAATGCGTTTACTGTATATTTTTGCGACAAAACTAATTTAAATAAAACTCAGATGATTGATACAAGGAGAGAA
Source organism: Mytilus edulis (assembly GCA_019925275.1). Classification (NCBI taxonomy): domain Eukaryota; kingdom Metazoa; phylum Mollusca; class Bivalvia; order Mytilida; family Mytilidae; genus Mytilus; species Mytilus edulis. The sequence continues at coordinate 42,150,817 of CM034352.1, forward strand.
AGTGTTGCGACCAAAGAGGGTGGGTAGTGTTATTCAACTCCGATATATTTATTTATGTAGTTAATAGTAGGGGAAACCTCACTCCTCTGATACGCGAAAGGGGGGACCGAAGATCTAGTTAAGTCTTAGATGCATGATTTTTTTTATTAGTTGTTAGTGGCTTTGAACTAGCTTTCAGATAACGGCGAGAACTCTCAGATCTGTTCCTAGTGTCTTTTTGTTGTCGGGATGTACAAGTACCCGGCCACGTCCACTTGTATTTTTGTCCATCTGATGAGTTAAACCTTTTTCAACAGATTTTTATAGTTCGTTCTTATGTTGTACTGTTATACCACTGTCGCAGGTTAGGGGAAGGGTTGAGATCCGGCTAACATGTTAAACCCCGCCACATTATTTATGTATGTGCCGGTCACAAGTCAGGAGCCTGTAATTCAGTGGTTGTTGTTTGTTTATGTGTTACATATTTGTTTTTCGTTCATATTTTGATACAAATAAGGTACTTTTTACATTTTCATATCGGGGCCTTTTATAGTTGACTATGCGGTATGGGCTTTGCTCATTGTTGAAGGCTGTACGGTGACCTATAGTTGTTAATGCCTGTGTCATGTTGGTCTCTTGTGGATAGTTGTTTCATTGGCAATCATACCACATCTTCTAATTTAAAAAGAGATAGATCAAGCCACACATGCAAAAATTAGCGAAATAGAACAGCACAGACTGATATTGGACATACAAACAACGAAATATAAAGATGGATAAAGTACCTTGACACGTAAAACGAATATTGGACGAGGATAAGGACTGAGCAGTTGCTATAAGCATGTGTATCAACTCAATATACTGAGACAAATATCCCGCATGCATGGAAAGAATATTTATAATCAAGACGGACAACCACACATACCATAGAGGACGGAGTTGGTCTTTTTAGAAAAAAAATACCCATACCCTAAGAAAAACGCATTGTCGGAATAATGGGCTGTCGGAGTAATGGGTTGTCGGAATAATGGGCTGTCGGAGTAATGAGCTGTCGGAATAGTGGGCTGTCGGAGTAATGGGATGTCGGAATAATGGTTGTCGGACTAATGGGATGTCACCAATCGCTTTATCAAATAATATGATAAGTTTTGGTTAAAGTTTCTTCTCTGCTATATGTAGTTATTAATTCATCAAACGAAGGTTTAATTATTTAGAATAAGTCATGAGGTAAGTCTTCTTGTTCAACACTTGGTCATGTCGGGGCTTAAAAAAGCTTATTATATGGTAGAAGTTTTCCTCATAGGCGAAGGGTATACGATGACATGTCATTTAGAATCTGGTAGATAGTTGTCTTATTGGCAATCATTCCGTATCTTCTTATTTTTCTACCACAGAACTTATAGTAACTCATTTCTGTGATACATTGAACATATACTTTATGAGATTCATTGTTGAAATTGATATATTATACCACAAATGTCTACTGTTAGATAATTATGTAGTTTTAGGTCAAATTAGTAGTGAGCTACGGTCCTGCCATAGACTGATAAACACATCTTGGCGTAAGCAAACTTGTGACAAAGTATTTTTTGGACATTGCTTTGTTGACAAGATCTCAAATTGCGCCAGTTTTGGCAGTTGTATGGCGCCAGTTTTTACAATTTGTATGAAATGATTGGAGTTTGAAGTCCTTTAGCAAATGGGAGAGATCCGTTTGCGCAAAAAATGCGTCCTTTTGCGGCACAACTTTTTTTTCTCCAATGCTACGTTTGCGCCACCTATTTTAAAATTATATGGGATCATTTGCGCCAAAGATAAAACATACGATTGCGCCAATTAGAATAAAAATGACTTCCCTCCTCCTTAATTCGGATTTTGAATCGGCGGATTACACAGCAAATGTTTCCTTTTCTGAAACTTATCATCTTCTTACTGTTGCTGCATGGGTACTTCTCAAATTAATGTATTTAACCAAAAACACAAACAATGAAGGATGAAATACAAAAAAAAAACCAACAACACAGTTCATTATAATTCCTGTGGAATGCTTCTGCTTCTGCTATAATATAATCAGAAAAAGCTTCTATTTTCTTATCTATTGGCATATCTTGTATAAATATTCAGCAAAGCAATAATTTGTATTCTCTCTGCGTACATTGATTGTCTAATGCATTTTAAATTATTTCTCTGTAGATGCTTATCTTCTTGGTGAAATATCTCCAAACATATGATACTTTTTAAGCCAAAAATAAGAATAAATATATATTAATCATTAATATTTATGATAGATATGTGTATATGTGAATTGGCACAAATGAGTTCCGAATATTGGCGCAATTGATACATTTGGAAAACAAAATTTGGCGCAAATGATACCCCTGAAAAACAGTAATGGGCGCAAAAGGACTGCTGCCTAGCAAATTGGGTAAATTCATAAATATCAATAGGGAGACCTGGCTTACTTTTATTTTGTGCACATTTGAGGCATGTTATTTGATAAATCGCTTATACAAGAAGAACATTCTGACAATACTCTTTGATTTTCAAATTAAAGGATTGAAAAAGGTGACATTATCATATGCGTAAGGTGAGCTTATGAAACAGTGTTGATACTGAACGAAAGAAATGTATATGTCCAGCACATGCATGCATATTACTTTTTCCCTGTAATTAAATATTAACGCGTGAATTGCTTGATGTTTATTCATTTCTACACAGGCTCTTTGTTACAGTATTTGGATACTGTGTGTTTTCATTGTTTGCACTACAAACTATATTAACATTTTCTCATTTCATACAATATGCAAATCCTTATTATGATTGTCTTACTTTTTCTTAATTTTATCAATACAGGAATAGAAATGGCTACGAGAAGTGAGAAAGAAAAACTTAGAATGAACTTTTATAAAAGCAACACCCTTTTTGTCGACATCGTAGCTAATACAAAAAGAGCATTATTAGAACATCATATAGCATCGGTTAAAACTACTTTACCAAAGTTTATTGATCAGCACCAACATGAATTACTACATATGTGCTTTGGGAATAAATCTAAAAAAGTTCTCGATGTGACACAACTAGAAATAATGTTTACAAAACTCGATACACTGGATAATAGCACAGACAAAGTAAATTTTCGTTTTATTACTAAGCAAAATCTTTCAGTTAATGATCTAGACATCACGCTACTTCGAATTCTGCTTGTTAACTTTTGTTCTGAAACTTTATGGGCAAATTGTTTATCGGACAGCATAACGCTGTATAATCTTTTAACAGAACACAAACACGACCTGTATCACCTGTGGAAATGGGACGAGTTGTGTTGCTGCTGCAATGGAAACGTTGTACTCCAAAGAAAACATTGTAAAATAAGTAAAGAGGATTGGTGTGCTTTATACCCCAAAGAAAACACACCACCATGTGCTAATTGTTCATGTCATGGTAAACCGGATGACATACATGTATGTGTGCGGAGGCCAGAAAAAGATATAACGCCAGAACACTTGCATTCAACACGCTTATCTTCACTAATTTTAAACAGATACTGTTCATTGAAAAAAGCGATTGAAAATTTGTCTACTGGGCGAAATAATGATTATGCCCATGCAGTAAGAGGATATTTATATGACAAAGAATTTGATACAATATTAGATAGAACATCTTTAGACATATTTACTATTGCAAAAGTGTGCAACAAAGAAAATGAAACAAGTGATATGTTAGAAGACTTAATAAACAACCCGTTGGATATAACGGAAGCAGAAAGGAACAGAACTTTTGTTCTCCATGAGCTTGAGACTAATCAAGAATTTCGAGAGGTAATAATCAACAAATTTTGGAAATTTAACGGAAAAAAATAGTTCAATATAATTGCATTTATATTCTTATAGTTAAGTTTTAATGGAAATGACGCTTAAAACGCATCTAGATTTCTTTTTAAAGCCTCGGTCACACCTTAACATATAGCTCGAACGGACGCCCAACGGATACCTTTTTTCAATCCGTTCATGTCCGTTAGACGTCCGTTCATATCCGTTCCATGTCCGTTTGGCGTACGTTTTATCCGTCGACACCCGTTCTGTCAATTGGAAGATTTTGAGCATGTTCAAAACTTTGAACGGCCTCCCAGCGGATGAAATGTCCGTTGAACGTTCGTTAGGCGTCAGTTTCGTTTCTGTTTTGTATCCGTTACTTGTTCGTTATGAATCCGTTGGAGGTCCGGTAGTCAAATTCACCAAACGGACTTCTACCGGACGTTTAACGGATAAAACGAATGTCGGTCGAATGTGAAACGGACTTCTACCGGACGTTTAACGGATAAAACGAATGTCGGTCGAATGTGAAACGGACTTCTACCGGACGTTTAACGGATAAAACGAATGTCGGTCGAATAACGAATGATGAACGGATCTGAAACGGATAACTGCCAATTGAAAATTTCGCGTCAAAAATGCCAATTTTGGTATGACAGATTTCTTAAGTTTCTTGAATTTTTATTATTCATAATAGATTTTAGAGTAAGGGCACGTCTTCACAATCAAGCAACTCGTATTCAGGCCAGACAGTGCCCTTTGGTGGCATTTTGAAGAACAAACCAAAACAAGTTACACAGAAACATTTTGAATATTTATGCGATTTACATGTATTATTATTGTCTCCTTTAATTTTTCCGATTATCTTGTACCTCCGTTTTATCCGGTACGCTTATGTTAGGTGTCCGTTATATGCGGTACTCGTCCGTTAGATGTACGTTCGACATCCGTTCTGTCCGGTATGTTTCCATTTCTCGTACGTTGCATATCCGGTGTGTGTCCGTTATGCATTCGTTAAAAGTCTGTTTTATTCGGTCGGTACATCAACGGATCCCAATAGATAACAATTTAGTCAACGGACAATTAACGTTTATTTTCATCCGTTAGGCGTCCGTTCGTGCTATCCGGTAAGGTATGACAGAGGCTTAAAACATTGACAAAATTGGAATTAAATTAACTTTTAATAAAATTTCTTCATATGAAAATTGGTATCATATTTCGACGATTTCAAAGACCGTTTCAGGCATTCAAACATATATTTGAAGTGGTCAATTTACTGTTGTACCTTTATACCGACTGATCTTCAAATAAGAGCTGATTAACATATTTAGTATGTGCAACTCTATTGTTTTATTTTTTACCTAAACAAAGGTAAGTTTATATGTCAAAGACTTCTCTAGTTGAAAAATTAAGTGTCAAAATATCAATTTGAAAAGATATAGCCACTTACTTGTATAACGAACAGAAGCTAAGATGAATTTGCAAATATATGATAATGTACTTTTCAAATATTAGCGTTTTCCAGCAGTCAAGAAAGATTTATTGAAGTAATCATTTTTCTCAATGTATATCTTCCCGTGTGTACTGACATAGTTCTTTCAAACCATTGCTCACCACAATTCAAATATGCTGCCTTAATCATGATCTATAATAACTCGCAGCAGAAATAAATTGTAGAAAAATAAAAGTAGTTTGTTTCATCAGCTTGTTTCATCAGCTAAAATATATTCTAACAACGGTGGTGCAAGAGTCTTAGGGTTGACCTTTATTTGTAGGTGAATTAAGAATTTACGCTAATAGGGACTTTGAAATTAATGATTATATATAAATAGGATCAAAGAAAGAATGCTTTATTGTTTTGGACCAATCGGAATTAAGCGTTTTTTTCATCGGCAATTCGGGATGATCCACTATCGTTCTCACGAAAACAATACAACTAGGCTCGATTTGATATATTTCAAACAATTGCCTCTCATATATAGTATTTCAATTAAATCTGAAAACATTTTCTAAAATAAAAAATAACAATTTGAAACGTTATTCGAATATTATATGTCGTCATTGCTATTACATGTATAAGAGTAATTGTAAAACAGCATTAAGCCATAATTTAAACAGACATTACTTTTTAAATTGTTATTTGGATGGAGAGTTGTCTCATTGGCACTCACACCACATCTTCCTATTATCTATGTTAATTTTGAGCAATGAAAATAACAAAAGGATTATTTACTTTCAGCAAAAATAAGCACGTACTAATTGTCAGTCACATGCACATAACTAGTTGTTTGCTTTCAGGAAATATTACAAGATTTTAAGAAATATTCGAAAATGAACGGACGATCTCTTAGCAGTACCGAAGAAGACATAAGATACATCATAGAACGTGTTGATGGTCGTTATAAGAAAATGTTTAAAATACTGAGTAAGTAAAAGTTTTAAATAAGAGAAAAAAAATAAATATTATTATCATATATCTCTTAAAATACTTGAATGGGATGAGTTCTTTATAATTTAATTTCTTGTAATGTTAAAGACCATGATTGCGAAACTACTCAAGTTAAATGTACCATGGATAAAATGTGTCAATTTTCACAGTGATACATGCATGCGCTATACAATTGAATTGAATCCTGGGGTTTTGAGCAAGTTGAAATCTTAATAACTTTTGGATTGATTATAAGGATGAGACAATTTTTTTTAGGTTTATAATTCGTAAATTTACCTGACCACTGACCCACAAACGTTATTCATTTTTTGAGTTAACACAGCAAAAAAATACATGTGGTTATTCCATAATAAATCAATGGTCAACCAATAGACGATCGCAACTTGAATAATGCGTGTATGCTGACCGATTATCTTCGTTTACAGAGGGTACTTGTAAAGTGCGAAACGAACAAGAAACGGAACGGAACAGAAAAAAACGAAACGAAACGAATAAGGGCAAAACGAAACAAAATACTACAAAATGAAACGAAATAATTATTCATTTTATAATTTTAAATTATCTAATTAAAATATCTGACAGGTGTTTTATATAAATACAATATGTTTGTGTGTTGCAAAGTTTGCATGCATCTAAATTTCATTGTTTTAGTGGGAACAAATCAAATAAAGCCAACAGAGGGAGTGAAAACTACATTACTTTTTTCTGAAGAAATTCATTCAATTTGTATTCATATGCTTTTAGATTACGGATTTCAGCTTATATTAAAAGAGGGAAGTTTTGTGGCGGGTCAGTTCAAAAGAAAGGCAAACAAAAAGTTGGGTAAGTTAAATATGCAGACATCTTTTATTCTTTCACTTTCGTTGGGTAGTCCACATTAAAAAAAAAGAAGAATAGATTTTACTTTATTTTATACTTTTTGAAACTTTGCGTATTAAAGGGAGTATCTCCAAGTAGTTAAAAGAAACAGTTGAAGTTATAAAGACATTTTCAAGATTATTTTCTATTTTATTTTACAGCAGGAATATGATATATAAAACAAGCTCGGTGACCTATCATTTTTATTATGTTTTTGAACATATCACAATACAATCCAACTACATTCTGGCAAATGATGAAAAAACCCTACACAGTCGGAAAGCTGACCACGGTTTGACCCCATTTCTTAAAACAACAATGGAGGTCATGTGATTACCATATATGGGCATTTTTTAACAAAAAAAGTGAAGCCCGTTTTTTGGAATTAAAAGTTTTGGCATGAATTAAAACTTATTTGCTATTAAGGGATCATTCTTGAATAAATAAGAAGTATATCGATCTACTCAATTATGGATTAAACTAATTTTTTCTCTCAAAATGTGTCTTCAAAGTCTATAGGTGTTGACCAAAAAAAACTAACATCGTAATTTTCATTCTTAACTTATCTGGAAGCTATGCTAAATTAAAATAATGTTATGTAACATAACTTGGACTATGATATGTCATATTTGTGCCATTTGGTACGCTGTAATACGCAAATGTGTCACTTCGATGTGTCGATATTTCTGACAAGGCGGGTTGATAGTAATTTACGAGTTACGTCCCTTTGTTTGACACTCATGAACAAACTATTATTGAATTAAGAACCATATGCTGTTACTTACATGTGGATATTATTAACATATGTTAACTAAATATATTTTGATACTAAAGACATGTGTAAAAAGTTGAGAAACACATCGTTTGTATAAGCTTGCATATATGTAACCATGGACATATTTGTTCCTTAGATTTTATTTGTTTGTTGAATGATCATATTTATGTAATCTTATCACGACTGTTATGGGACTGAGATAGCGTTTCGCCTCAATGTAAGCCAACCAAGGAACAAACACACTGCATACAACGACATATGCCAAACATGAATTTTCTTGCGACAGAAGAATTTCATGATTTACGACGTTAAAATATAAAAGAGAGTGAGGGAGATAACGCAACAATTCTAATATTGTGTTAAACCCCCCCCCCCCCCCCCCCCCATACACACACACACACACACACTTTCGTCCCTAAATTACGATAAAACACAAAAATAGTGAAATAAACACCCAAAATATATTACAGGACTTGTTGAATAATCCAGATGTCTAAATGTGTATGTAAAAAAATAAAAAAAAGATCCAGAATTCGTTGATCTGTAACTAAAGCTCGAGTGCTGATTTACAATAGGGGTGCACCCGATCTGTCTCTACTCTGCATACATATTCCTAAGCCAGAGACAGAGACGTGATAACCGTTAGCTTATACAAGTTTTCAGGGTTTATTATCAGTATAACTTGTTGCTTGTTTGCTTTCGCCTTGATGATACATTCATACATCATTGAAAATGAAGAAAAACTTCCTGTAATACGGAAAAAAATTATTATGCATTTCATTGAAAAGGCACAGGAGACAAACATCTCCTGACTTTATTATATCAAAAGTTTTGGATTTGACACATATAAAAATGATAAAGGTATTTCATTTGTTTCCGTCGCGACAAGCTGACCATTTTAACTTGAGGTTGCACAATACAAAGATTTTATAACTCCAACTCCTTAGTTTTAAAACGCTGTAACTTTCTTTGTAATGCTTGAAAATTTATAAAAGTGCAAGTTATGGATAGCTAACATGTTACTCTTTCAAATTTATTCAATGTTAGAATAATGCAATAATTATGTAAACAATTATAATGTTAACCGGTCTAAAATATTTAAATTGAAATTAGCTTCTGCATATGTCTTCCTAGAGGGTTGATTGTATTCTATGTTGTTCCTATGGCCATTATCTACAAAAGGGTGTCTCATATTTCAGATAGAATGTATATAACAAATTTTACACCTAATTAAACATTATCTTCTTTCGTGTGGTAAGGATGTTTACACTAATTAGAGATTAATGAGAGATTGGAATACCCTAGGGACAATTTGGGACACCCTTTTGAAGCCCATGTGTTGATTGAGATTTCGTTAACATTTTTGTTTAGTTAAAGAGATGATGGAGCTAAATCCATTCAAGTGAACTTACCCAGATTTTGCGACTAATTACATAATAATTGATTATTCGAGATGGCTTGTAAAACTAAGATTTATTGGCAGTATTGACCACAGCTTTTTATTATTAACACAAATTTAAATATGTACACATATAGATTCAACGATATATATTGTTCAACTAGATAGATTCATAGATAACTAGATTCATAGATGTATAGATCATTTTTTGGTTACCTCTGGCAACCTATAGATAACTAGATAGATATATATAGATAGATAGATGTATGATCCTGGGATACAGCGATCAACTAACTTAGCTGTTGGATCCTGGGATACAGCGACCCACAAAATGTACTTTTAATATCACTAAAATATAGACAACTGTAACTGTAGTTTATCACACGCAGCGAAGTTGCCAAACACATTTTTCACTTTTTAACGATCAAGTGTCTATACAACCAGCATCTAACTGACTACTGCAATTTTTGACATCACATGGCAAATCATCAATGGAGAAGAATTTTTCATATTGGAACTCTAATTACTCGTATATACATGTACCTGAAAATAAAAAGAACAAAAGAGCAGTACCCAAACAAAACTACATGGTTTAACTATATATAGTGGAGGAAGGGTGGGTATTTTCAAAATACTTCTCTCTGTATTGTAATTATACACGTCTGTTCACTTGCAGCTCAAAGTTAAAAAGAACGCTAACGTCAAATTGACGTCACCATTATACATCTTATCGACTACATATGAATTTATAAAGAAAAGCACTGCAACGGACAAGATTAAAACTTTCCACTAGAATAACGGTATATATCAAACTCAACCGTACCGGATCAACCGCCACTAAAGTGGGGATGAAGCTGCGATAGGACTGTGGCCAATACTGTTTTAAAATTATCTACGATATACACATACTAGTACCAAATGTATCTAGATATGTATAAGAACCAGAACAAATAAACATTTCAAGCGCACCTCGCAAATTATTTAGAAATATGTCATTTCCTAGATCAGTCAAATGAACACCATCTTCCTTTAAAAAAGTACTATTAGGAAGAATATCTGGATACTTTATATAATGTCCCCCATTCTTTAACACGGATGATGCAATGGCACTATTTATCCTAATTCTGCATGCCATCATGCTATCCTAACTTTTTGAATGACGCCAATTTGTTCTGGGTAAAATCTGAGACCAGACAATCGAACTATTAGGTAGATAACTGTGTACCTTCTCCAAGGTGGCCTTGATTTCATTCCTTAAAAACCCTAATTTTGTCTTCCCCAAATCAATTCCAGCAATATGAAGGACAAGATATTTCGGCGCTTTTTCATATTTCATCAGTCTTTTTATTGTCGATTCAAAATCTTTTAAACCCATGCCACCATAGCCTTGCCACCCAGTTTTAACTCCTATTCTATGGAGACCTAAATTTACACCACCTGTTCTACTTCTTGCGTGTACAAATGCATTTCTTTTCAAAGATGAGCCTACTATCCATACTGACACTTCTTGGCCTACAATTTAATACATGTATGTATTGACATGAAATATACTAATTGACCATCAAATTCAACGAAACTATTCAAAATTGTGGTATTCGTATATAAATTTTGAAAGTATCAGAACTCCAACGACCCATTACTTTAATTTGCTCGTCAGAAAAACCAAGCATAGTTGCTGAAGTAGCACTACCGATTCTAAATGAGTGCGTCCCATACTTTGATTGATCAAAACCAATATACCCCAGGGCTTGTTTTAGAATTCCTGAAAACTGATATCGAGTCACCGGAGAGCCATGAAAGTGGCAATATAATTGACCACTAATTCGAGGTCGAATCTTTAAATATTCTTGCAGTAATTTTACCGGACAAATTCCAACATCTGATTGTCGGGCCATAAAAGTCCCTCGACCTAGCTGGTCTGTTTTTGAAGATGCCAAGTGTATTTATATATTATGATTAGTAACCTCCACATTTTCAATTTTAATGGCATGATTAGACCCTTCCCTGCCACATGCAGTTGTCATTCTACCAACTCGCAGAAATGCAAAAAATCCCATTGAAAAAGCACTAGAAAATAAGACAGCTTCATATCTGGAGCTACAAAATGCGGGCAAAATCTTTATAATATTTTTTAACAGATGTATAGTAATAGGTAATCTACTGTCAGGTCTCTTTAACTTTGACCTTGCCATTCCATCAATCATTTTCTTTGCAGCAAATAATTGAGACATATCTTCGTAATTATTAATCTTGTTATAAAAACTGATAGCTGAAATATAACATTCACCGTAGATGGAGCCATGTCCAAGCAAGACACGTATGCAATGAACTGAGTAATGTGGTTCAATGGTATTGGAAAACTATGATCTAAATCAAAACTATCCCTAAATTTAGCCAAAGCATTTAAAGCTCGTTGATAAGCTTGAATTGTATTAGGAGCAGGCGAACAATTAATTAATCTGTTTGTTTCAAACTCAATATCAAATCTCTGAACTCTTCTGGGTTGTGTACTGGAACCGACTCGGCCCCGGGTGCTAGTTCCCGGAATCTCTTCAACTGAAAACGAGAAATCGAGTCTGCAATTTCATTTTTACAACCATTGATATGTTGTGCTTTAAACTGAATATTGTGCTGCATTGTAAAAACAACAAGGGGGCGAATAAATGCCATAACACGCTTCGACTTGGCAGTTCTTTTATTGATAATGCTAACTAAAGGCATATTGTCAATTCGAAATAACATCTTTCGATTTGGGAAATTTGATGCCCATATAAAATAGCTAAAACAATTGGAACCAACTCTAAAACAAAGTAATATCCCTCATGATTGGCATATTTGACCATGCTTCCGGTCATTTATATTGTGCCAATTTACCATCAAAATATGCACCACAACCTAAATCAGAGTTACCACAGCTGTCAGTGTACAAATGCAACGTTTCATTTGTTATCCACGTGTTTTCTGATAGATAACAACCTCCGTTGAAATGTTCCAGAAAAATCAGCCAAATTTTTGCATCTTCTCTGAGATCATTATTTATTCTAATTAAATAAAAAGGCTTTTTATTTTTTATAGACTCTATGACGTCATAAAACCTGCGAAGGAAAGCCCTAGACGAAGTAATCGCCCTTGAACAGAAAGCCATCAAACCCACTACTGATTCTAAGTCCTTGTGTGTAATCTTTTTATTCAACAAAATCGGTTCAAGTAAGGACTTTAGCTTTAACAATTTGTCTTGTGGTATTCTGACAACCATTTCAACAGTGTCAATGACCAATCCTTAAAATTTAAAGATGTTACAGGTCCAACTGATTTTTCCGAAGCAATCGGAACACCTAGTTCCTCACAAATATCTGAAAAAGTGTCTAGCATCATTTGACATACAGGTGTATCCTCAGGGTCTCCAAATAAAAAAATCATCCAAATAATGCACAAGTGATTTCACTCCACTCCGTTCAACTACTAACCAGTGTAAAAGGTCGAAAACTTATTGAATAAATAACATGAAATTGAACATCCCATAGCCATACTTTTATTTACAAAGAACTTTTCATCAAAACAAATCCCTAACAATTCAAAATCTGATGGGTGCACTGGCAGCAAACGAAAAGCGGACTTTATGTCCCGTACCCCAATCAATGCAGACTTTCCAAGTGAGTTTACCATTTGTATAACTTCATCAAAAGATGCATATTGAACGGAATATTCATCGCGATCAATAAAATCGTTGACCCCGGAACCTTCCGGATATGATAAATGAGATATTAACCTTCAACCTTTCTCTTTTGGTACTAGACTGATAGGAGAAGTCCTAAGAGTAGAAATAGGCTTTTATAAAAAAAAAAAAAGGACCAGCCATCCTACCTGCTTTTACCTCCTGATCTAACTTATCCAACGTTTCAATTTTATGACAATTTGCCGACTGTAAATTTTTGGAAATAAAATTATTCTTGGACCTGAATATTTCAAACGAAAACCACATAAAAGTCCTTCGTATAATTCTTTTGCTACACCTGCATGCGGATATGCCCTCAGCATATTTTTCAAAACACCAATCTTAATAGGGTTCTACCAAGTCGCCATAGTTCTGATATTTGGTCTAGATCTTGCTTGTGTGAACTGTGTGGCATTTCTTGGGGAAAATCTGACTCTTGACTCGGCGCTCCTGGGGCGAAATTGAAACTGGGACCCTGCTCTATACTGAGCCCCGGGTACCCGAAACTGAAACTGAGAGCCTGTGTTATATTGTGTATTACCAACATGTGGTCTCACATTTCCCAGTTGTCTTTGACAGTTTATAATTGGATGTGAACCATTACACCTTAAACACAAATGGCTATAAAAGCAAGGTGTTTTCCAACAGCTTCCCTCATAGTTATAACTATAGCATTTGTTCCCATGACCACTACTGTCTTGAATATTTCTATTAGATACATTTAAGGACACATTTGAGATAGTATTCACTGGTTGCATATATACCAACCAAAGCTCATTGTCTATATTACTCCATAAACTGGATGGTTCATGAGCTACTCTTAGTCTATATTGCTCATCGTAATTTTTCCAACCCATACCTTGGTTTCTTTGAGCCCCAAGGCGTATTGTGTGCATGTATTTTAACAATTCCTTAAATCGGTTTACGTGCACAGCACAATAAATATAAATAAAAATGGGTGAAAGCATCTGTCCACTTTTCAATATTTGTAATTTTTGATTGTTGAGAAATGGGTTGTAAAATGAATTCCCCTTGAGCCCATATCAACTTTTGTTTGTCAGAACCCGTGTTGACGAATGATTTAATAGACAAGCTAAATCTATGAATTCCCCTTTCAATATTTTTTCTTTAATTGACTGTGTTACATTTATGCCAAGATTCTCATGAACACTTTCAATTCTATTGGGAATTTGTACATACTCATTATTGGTCACATTACCTGTTTGTGACACAAAATGTGTGTTATCAACAGTTGGCTTGGGATTTATTGCTCGTCTTGGTTGCCATGGTAACATGTCCGGAATGTGGACGAAGTTGTCCTGATTGCTAGAAAATGTTAGCATCAACATTCTTGTCGTTGATACTGTTGCAGTTGTTGGTATGGCAGCGCCGTCATGTCCAGAAGTTGTAAAGATAGCCTCAGGCCTTGTAACCGTCATAGATGATTGTACTGACGCCCGTGACGAAACTCCCTTCGACATGTACACTACCGGGGTCCTTCTTACTCCAGCTCTCGCTGATGCTGTACGCTTCCTGGTACCTCTTCTCAACATACTGAAACTCACAATTAGATTTATTTATTCATTTATTTTTATTAAATTTATTTATTTACTTATTTCAAATTTATTCGTTTTGTTTGTGTGTGTAACCAAAAGTCTTTAATCAATGACAAAATATCTTACAGCTGTTGCCGTTCAAACGATGTCAGGGGCGTAGCTTGGGTCTTATATATAGTGAGGCAATTGGCCGAGCGAAGGGAGGCGAAAAAATTTGAGCCGAGCGGAGCGAGGCTAAATTTTTTTTAGGGGTGTTTGAGGGCCTGAAACGCGTTTTCCTGGATTTAAATGTATGATTTGTGATCACAACCTAATGCCATATCGCCATATCGCAACATATCTATATGAGGAAAGTTAGTCTTGATACAACACTGTCTTTTGGGATGACAAGTACTAAATATTAAATAAATAGTGTATTCGTCTCGAAAGTATACCTCTTATGCATTGTATGGGATTCTCTTTTCACATGTAAATAATATGACAGTGTACTATTTTTTGCAATTTTAATAAGTTAACACCTGTGTACAAGTACATGTAGTTATCAAATTATTATTAATGTTAGAAATGTAATGGTCCAAGGCGACGTTTTTTGGTTTCATCAAATTTTCTCATAATCTTCTCTCTACAAACGGTGATATCTCTATGTATGAAGAGACTAGCCAGTCCAGAAAGTTGGTCTTCGGTCATCGTAGATCTGCTCCAATGTTTTAATCGTCTCATCGCAGAGAAAGACCTCTCACAGGGCACGGATCCTACAGGCATTGTGAGCAGCACTCTAAATACTGCATGAACATTGGATAATAATTGGGGTCTGCAAGTTGAATTGCCGTTTCCAAAGACTGATTACCGGTATCTTTATCTCTGTTTTGGAGTCCGGAACAGAACATTTTCCACCGTTCAAGTTCTCTAACAAACCCTGGAGAGTCTGGCATATCCTCCTCATATCTGACTTGGATATCGGCAATTTCCTCCTCAGTTATGTTCTGAAGGCGACATGGCAGCAACTGAAACGCCAAGAAAGATGGGCGTGTTTGTTCAAGAAATTTTAAATATTGTACTGTTTGTATATTTGTCTCATGTTTGTGTGTCGGTTTAAAATAGCCCTACAGAGCTTATGTTATTTGTACATGTAGTTACCGATTTAAAAAACAAAAAAGGGGTGTAAATATTTCTACCGATATGTCTCCGACCGCGGACTTTCTCTTTTTTTTATTGGGAACACACATTAGTATGTCACAGGGGTGGATCCAGGTTTAAATACTAGGGGGCGAAACAATGACAAGTATATGCTAAAAAAAGAGAAAAGTGCATGTTTAGGGGGCGTATGCCGGGTTCGATCCTCTCCCATTTTTTCTTCCATCTGAATCCGCGCCTGTGTCATACACAATTTAAAGATCTACGATCTATACACAATAAATCGGATATAATGCTGTCATGATACTAAAGAACTATTATATATTAATTTACCCGGATCCATATTATCCGTGGATTCTGCAGTGACTGTCTTTCTTTTTTTATTAAGATATTTGTCCATGATTTCCAATTTTGGATCGTCAACAACTTTTTACAAATTTATAATACCAATGACGGGCGACAATGTATGTTTCCGTAAAAAAGCTTCACAGAAAAAGACGATGATCTAGTATTTTCTACATGAAATAAAACTAAGTGTCAAGTACATGAAAATATTTCATATTTTTTTTTTTTTTTTGCCAAAAAAAAACTAGTGAGGCAGTTGCCTCATTGCCTCAATGGAAGCTACGCCACTGGATGTATTATCGTTTTTGTTGAATTGATAGTATGTCGTGTTCTACGAAGTAATTACTTCCGCAGCAGAATCACTGGGTGAATTATTCACCAAATATAAAGTCACCACAAACATCATTTCTTCAACTTAAGTCGTATTGTGATTAAATAATTTTTCTTTTATTTCATATTCGGCACCACGTGGCGGCCACGCCGTTTCGAAATTCAACAATTTCTAACTATTTTACAATTTTTTTATTAAAACATTTTTTTGTATTATCCATATATCTCTTTGCCTATTATACATATATAAAATACCAACTTTAATATCCGCTATAGTAATTCAACTTGATATTTTCAAAATACTTCTCTCTGTATTGTAATTATACATGTCTGTTCACTTGCAGCTCAAAGTTTTGAAAAGAACGCTAACGTCAAATTGACGTCACCACTATACGTCTTATCGACTACATATGAATTTATAAAGGAAAGCACTGCAACGGACGAGATTAAAACTTTCTTCTAGAATAACCGAATTTATGTATATTACATAAATTCTATTACATAATAATTGCACAATGAAACTGTTGCATTCATTTAAAAGATTAATCTTTTATCTATCTATGACACGGGTTATGTTCTTCTCATATAATGTTATGATGGTATGATACTAAACCCCAAACGGGAAGGATTGTGCCTGATGTTCATATGATGAAATCATAATCTTTCATTCAGTTTAATTGAAGTCTGGAGCTGGCATTTCAGTTAATTGCTAGTAGTCTGTTGTTATTTATGTATTATTGTCATTTTGTTTATTTTCTTTGGTTACATCTTCTGACATCAGACTCGGACTTCTCTTGAACTGAATTTTAATGTGCGTATTGTTATGCGTTTAGTTTTCTACATTGGTTAGAGGTATAGGGGGGGAGGGGGGAGATCTCACAAACATGTTTAACCCCGCCACATTTTTGCGCCTGTCCCAAGTCAGGAGCCTCTGGCCTTTGTTAGTCTTGTATTATTTTAATTTTAGTTTCTTGTGTACAATTTGGAAATTAGTATGGCGTTCATTATCACTGAACTAGGATATATTTGTTTAGGGGCCAGCTGAAGGACGCCTCCGAGTGTGGGAATTTCTCGCTACATTGAAGACCTATTGGTGACCTTCTACTGTTGTTTTTTATTTGGTCGGGTTGTTGTCTCTTTGACACATTCCCCATTTCCATTTTCAATTTTATTCCTCTCTTATTATTTTTTATGCATTCATGAGAAAGTTACAGCATTTCATAGGTTAGGGAGCTACCATTTGATTTTTATGGGGGGGGGGGGGGGGGGGGGGGGGCTAGGATGAAATTTGAAAAAAATAGGCAGGACAGGAGTTTTGAGTTAAAAAAAAAGGCAGGATGAGACACTTGCAAAAAAAAAGAAGCCAGGACGACAATTTAGGTAAAAAAAAGTCAGGATAAACTAAAAAAAAAAAGGCAGGATCGAACAGAGTGAAAAATAAAAAGGCAGGACAGAGATTACAGTAAAAAAAAAGGCAGGACAAAATTTTTCATCCTAGCCCCCCCCCCCCCCCCATAAAAATCAAATGGTAGCTCCCTTAATGATTGGAAGTAAACAAATATTTGTATTGTGCTACCTTAAGAGGATGCAGGTAAAGTTATATTCAATTTGTGTTTTGCAAGCTGGTTATCACAACAATCTCAGTTTCTTATCACCAACGAATGTCGGTAAATATGTTCGCCTATTAACTAATATATCTTTTGACATTAAGTAATAAAAACCAAATTTTATAAAGATATATGATAGAAAGTGAAAAGGAAATAAATCAATATACCAGCATCTTTAAATGGTATGTACGCAAGAAATCAAACAGTAACTTTCAACGAAGAAAGTTAGTATAAAAACCTTAAATTATACAAATACTTTAAAGGACATTTAACTTAAATAAGAAGACATATATTTTGTCATTCCCTCCGCATCAGCAATATAAGAAGTCCTTTATATTCAATTTAATTTTAATTTTGCATTTGAATTTTTTGTAGATAGTGACGATCCTCTGGTAAGTGAAGAAAAACCTTATCGTAGTCTTAGATATATCATATTTTGTTTGTTTGATGTTTTTCCGCTTTGTAGCGATTTGATGAGTTAAGCCCATTTCAACTGATTTTATAGTTTGAACTTATGTCGTGCTGTGACACCACTGTCCCAGATTAAGTTGAGGGTTGAGCGCTCAGATACATGTTTAACCCATCCATATTCTATATGTACATGTTTCACTTCAGGCAACTATAGTTCACTGATTGTAGTTGGTTTATGTCTGTCATATATGTGTTTCGTGACGAAAGTATACAAAAAGAATCTGTCGCAATTGTATGCTATTGATTTTAATAATCCCGTCATGTGTAACTTATCTCGAGTTCTGAGACATGAACAGTTTAAACCGTGCTAGAAATATTGCATGAACAGACAAAAAGGAAGTTCACATAAATAATCGAAAATATGATTTTATGCACATTTTCATATTTCTTGATCTAAACAAAACACGTTATTTTAACCCGTTTCAAAGTATATTTTTTTTTATCTGCAGTTAAAGTTGAACTGTCAGATGTTAAATGTTTGTACTTACAACGTTAACTAAATAGTTGACATGCGTGGAGACTGACTGCCCTGCTGCGTTAAAACATATGCCGCTGATTTGCAGAGCAATATACATATACATAATTAAATTATAGTAGCATATCAAAGTAGTAACAGTGCCAATTTACTGCACTATTGATAGTTCTTTACACTCAAATTAGAACACAATATTCATTTCAGATAGTTTGAGTTGAGTCAATTTTGATCGATTTTTACAATTTGTTCTTATGTTGTGCTGTTACTCCCCTGTTCTAGGTCACAGGAAAGATTGAGCAATCTCAAACAAGTTTTACCCCGCCAAATCCATTTTGTGCAGGTCCCTAGTCATGAGCCTGTAATTCAGTGGTTGTCATTTGATCATGTCTGTTATATTTGTTTTCGTTGATTGTTTTGTTATAATTAAGGACGTTGGTTGTTTTAATTGTTTCTCATTTTCCATTTCGTGGCCTTTTATAGTCAACTAAAGGGTATGAGGTTTTCTCATTGTTACAGGCTGTACCATGTTTTGAAAATTTTGGATTTAAGTTAGGCGTCTCAATTTTTTGTTTCGAGTGTAATAAGCCTAGTGTAGCCAACACGCGCGTATGGCGTACAAAATTGAAAACCTGGTATTTACAATGAGTTATCATTCATTTAGAGAATTATATTCTAGTCTACAATGCTTGAATGTAACCAATAGCATAGATGATTATACATCTGGTCGAACAACATAGTAGAAAGTCCCTAGTTATATTGTGTAAAATAATTCTGTTCGGTGATTCATTGAACCATTGAATAAAATTAAAATTTGTTTGATCCATTTTACATGTATTACATCACTTTTATTTCTATCTACGTATGAATACATAACATACCATAAAGGGAGTTGCGGGACTATTCTCGCAATTTAAATTTTTCTGAAATAAACTAAATTTTTTTTTTAAATTTATTTATATTCACTAGATATTTTTTACAGCTTTTATTTCACAATAACTTTACCACATATATAGTCAAAATGATATTAAAAAAAAATCAATAAATTATTACGGATATTTCAAAACAATCTTAAAAAAAACGTAAGCTAATATATTCCAGACAACAATGCAACCAGAAGACGATACAGACACAGTATATCATCACGAAGGTAGCTATAAAGGACTTTTACTAGAAGTGTTTGATACCAAAAGTAGATTATACTTGAAAATCAAGAAAAACACTGTAACGAAAAGTTGCACTTTTCTTTCAACAAATATTTTTTGTCATGACATAAGAAGTTTTAATGTATTCTTTTCTTTATGGGAAACGGCAATTATAGAATATACTAGAACTAACCCGTGATATCGCGGGTCCGTGACTGAATTAAGGTATATGACTATGCGCAAGCCTTATTTTAGTATTAGTATTATCATCTGATAAAGTCATGCCGATTATAAGATACACAGTTTTTCTCTGCTTTCAAATCTTTCTGTTGAACCCGTCGAACTGGAACTTATCAATTATTGGTAATATTAATTATTTGGAAAACAAAAGGTCCTGGAATGGAGTATTTTTTAATCAACAACATTGTCCTATATTAGTTATAAATAAAGATGAATTCTTTGATTCGCTGTTTTACATCATGTATGCCCACTAACAAATTGAAAACTGTTCCTCATTTTTAGTCTTGTTATCTTAGAAAGTCTTACTGATTAAAATACTACTATAGGTAGCTATTTGACAATTTAGTAGTGTCAACCCTGTGATTATGACCCGTGTATATAGCATATTAACCCTGAATACACCGTTTGGTGGTGCGCCTGTCAGATGCGGAACGTACAGATTAGGTAATAGGTAACAGGTGAATATACTATTGGTATCGGTATCGGACTCGACCCGGAACTTCTTAATTATTGGCAATATTAATTACGTGGAAAACAAAAGGGCCTGGAGTGGTGTAATTTTCAATCTACACATTTGTACTATGTTAGTGATATATAAAGTTGAATTCTTTGATACGTCGTTTTTACGTGATGACGGCTGAAAAATTGGACTTCGTAATTTTAGTATTATAGATATCAGTCATTGAAATAAATCATACATAATATAACTAAGCTTTATGGTTGCTGATTGTATTTGAAATGACTTTATACATATTGAATTGCAGAAGGAGACAAATTTATTTGTGGCGGATGTGAAACCGTTTTCAGAAGTTCAGACAAATTTAATAGACACAAATCATCGAAGCAGTGCTACAAGCAGGTTAGTATGTATCTTGTATACGATCTATGTGCTCCGAACTTTGAGCATTTAAGCAAATCGTTTCCTTCAAAAGTTATTGATTCTTTTAAGGATGGACATCGAAAATATTGTAAACTGTGAATATATTAGAAAATCGACATAAAGTCCGAACATTTAATGTTCTTAACATGATTCGTGAATATCGTTTCAATTTAATTTCAATGAAACATATCTCTTTACCTAATACACCATTTAAATACACATGCATTATTTTAATATTCTTTTTTATTTCTAATAATTCTTTTTGCAATTTTATCTTTGTCTATGAATTAAGGAGACAAAAAAGTCGATGGGGGAACACAAATTGTAATTCAAAGTGCCAACGTGTTACTTGAAATGACAGGTTATTTCACAAATGGAATGATTTCAGGTCTTACCCAAAATACAATGAAACCTGTAACGGAGCAAATACAAATATCATATTTTAATCGTACTTTGATCGGATTGGATAATATTCTATAAGTAGAAGATGCTTGATTGGATTTTTATTTATTTATTTGAAATACACCAAAACCTTATAGAAACA
The DNA here is from genome assembly GCA_019925275.1 of Mytilus edulis. Taxonomy (NCBI): domain Eukaryota; kingdom Metazoa; phylum Mollusca; class Bivalvia; order Mytilida; family Mytilidae; genus Mytilus; species Mytilus edulis. The sequence continues at coordinate 42,172,528 of CM034352.1, forward strand.
ATAGTTTACGAAAGATTTCATGAAATATTTTCCAATAATGGTATGTTTATTTTGAAAAAGGTTAACTTGATATGTTTCCATATCCTTGCAGTCCTTGCAATATCTCTTTGGGAGGAAAAGCTAAAATGTAATTGTATTATAATAATTCAAACAAAGCATATTTTATTTTCAGATTGCTGGAAACGGATTAGGACAGAAACCTGTTTACGGTAAAAACATAAAGCTTTATTCGGGAATTTATCATTAATGGGTCTTTTATAGCGGACTATACGATGTGTGTTTTGCTCATTATTGAAAGCCGTATGGTTACTTATATATGTCTTCTCATTTATCTTTTTTTTTTTTTGCCATGCACGTTTCGGTTCCTCTTCGACTTTTTCTTTACAATCTTCATCTAATTTTGAATGGATGTTTTACTGGTGAGTTGTTTGAATACAAATTATGTATTTTGCTGATGTATAGATGTATAGATAGGCATATACTTTTATTGATATTTATTCGCTGTTAGGGACGAAATCAACAGTTCAATGTAGGATAAAAAAAAAAATGAATTTACTGACCCCCTCTCCCATCCCCTCTTAACTTAATTTGGAAATTGATTGACCAATAAGGATATATGTAAAATCGATTTTGGACAAACAAAACTTGCAGCAAAATCATTCATGTTATTGGACACAACCTTAAATGTTCAGTAATCAAAAGTAACCAATGATGATATTGAATCCCTAGGCCTAGACACACAAATTTTCTGGATCATGGATGGCTGCCAAAGTGTATTATGCTTAACACTGTAAAAAGTTATTGAAAAAATTACAAAATTAGACGTTACAACACAAGATATGCACACTTTAGGGCTAATACTTTGTCATTTTTGATGTGTTGCGCCAAAATGAGGTTATTTTGTATCAAGAGTTATATCGAAACTATTTCTAAATGAAACTTTCTTACTTTTGTCTGGTTAAAAATATATCAAAATCTAAGGGCCTATTTTAACAGTCGTTAGCCTGATACGAAATGTTATGGTCTGATCAAATATTTTGATGTCTTTGTATTTTAGTAATCTTGATTTGATTTGATTTAATCTTGTGTTTTTGTTATATGTTTATAGGGCAAAAGAATATTGCAAAAGTGAAGATGTCATCGCAAAATAATGAGATACTACACGAAGCAAGTCAGCGTTCTAACAATGGAAGTACTAAGAATATAGAAATTCTTTCTGCTAAAACAGGATCACTTATTTTATGGATTGAACTAGCTCCAATATTATTTGAAAGCACAGATAACTTCTTGGAAGGCATTGACCAATTACTAACCAACCTTTTTGCAAATAGTTCAGAAGAAGATACAGAACCTATCAGAATTAGTATATTCATTACAATGGTACAAGGAAATGATGGTAAGCAGTCTACTAGCATATGCATATATAAATGTTTCTGCAAAATTCTGAAAATGACTGATTTCAATACATATAGCTTAACAAGCAGTAGCAAGAAAAGTTTGTTTTGCTGTATTATCTATAGGTATCGTTTTGATCCATCTTTGGACGAATAGTTGTGTAAATCCTTTAAAATTGACACATAGAATCTTGATCTTTTAAGAGTATAAAGCATTTTTGCTATTAATATGCTGAAGTTGTCAGTAATTTCATTCCATAGGCATTGCAAAATTTTTAATGAAAATTTGAGTTAACCGTAAATGATGTCGCTAAACAACTTTAAAATGTTCACAAAATGTATACAAAAAAACAATATCAAACCATCAGCATTATTGTATTATAAAACAAACTTCATAGAGTAACTATACTTATAATATTGGCAGTCAGTACATACACAAAGGAGGACAAGTTGATATGTGGAAAGTGTGAAAAGGTCCATAACTCTTTGTATGAGTTTCTAAAACATGGAAATAAGTCATGTAAAAACACATTTGATATGGATTTGAAAACAGGAGAGCATACCTCAAAAAAGGTAAGATTGTTGTCTGAATATATTATGGCATTAAGTATAACTAAATCAACTGCAGCACAATCTGAGATGTTTGAACATCAAAATGCAACAAACATTGACTGTTTGTCAGCTATGTGTCAGAAATATATCATGAGCAAGTTTGCAAATGGTCTGACATTTCCTTTGCATTAGATTCAAAACAACTCAATCAATTCATTTGGTAACACTGATACTATTTAGCAAACATAACAAATATTTTGTTTATAAAAAATGAAGCATCTTGTTTATACGATATTGTCAGTTTCAAAGAATTTCTTGTTTCAATCAGAGTGTTTATTTTTACAAAATATGATTCATATTTCTCTAAAACAAGATACTTGTATCTACGTTGACCATTATTTTGTATGAAACAAAGCATTACCAACTCGTTAAATTTGTCTTTTCGTCTTTGTAATATATAGATGGTGGTTCTCCTACAATAGGAGGGCTATACAAAAGAAGAAGATATATCAACTTTTCTTCATTGATCAGACGTCTACAATAATGAATTCCTTAAACAATAATCATTTTGATAGCGAAAAAAAAAAGAACCAAATATACCCATAACTTCATTAAACCTGTGAATCCTGGATAAGTGAGAAATAGCAACCTTGTCGTTTTAATATGGACCATTTTTTTCTGCTTGTTGTATCGTTCACGGAAAAAGAAAAACTTCTTTCCCTCGTTTCTTTATTTACCAAACGGAAACAAATGGACGCAAACACACTCGAATCGCAATCAATATTAAACGCTGCTTCACTACTTCCGGATCGATACAACAGTAATTTAGCCAATCAACCCTGCAGTTTTGATATGCATAGAAGTCGGTGGTATTATACCTTTATGATTATTTGCCTGATACGTTCAGAGATTTCGACCATGCTTATTCTAGTTAAGGAATCACAAGCGTACAGAAACTGAAATTTTATCCCTTAGGCAATTCATCTGTAAATAGTTTTGGCTTTTGTTATTTATTCATAGGACTTTGATATTTTTATGGAGTTTTATATGATAATACGATACTGGACCACTGATGTAAAATTAAGAATGGGAATGGGGTATGTGTCAATGGGAAATTAACTTAAAATAGAAAAGATATGTACTTTGTTTAATGGTAACAAATTACCTTACACAGAGAGAAAAACCAACCAAAACCATTCATTGTTGTACCACCGATAAACATACGCATACCCATGTAGCATGTAGAAAAATGATAATAATTTAAAGAAATTCCGCTAATTATATATATAAGCATCCAAAAAGTTTTGTTCGAATCATTTATAAGATTATGATAGGATAACACGCCTTTTAAAAGGAATTTATTGGTGGATGAACTGAACAAATTCACTCACAAACAAATAAAGTTAAGTAAAAGTCTTTTGTGATATGTTTGTTGGTGACTTGGTGCAATTCATGCATCAATAGATTCCGTAACAAAATGGGTTTTATCCTTATAACTCTAACAAACTGAAGATAATAATTCAATTGCCTCACTCGTCACCTATATCACACGTAATTTTTTTGTCAGTGTATTGGTCTGGTGTATGATTAGATTTTGCTATCAACAATAAAAATGTATCATTATCATTCAAATGAATGTTTTGTGTCTGATACTCAAGTATTGATGAACGCAGAGCGAAAGTAAATATTTGCATTAACGTTGAGACGGATGTCTTACTATCGCCATTAACTTGTTTATATTGGTTACAAAAAGTAGCTCAGCCAAATGTCGTCTATCAAAATATAAATTACTTTAAGAATTCATACCGGAAGCCATTTCGACTAATCATATAAACGTATTTCCAAATATGCAAATCATAAAAATGCAAATGCTACATATGCATGATATGATATGGTTTCAAACCTTGAAGAAATATTCCAAAAAGCTATATAGTTAGCGCTTAATATATATATAAACAGATATTCATTAAATAAAATAGTAAAATAAGTTAAAAAGTTAACAGTTCCATTCAACTTGTGGAATGGAACTGTTAACTTTTAAACTTATATTACTATTTTATTTAATGAATATATACATCTGCACATGTGAAATTTATTTTTTACGCCTATATACATATATATATATATAACATTTCATCTATCAATAAATATGTTATTATATAAAGAATGCTTTTTAGGTGTCTGAATTTCGATCAAAAATTGCAAGCGTTCCTGTCATAGTTGCATCATCACCAGAAAAAGATTCATTATTTGAAGAAAGAGAAAAAATTTTGAAAATTTGCAAGAACCGCCTTGGTAATCCGTACAGAAAGAACTTGATAAAATGGAATTTGATTCCACTTCGGCCTATGACGATTGCAGTAATAGGGCCTCCCCGATGCGGCAAATCATCCTTTCTAAATACCATATTTGCCAGTTTAAAGCCACACGATGACTTTTGGGAAGAACTTGCTCCTATAGGCGACCTTCCTTACAAGGGTGGTAATGAAACACATATCACATGGTTTCTAAAACGGTAAGACCTGAAGTATAGCATACTTTATATTATGAATAAACTATTTCAGAAACATTTTAAACAAGGATAAATTACGCAATGAGTGGAACAGGGATAGAGAAAAACTTGATTCAACAAGTTTAAAATAAACATTATGTGTCACAATTAAAGAGAACTGTAATGTCAAAGGACTTTTGGGCCGATCGCACCTGTTAGTTGAGACAATTTGCTGGATAGAAAAAAATTAAAGATCATCATATTATTTATTTGATACAAATAAACTCATCATATTGAATGATATATTTACCTCATACGCACGATTCGTCAACAAAAGACTAAAATTCTATTGAATCGATCAAAAGAAAATCTAATTGAATAAACAAAAACTGTTTAGCTTTAAGGCAGTCTAGCCGTAGGGTAAGTGTGAGAGGGGGTGCCGTAAATAAGTTACGAGATGAGGGTGAAAAGAACCAAAAAGAACACATTTTTCATGAATAAATCACTGATACAAGTAGCTAAATTTTAATTGATTCCACACATTTACAGAATATTTTTCAGTTGTTTCTTAACATCCGTAATTTTTTTTTACAATTACCTGCCTCCCTTTAAAACAATAAGATCTCTAACCGAACCGAGTCTAAAATATCCATGTTTTCAAACTTACTGTAGCCAGACGACTGTGGTTGAACTGGCAATGTGGCCGAAATGTCTTGCATCAAGAAGAACTAACATTCAGTAAATTATAACTTGTCTAATTATATTTATTATCAATTTGATTTTGAAGGTATACAAATCTTGAGCATATATCTGTCTTCAAGAATGTCTTTTATAAGAACACTAATCAGGAGGTGGTGGTGACGTTAACTAATTGTATACTTCTTTATATTTATTTACCTGGGTTCTTAATACCTTGCTTATGTAAATGTATGACTTATGTTGCGAAGTTTCCTATTGCCCTTTCTCAATTTTCAAGGATCAGAATCTGCTAATAGCAACTGTATTAATTTTTTTGTCGTGTGAATTTCTGTTATAATGCGTTATAGGCTAATTGTATGTGATAATAGGCAGACAGGTTTTATCGGACAAAGACATCTATTATGGATCAGTTATCAAGGTTGAGGACGTTCGCTCTTAATTTTCAGGATTTTTTTTCTGATTTTTGGAATCATCGATATCTGGTTTTATCCATTTAAATGCCTTACAAATATTACATATTGACCCCCATTTTATTTTTATAACTCTTTTATATTTATAATTAAAAAAAGTATAAGCAATCTGTAAAAGTTTTATAAAATCCTTTTAGTTTTTTAACAGTTTTTTAGAACTTAAAGTTGTCAATAAGAAATCTTTATAATATAATGAAAACAAGCTCATTGACCTTTATATTGTCTTTTTGGTTTCTTTAATAATCCCCTATCAATCTATGATCAATCTATCTGGTATATATGATGAGTTTATTTATACTAGTGTTCAGAAAATGGAGTAGCAAACCTTCTAAAAGCTTCTCTACATTAGCTATTTCAAAATACTATAAGCTTTAGACATGGTAGATGCTCAATAATTTGTGTAGGAAAGTAGTATGCCCATTGTTTGTTGGTATGGAATGAATATAAAATGGTAATTTCTGTCTGGTAAGTTTATTCTCCGGCATTAATCTCATTTTCATGTTTTTTGGTCAATGCTCGTTTTTCCTGATTTAAACTGTTTCTCGTGACGATACAAGAAACAACGGACAACTGTATTCCGTTTACGTTGCTTTATACAATAAGTCAACTATATGTTGGTGTAAGGAAGAATTGTAAGGTGTACTTGTCCACCTGGCAGGGTTCACCTGACCCTGACCTCATGTATATGGTTCATTGTCCAGTACAAATATTTATTTGGTTAAATTTTTCCCAGATACCATTTTCAATATATCGACTATATTTGGTCTATTGATAGTTTGTAAGGGGTACATATCTGTCTTTCAGAGTTCATCTGCCATTTGTCTTCTTTTCATGTTTGGTCAATGCTTCGATTGTCTGGTTAAGTCCGTTTTTTAGATAGTAAGACTAATTTGTAACTAACATTTGTTGCATTGAAGGAATGTAATATGAACATGATCACTGAGAGGGTTCATATGACTTTGATTTCCTTAACAAAGATCATTGATAAAGCTAGATAGGTGTGATAATTATTGTAAAAACTTTATTGAAAACATTTTCAGCATAAAAAGAATCATAATTTTTTCAGCAGGCAAAACGATTTTAGCGTGGTATTTGTTTCTTTAACTTCAGATACGAAAAGAGATCCTACTACAAGGGAAAAGACAGCTATACGATGCCAACATTTTTGGACATGTCAGGCTTTATAAACACAAAATCATCTCAAAACGAAACTCTGCTGGATTTGTTATTTTGTGGTAAAATAGATGTTGACAAAACAACAGGAGAAGTTTTAAAATACGGAATTGACCATGGTGTACAAGCCATGCGTGAGAAATACCACCAAGAGATGATTGAGAAGATTGATCGAATAATTGTAGTTTGTTCATCGAACCCTCAGAAACCATTACCTATAAACTTACTACAAGACATACAAAAAGTTGCAAGGACACGAGGTAAGTGTAGTAAACTGGAATACCAAAAAAGATATAAAATTAACAGACTTAATTGAATTTTTGAACAGATTTCGTATCCGTATATTCTTCTGTTTTCAACATCATTTTTTTTTTACATGTTTAAAGTATCAAAGTAGATAAAAAATAGGTGTCTGAATTTTTAATGGTGGTCTTTCGACCTTCTCCATACTAGAATACAATCGCCAGAGTATGGTTATCAATTATTTATATCGGAGTTTTAGTCGAAGATTTTGGCTACTTTTTCAAACAATAGTTTTCAATAACCCATTACATCTGTAGTCACACAAAATGGGATATTTTTTCACGTACGGGAAGTGCAGACGACTTATATCTCAATCATCATAAATCCAATCTGCATAACTAATATTATTACGAAAGGTATTGCATAATTCAATCGTTTTAAATCAAATTGTTCAAGTTATCGCTTTAATCACATCTCAATCCATATACGTAAGAAGATAAAAACATAAAACGAAAATTTTCATCAAATGCAACTTCTTTTTATACATTATAGATATTCAAACATATGGTGTATTTACACATGCTGATAAACATGACAGTTACAGTCCCAGACATGCACTTCAAGAACGAGAGGATCAATTTATTGGACTTTTAGGCATACCAAGATGGCGATTTGCTAGTATAACTAATTATTGTAGTGATGCTGTCCCCAACCTAACTGACCATAACTGTATTGTTCCTACATTGGATGTCCCAGTTCTTCGACTGTTGAAACAGGTTTGATATAGAAATAAATAATTGGAATTTCACTGAACTATTTAGATTTGATCAAAAATATATTATGCTAAAAATAGATATCCAAAACGTTTTTGAATACTCGATATAGTTACATGAAAAATGTGAGGTAAAATAATCAACTTTGGACAAATAGTAAAATACCAGTGTATTGTATAAAAAAGAGTGGATAGCTTACCATTGCCTCTCTGTGTGTAAGAGGTAAACATTTGATTTTACTGTTACTTCAAATCATTAATTGGTGCCAATGAAACTCATTAACACTATCTGCACCCTTATTTAATTTTTCTCTTCCATATTTTATGAAATTCATACATAAAGGTACATTTTAAAAACTAAAAACTTGGGCAGTGAGCTAATGCAGGTTTAAGACTTATACACCTTTATAACTTGAACCAATACATTTTGTTTTGGATATCCGTAGTATAAACTTAAGTTTTTCTCATCCAAATAATATGTAAATATGTGGCAGTGAGTAATCTTCCATTCTACAGATATTCTCCATTTTTAACCTGGAAAATTGCAAATCGTTTCCTTTCCGCAGTTCAATTTAAGTTTGTCTTATCCAAATGATATACAAATCATACATTCTGCTTCACAGCACGAAGATGGAGTTCAAATTTAGGTTTTAGTCATGTCTTGACTTATGACCATTTTAAAAAGATTTAGTGTAAACGTGTACTTAGACCTATTCTCATTGTTTTGTATTATTATAATAATGTTGATATTTATTATCATTTTAATTTCAGGTGTTTACTTTGAGACCGAATGAGAAAATGGGAATTGACTATACCGAAATATGTCTGTTATTTTTAAGATTTTTACCATTTATTGCATTGTTTGGTTGGGTTATGTGGGAAGTGTATATTCAGAGAGCATGACAAAAGCATATATAATATCATGAATATGTAAATTTGAGGATAATTTACTGCTGATGTGGTACATACAAGAAGTTCTGCTTATTACTACACCACATATTTATATTTAAGTACAATACAAATGTTTTGTTATATGTATCGAAGATCTACATTCTCCGTTTGACAACATCAAAATTAACAACGCAAATATGTATATTTTCCTCAGTTTGATTTCAAAGAATGCTGCTCTGAAATAATGTCACTATCGCTTTGTCTGTGTCAATTGTTGTAATAGAATATTTGAATACTGTTCTTATCGGTTGTAATTGGACATAATTTTCTCATCTGTATCTGATGTCTTTCAACTTAATCAACCATTCCATTTATTTTGATAGTTGCTTTCGACCTAAAGCTAACCTAGAGTAAACACAATAATTATTACTATCTTTGCACTTTATGAACTAGTTTTATTATCTTTCAACTATTTTGTTTTGTTTTGTTTTGTTCTTATTTTGTGCTGTTAAACCATTTTCAAATATTATGGGAGGAATTGGCGTCCGTAAAATACCTCCTTATACCGCATGTGCCTGTCACTAGTGACCGGGCAGAAAGTTGATGAGCCAATGATGTGTCAAAAAACGAATCAGAATTTTTTTAAAAGTGTTCATTGGAAATTACCAAGATCTTGTTGACAAAGATTCCGTAAGAACTTCACAAATTATTTGTGATGGTCTGAAAGTAAAAAAGTAAGTTACTGACGTTGTCTTTATTCTTAATAACGTGCACATATATAGTGGATAATCAATTTGTCTTTTTACATTTGCACTGTTTTGTCTCTTAATGGTACTATACTTTTGACATTGCTCGGTACTTATACTTTCCGCCATTGTGTTATTGTGCTATAGTCAATTTTGTATTCTTAAAATTTCTTCATGCTTATGTACTTGTTTATAGACCGTATGTATGCTTTTTGTTTTCTTTGTTGAAATATTCCCTATTTTATAGTGATTCAGATCATATTACTATATTGACTGCTATACACCAATTTTTGACTTTATACTTCTTATGTTTGTTTGTTTTGCTCTAACAAATTAATAGAATTATATGCAACTGGCATGCCAGTAAGAGGTGATTGGCTTTTTAATATTCGGTTTTGAGCTTCCGAATTCCGAATGAAGTCGGAAAGAGACAAACGCTTCGTACGCGTGAAATCAATTGAGTGTGTTTTTGTACTGGACTTCGTCGATGATTGTGGTCTATAAATATCTATAGATATCATCAGCGAAGCAGTTGGTACACCTGTGCTGATATAATTTAAAGCTAAACCTTTTTAAAGTTGTCCAAATGTCAATCAAAAAAATATTAAGAAACTAAAATTACAATTGACCATTGATGGATTGGTATGTTTTTTTGGGTCCGTTAACAGCGAAACCAACCGCGCTGTTGACACATTGTTAATGTTCATAAGAGGAATATTAATACCACTTCTTATGTTTGATATTAATTAATACCTTCGTTTTATATTTAACACATGACACAAATTAAATGGAATTGATTTTTTTTGCTCTCCTTATATATTTGAGTTTTTTTTCTTTTCTCTGAATGTATGTTTTATATTTTGGAAAACATAAATGATCAGCTTCAGTTGGAGAACTATCAGTCCCCGATGGTATCATCATCTCATTAGTCGTCAGTTCTTCGGTACTTGCATCACTTAACAACTTTACTAAAATTGGCCGTTCATAAATTCTAAAATAATAAGGAAACTGAAGATTTAATTTCAGGCATAGTCGGTTCTAATTCATCTTCGGATTTCAAATGTTTGGCTTTGAGCGTTCCTGATGTAGGTAAATCCAGGAAAGCGTTTCGCAGGCAAATTAATAAACGTGTTGCTTTCAATATTTTACCAGTCCGATTGTGCTTTTTTGCCTTATATCTGAACAATTATAAGAGATCGGTGGAAACTTACATAAGCAAAAGAAATGATCAGCAAAAAAATATCCGCCATGACGAAAGACGGAGATAGAATCGTCCGACGCCTCCTTTTTGCTTTAATTGCTCTTTAATAAATCGTTTTTTTTTGCAATTTGTTTGCGCTTTGCCGTTCAGGATAAAAATCATATGGGATAAATGGACACGCTAAATCCACAAAATGATCAGCATGTCAAGATCTACTAACAAGTCAAATTTTGTTGATATAGATTGATAGGCTGTCACGCATTATAGAAGTGATAGCCTTAAAATAAAGATCTTTTTCGTCCTTTTATGTATTTGAGAATCTAAACAGACCAATGATCAGCAATGCAAAATTAACAAAACAGAGATTCTGTCATAGATTCTTCTTTTGTCTTAAACAAAGTTGGAAAGTGTCCTTTTCGGGTTATGCTCAAATACCTAAGTGAGCGATACAGGCTCTTAAGCGTCTCTTTTTGTTTTGCGTACATAATATCGTATATGATCAGGCATATAATATAAACAATGTGTTACTTTCTTTTGATGCAAGTATTAGTTCAATAAATGTGATAATTTACGATTACTTCTATTAGATCAAACCCTGATTAACTGTAGAATATGTTTCGTCGTTTCTATGCGACCTTATCTAATATATATTTTTAATGTTTGTTAACTTGAATTGTCTTTTATGTTACCTTTGTCTTGAACAAAGTTGGATGGTGCCCTTTGCTGGTTATGCACAAATACCAAGGTAAGCAATATAGGCTCTTAAGCGCCTCTTTTTGTTTTGCGTACTTAAAATCTCATATGATCAGGCATATAATAAAAACCAATGTGTTAATTTCTTTTGATGTAAGTATTAATTCAATAAATGTGATAATATACGGTTATTTTTATTTGATTAAACCCTGCCTAGCTGTAGATTAAGTTTCGTCGTTTCTATGCGACCTTATTTAATTTATTTTTTAATGTTTGTTACCTTGAATTGTCCTTTATGTTACCGATTTATGAGATTTTAACATCGGTAAAATACCATTGCCTGTAATGTCAGCAGCAGATAATTGAATATTTGGTGTACTGTTATTACATAACAAGTTACGGGCGGATGTCTTGTTTTATTCCAATAGAATAATTTTTATCAGAAGAATTTTTTTGTTACTTTTTATGATGCTGTTTTATATTCATCATTTGTACATAATTAAAGCCGTTAGTTACCTTCTTTGAATTGTTTGACGTTGAAGTGTAGCCATTTCAAGGCCTTTTATAGATGACTATGCGTATTTTTGAAGGCCATCCGATGACTTATAAATCTTAACTCCTCTCTTCGTTTTTCTTTTTAATCCGTCTCTTAAGATGAGTATCACTTTCAATCAAACTATGACACGGGTTAGTTCTTCTCATATATGGTATGATGGTATGTTACTAAACCCCTAACGGGAAGGATTGTGCCTGATATTCATATGATGAAATCATAATCTTTCAGTCAGTTAAATTGAAGTCTGGAGCTGGCATGTCAGTTAACTACTAGTGGTCTGTTGTTATTTATGTATAATTGTCATTTTGTTTATTTTCTTTGGTTACATCTTCTGACATCAGACTCGAACATAATTCTCTTGAATTGAATTTTAAATGTACGTATTTTAATGCGTCTTTTCTACATTGGTTGGAGGTATAGGGGGAGGGTTGAGATCTCATAAACCTGTTAAATCCCCGCCGCATTGTTGTGCCTGTCCCAAGTCTTGAGTCTCTGGTCTTTGTTAGTCTTGTATCATTTTAATTTTAGTTTCTTGTGTACAATTTGGAGATAAGTATGGCGTTCATTATCACTGAACTAGTATATATTTGTTAAGCGGCCAGCTGAAGGACGCCTTAGGTTGCGGGAATTTCTCGTTACATTGAAGACCTGTTGTTGACCTTCTGCTGGTTTTTTTTCTATGGTCGGGTTGTTGTCTGTTTGATACATTCCCCATTTCCATTCTCAATTTTATATCTTCTTATATACTAAATGTATCCTTTATAAAATTTACAAACTTTTAAGTAAACATAATTGATTTGGGAATGGCTGTTCATTGGTTTTCACATGGTTTGTAATAAACAAAACACGAACTGATTTCATTACTCGACAAAAATAAATTTTGATGATTCCCTCTCAATGCTGTTCAACTGCAAACCTTGCTCAGCATTTATTTTTTTTACAATGTTTTAGAGCGTGCGTCACGGTTGACAATTTTGTAGATAAAACACATGTCTAGTGTAAATAATATTCTACTGATATCGTAGATGTTTTTTTAGACAAATCGTTAACTGACTTATATGCATCATGTTTAATTTCTTAAATGCTTTTAATTAAATTCGTTCTGTTAATTTCAATCACTTTTACCAGGAATAAAAGGTTTGGCATAGTCATTTGTTGCCTGTAATACAAAAATGAGAAGATATATGGTATTACTGCAAATGTGACAACTATCAGTCTATGGAAGGTGCGATACGATGAAAACTTTTCTTAAATCAATGAGCAGTATTGTCTTATATCAACGAGTTGCATTGTGGGAAATCTCAGACGAATGTTTACATTTTTATGAAGGAACGAAGATTTCTCGGTATAAAGTAATGATTCTTTTCTTAAAACAGGCTGACATTTAACAAGACATACGTCTGCTGTATAATTTCCATGAATTATTTCAAGTTATACCAAGCAAGGTGTATTTAAACGAGAAAATTGAATTGTTGAATAAATGAGACATAAATGCACGATTTATCATTTGTAGATGTACAAATTCAATGAATGTCATGTAGCAAATTATATGGAATGCAATTGAGATGAATTCAATTGTTGGATAAGCCAAATTTCATCTGCAAATCATCATAGTTAGCTTACATACACAAAAAAATCAGTCCATTATCTAAAAGCATCTGGAAACAAGAACTATCTTTAAAAAAGATATCCGACGTATTTAAATTTGAGTATATGTTTAAAACTATCATTTCGATAACCTTCAGAAGCACAATAACTTAATGATGCAGGACCTCTTTAATAAAATCTCCATCTGAATGTAACTACAAGAAATTTTTTACTAAGTCTGGTTATATTAAGGCAATAATATATAAGAATATTGTGATGACACCTAAAATTTTTATTTGTCAAAAAATCTAGTGCAAATAAAAAGAAACAAATATACATTTACTACTGTTTACATTAATCTTAATTCATGGTTAACAAAGCTAGAAACTATTGGTAATATAAGTAGTATCTTTCTGTTTACCTGTTTACATTCACCAAAAACCCGCGGAAATCTAACATGCGTAGGTGCGTTCTAAAAGTCATGTACGTTCGTACAACAAAGTTAAAATTAAACCGAATAAACAGCTGTCATGGATGCAAAGAGCTATTGGAGAAACAATTATTGTAATAAAAATATAAATCTTTATAAGATCTAGTTCAAATATTTATAGTTTTTCACTTGCTTTCCATCACGATATAATTTTCGAGACGTTTTTTCAAACACAACCAAATCACCCAGCATGATAGCATTTTGTCCAATCACAGAAAGGATTTTCGAGCATGCGTAGTCTGTTGCCATAGTGAAGCGTCCTTAAGTTCAAAGTTCACAAACCGAAACTATACCGACTACGTCGGAAAAAGTCTGTATAACTGAGATTTTCAACAATTTATCAAAGTCCATAGCCCGTAATTTCGGCGAAAATTAGCCAAGCAGAACAAAACTTATACTTGATCTGTTACCCATCATGGTTAACTCACATCAGCCAAATATATGAAGGCGTTTGAAAAAAAACTCTGTATAATGATTTGTTACGGAATGACGGAATTTCGAAATTACGGAATTTCAGAATGATGGAATTTCGAAATTACGGAATTTCGAACAAGGGTAAAGCTATATGGCACAGACAACTTCGTTGAGGACCATACATATTATAACTTAAATCCAGATGCTCTTAGATAATGGACTGATTTTTTTGTGTTTGTGAGCTAACTCTGATGATTTGCAGATGAAATTTAAAAGTGTTTTGCTCCGCTAATTTTGGCCACAATTAAGGGTTAACAACTTCGAAAATTGTTGATAATCACAGTTATACTGCCTTTTTTTTTATACGCTTCTAGATTTTGAGCTCATTTTTGACATGTGAGACTACCATCATGTTTGACGTTAGAAATGTGTATATACTTTTTCTATATTTATACATTTGGATCGTTCAGTGCTGTTTATTTGGTATTTTTATTGACGTAATCGTTCTTGTACCATCAAAACTGTCGTTACCTTTAAAGCTTTAGAAAAACTTAACAAAAGATTCAGCACCCAAATGAAGTTTTGGAGATATTTTAAAAGTATCGCATTGATATTTTAAAAGTATAGCATTGATATTTTAAAAGTATCGCATTGTTTATTTATGTATATAAGAAAAACACAGCACTTCAAATTTTACACGGATATAAACTTTAGCTTCTAACTAACTTCTGAATATATATTTAGACTCAATTGTTGTGTATATTTGAACAATAAGTTTTAAAGTTAGTAATTTCATAATTTTTCGTTGCCGAAAACAACATTTTCCGCATGGAATGTCTGCATATTTACAATTGATATTAGACAATATCGCTCATTGATATAAGAAAAGTTTTTATCGATACGCTTCTTCCATAGACTGACTATAGACCAGAGATTAAATGCAGTGAATGTAAGCAATCATATGAAACTCATTGCCTTCAACACAAGCTAATACTAAACCGTATAGTCGGCTTTAAAAAGCCCTGAACAATATAAAAAACAACTTGATTACGAAAACTAACCAATACTTGAAAATAAGCTTACAAAATTTAAGAAACAGTAGTATTATGTTGTTCAAAACTCATAAATCGATTAAAGGAAAAAAATAATTCTTGTTAAAAACTTAATATAGGCAAACGTAGTATACCGCTGTTCAAAATTCAGTATTAGTAATCAATTGAGAGAGAGAAAATCCGGGTTTCAAACCAAAACTGAGGGAAATACATCAAATACAAGAGGAGAACCACGACACAACAAAACACAACCTTCAAACCTAACACACAGAGCAACGAACTATAATATAACCATGGGAATTTACCTGACATTGTACAAGACATTTAAAAAAAATAGCGGGTTGAACATGGTTTGGTGGCATTCCAAACTTCCCGCTTTTATGGCAATGTTAAATATAATATCAAAATGACAATATTACATGACAGGACTGCAATACAAATAAATGGTAGAATATATAGGGTAGAGAAACACACGAATAATAGGTAACAAAAGGTACAACAATCCAATACGTTAGACTCGCGTTTCGTCCTTAAACAAACCAGTGGCGCTCAGATGAAAAAAGTTCGAAAGCCCCCCCCCCCCAAAAAAGGACATACCGGAAGATCATTGAGGACCACAAGTTCAAAAATTGTGCCTTAGGATAAGAACATCCTTATTATTTAGAATAATTCAAAACTCTGAATTTTTGAAAAACTAAGGCTTTTCTACCTCAGAAGTAGATTACCTTAGCTGTATTTGACAAATCTTATTGGATTTTTTGTCCTCATTGCTCGTCAACTTCGTACTTTATTTGGCCTTTTTAATATTTTTTTTTCATTCCAGCGTAACTTTTGTAGACGCAACGCCATATTCCTGGCTTAGTACGGGACATTTTCAGACAAATTGGTGATTTGAACTTGGTTTTGTGGATCGCCAAAGCTCCCATTTATATTGCAATGCTAGAAAATAATGCTAAAATGACAACGCTACGTAACAGGAGTACATTTAAACATGAAAACCGCCCATATATTCCAGACAACAAAAATGACAGATATAAACAACGTACAAACACAATGAAACATTTAACTTAAGGCTCCTGACTAAGAACAGGCACTTAAAAACGGGGTGCAATATGTTTGTGAGCGCTCAAACTCTCCTAAACTGGAACTCTGCTATTACAGCAGAACATCAGAAAATCAAATCAGCTGAAAAAGGCCTACACGATCTCTTTTGGAGAGATGTCTCATTGTAATTGATTGATACAAAATAGAAAGACATCTAACAAAAACACAAACCTGACGTGGCAGAAAAAGACATCAAGTACAGATCTGCGAGAAGTTGTCGTTACTGACAGCTACTACTAAGCCAACTACAAATAATACCTGTTGACAACGAATCATGTCTCTTATTATAATAAACTAATTCTTAAATCAGTTCACATAAGAAATCAATGGAGTTAATGTAAAACAGTCATTACAACTCAGTCTTTTTCACGTTACCTACTAGAATAATGTACTTTTAATTTTCAAATCATAAAAACAACAGATTATTTTCCCATTAAATCTATCGACGCCCTTTCTGATATTATTCTCCCCGTCTTGTACATTGACGCACTAACAATGGAATCTTACCATGTTAATGTTATATTATCAAATTTTAATGACATGTTTGTGCCGATCATCTTTTTGGAAGATAAATTGTCGGCTCTAATGGTCATAAGCAATTAATTTTGAATGTTTGATATAATTTTGATAATGTTATTTGTTAACGTATCATGACTAAGAACCTTTATAGAGTCATACAAATATGATTCTATTGCTTTTAGTAAGTTTCAAGATTTATTTTACACATGCGCTAATGCGGTTTGTGAATAAAGTGAATCCTGAGACAACCTACTTCGTCTTTGTGTAACAAGGTTGCTGAAAAAAAAACATGAAGTGTTCTAAAACACGCCAGTTCGTCCTGCTTAAATGAGAATCATGGTCACCAGAAGCAATAAATGAAGTGCGAAATGAAGTACGTTCTCATCCACAACTGCATCATTGGGAGTGCTCTCTTTTAGACCAAAACCATGACATGTGGATATTTATTTTGGCTGTTTCACATGTGTGGATAATTAAACTGTCGCTGTATTTTTAAGTTCTAGTGTACATACAAAAATCATTTTGAATATAAAAAAAAATTGTCTACTGATTTGAACTTATCAAACTTATTGGTTACTTTATGTCATTAAGGAAACCAGTCAATGGAATGCTGTAGAATGGGAGACATGTAAGTTAAATTTAGTAGTTGGAACCAACATTTGATCTGCCTTATCGTACATCATGAATTTTTCAATTGTTTTTCAACTTTTTTTTATCATGAAAAATAAAATTTAATTCCAATCAGCAAGGTCAACAATTAAACCTTTCCGTAAGAATATAACATGCATCAGATATTCAGTTATTGTACTGACCATGCATTATTTTTCATTTTAAATACATCCGGAAGACACTTTTAAAAATTGTATTCAGACTTTAAGAAAATAACTAAATGAAGGGTTTCATTTGGTTTACCTATTTCTTTTTTAATAACGATATTTATTACGTCCTTTCTAAAAAAAATTGTCAAGATTTTAAGAGTCGTACGGTTTATTCTTGTTATATGTTTTTGTTTCTTTTTATCACCAAAAAAGGCACACTTTCTTCTTTGCCGATTGTAATATATGGGATTGATATTTCACCATTAAAAGCACCAAGAACCTGTGTGGTAATCAAATAAATAATATTCCTTAGGTGGCAAAAATTTTGGAATCCACCATAAAAATAATATTTGCTTTTCTAAATGTTGATTTTCATGTTTTGTTTTATTGTAAAATAGTAATGCCTTATGAGGTAATACTACTAGTTGTGTCTTTGTTATCGATACAACGTTTGTAATGACAAAGTAAACACACGACAGAACTATGGGAATAAATATAGGAAGTTGTTATATATATGTTGCCGATGATATAACTCTCCACCAAAGTCTCAATTTGTAAAAGTAAACTATTGTTATTCAAAGTTCGGTCTTCTTTTATTTTTTTTGTCAATGTGTTATTTTTGAAACAAAAGATAAACATTTAGTGTGACTTATTTTGAACAAGTCGACCAATGTCATGGTTTTGTTCTGGTAGGTCTGAAAAAAAAACATTTTTGAAAGCGGCATATGCAAGTATTTCACAGTAAATCAGAATATTCGTGATTCACTGAATGTGTATTCCCAATCAAGTCCAAAAAGAAAATTATTAATACGATAAGAAAATACGTCTGATTTATTAATTAATGAAAAACATGTAACAAATCATCGTCAAGTGGAAAATCAAATCAATCGTCTCTAAAAACTATGATTTTTTACTTTAGTTTTTCTTCGTACCGAATGCCATTTTTCGCAATTTCACGAAAAGTTTCTTAACCTTTTTTATACCCCGTATATACCTATCTAAATCCATTAGAACTATAATGGCTACAACTCCAATTAATGCAATAACACCCATAGAACCGATCGCTTGTGCAGAAGGTCTGTTATCTTCAGCGCATGTAAATTTACTTTTCGCTAAAGACGTTTGATCTGGATCAATTTTAATATCGTCTATAATTTTTAAAAGCTGTTCCAACAACTCGTCTTTTGTAACGTTCATTAAAACTGATGTTCCAATACTTGAACATGGGCACATACAATCACCACTACCAGCGGTTCCAGTGTTACCAGAATTAACTGTGGCAGTGGTTTCAGGACAAGTATTAGTTTTCGCTGATGCATTATAGCATAAACTGCCACACATCCAATCTCCAGGAGGGTCACCACAAGATGGAAGAATAGCTAGAAATGAAATAAAAATAAAACAAACACATAATACCTACATTTAGCATACATTAAAGGGGCAGCATATATGGGTCAAATTCGTTTGTCCAGGTCAAAAGTATATCGTATCAGATATTTCTTAATGCAAATATTAATATCACATCAATGTAGTTGTTTTTTGCAAATTAACTGTAACATTGTATATGTTCTTAAATACATTATACAAATTTGTGATATATTCCACAATTAATGTTGATATCATCAACATGACCTGTCATCATAAACTATACAAAAAAAGCTTAGTAACATATATTTCAATTATTTTTTTTAATAAAAACTACACTTAATTATTTGAATTTATATGTAGGATAAATTGACCCTTCATATTTGGTAACAATTTTTTATCTTAAAGAAGTACAGTTATTTTTAGAATATAGAAATTATAAATATTTGATTCTGAGCCATTTTTTATTGATTGTATAATTCAATGTCTTTTATTGATGAAAATTAGTATAATAGATGATAAATTGTCAGTTATCCTAGTCATTTTTATTTGTGTGTGGTACAAGTATAAATAAGTCTAGCATGTCCTTTAATTTAGTGTTTTAGGACAAAACACATCTTAGTTCCTTAAAACATTGGGTATAAACATTGATAGAAAAAAGTTGCGTATAAAAAGTATATTATTTGATAAATCAAGATTTCCTTTATGGTTCAATAATGATATTTCTTTATAAAATAAAAGTATTTGACTTCTCAAAGTCTTGAAATCTTGCAAGATGCGACAGGTAAACTATTAAGGTGGTACCTAACACTACAGGGAGATAACTCTGTAAAATCAACTTAACTTTATAATTACGTTGTGTTGTTAAGGAAATAGTAAGCTTCTCAGTGATCAAAATTAGTGTTTGTCTATCTGCTATATAACCAGTGTAATATTTCTGATAAACTGTTGGTTCAATTGTTTTGAATATTTTATATTTTTTTCAAAGGGTCACAGTTAATACTTTGTCAAAATTTTATGAAAATTAAACGAGCCAAATATTTTAGTTAAGGTATTGGGTACCAACTTAAAAGACATATAATAACTACGAACGAAAATTATTTCCCTGAATAAATATCGTAAGAAATCGCCAAATAAGTTGTCACCTAATATTTAGAATCCGAAATGACCAGTCTAACTCGCCGTGTCTTGTAAGGATAGCAACAAAGGGTAGCTTTTAAGATGATAGACAACCCAGGACCAGATTAAAAATGTAGCATCCACTGGTGGCGATCACGTATCAAGGATGATTTGAAACGTAAAAGTTATTCAAATGATTTTTGTCGAGCCTTCGACTTTAGTCGAAAAAGCAACCTAAGCGATCCTACATTCCGTCGTCGTCGGCGTCGTCGGCGGCGTCAACAAATATTCACTCTGTGGTTAAATTTTTTGAAAATTTAATAATTTTCTTAAACTATACTGGATTTCTACCAAACTTGGACAGAAGCTTGTTTATGATCATAAGATAGTATCCAGAAGTAAATTTTGTAAAAATAAAATTCCATTTTTTCTGATTTTTTTTTTATAAATGGACTTAGTTTTTCTGCGGGGAAACATTACATTCACTCTGTGGTTAAAGTTTTTCAAATTTTAATAACTTTCTTTAACTATCAAGGGTTTGTACCAAACTTGGACAGAAGCTTGTTTATGATCATAAGATAGTATCCAGAAATAAATTTTGTAAAAAAATAAATAATTTTTTTCCGTATTATACTTTTAAATGGACTTAGATTTTCTGCCAGGAAACAACACATTCACTCTGTGGTTAAATTTTAAAAAAATCTAATGACTTTTTTATACTATTTTAAATTTGTACCAAACTTGGACAGAAGCTTGTTTATGATTAAAAGCTAGTATCTAGAGAAGAAATTTTGTTAATATTTGGTACCTGTGTATCTGTATTTTATTTATAAATGGACTTAGTTTTTCTTCCAGTTAACATTACATACAGTCTGCAGTTTTAAAACATTTATTCGATTCATAAACTATCCTGAAATTTTTACCAAACTTGGACAGAAACTTCTACAATGAAAAGATGGTATCAAGAGGAATATTTTTATTGGTTATTTTCGTCATTTTTGTTGAGCCTGGGAGTTACAGCAAAAGTAGGCGAGACACTGGGTTCCGCGGAACCCTTACGATTTTTTTTTATAATTATTCAAAATAGCTACAAAGCGCGAAGGTTTGGCTAGCCACAAAACAAGGTTTAACCAATCATTTTTTTCTTAAAATGTCCTTTACCAAGTCGGGAATGTGGCGATTCTTTTCTGTGTATGTTGCATTGCTAGTTTCTTTTGGCACTTTAGTTTCGTTGCTTTCCTCTTATAGTTGATGTGAGTCCATCGTTATGGTTTGAAATCCGGATTTGTTTTCCCTAAAACAATTTTACGACTTTTGAACAGCGGTTACTACTGTTTATTTATTTTTGCATCTCCAAATTTGACCAATATAAGTCCAATCAAAGTCTCAGTAAGACAACATTGGGCATGTACTATTATCAGTATTGGTCAGTAATTTATTTTATACGATGTATCTTTCTTTTGTCTAATATTTGAAAAAAAAGAAAATAAAAACATTCTAATTGTAAAAAAAACAAGACTTGGGACCCAAAAAGGGCTAAACAATATAAAGTATTGACAAATGCGCAAAATATAAGTAACTAGGGTAAAATTTAATATGCCTATATCCGGAATTTATTCTGACCATTAAAATGAACAAGAGCACTATTATAGTTGGACACCTTAAATACAACATACCAAATACTTTTACTTCACAGAATTGAAAATTGTCGTTGGGCACCTGTCGTATCATTTTCAAATGACGTCCAATTGCACCAGATGCGCAAGTGAGTGTGATCGGTTTGCGTATAGTTGACAATTCAGGTGGTCCGGAATAATTGGCACAATAATTACCATCAACTGTTATCGAAACATCGCGGAATTTTTCTAAATAAAGAAAAATAATGGGTTAAGTAAGATTAATAAAGGACACATTTGCAGTTTTATTATTTTAACCTGCAATCGACCTTTCTTCTATACTTATACAGCTGTACAAATTACATGAAGCGATATACGTATAATCGACGTATAAAGTCTCCTAATATCCTGCTTCGATGCTAAATGTACAAGTATATTTGCAGGATAAAGACAATAACTGTTTAGTGTCTTTAAATATGAGCTGTATTTGTACTCGGCTCGAAACGGGAGTAATAGCTAGCTGACGCTCACACAGCACCTGCTTCTTAACTTCTTCCAAATACAACTAATATTTAAAGACAATAATAAAATTGACGGTACCAATTTTCTTGCACTAGATGCGCATTTCGACTATGCATGTCTCTTCAGTGATGCTCATGGCCAAAACATTTGAAATCGAAAGCTTATACAAAAGATGAAGAGCTATAATTCAAAAGGTCCAAAAAGTATAGCCAAATCCATAAAACATTAACGTTTATTATCTATAGATATAACATAGCTATATTTTACAGTCCTTTGACGAACATGACTGAATAAGACCTCTTGCAAACAAATAGACACATACATTAATAGTACAACAACAGTAAAAGTGCTCATCTTAAAAAGATCATGTTAAGTGTATTTATGACTTATCTATGAATCAATACAATAATGTTTAATGAATTATTAGGTGTGATTCTCTCAAATGAAGGATTTGGATAAGAGAATTTAGTTTCGGTGCGCATTATATATATACATTAATGAATATATTTCAATGATAAAATAGATAGGTGCCAATCGGTAGAGTAGTATGCGAATCGGAACGTGAACTGCTAGGAGTTGGTAAAGAAATACACTGTATTCGCGGATTTCAAATGTGGAACGAAAGTTCGGACGGACTTACCTCTTTATTAATATTCATTGATAAACAAATGATCAGATAGTTCAAAGAAAAATCGTAACATTAGAATGCCATATTGTTATTCTAAGCTATTTCCAAAAAATTATCGCCCTGAAGATCATAAAAAACATTTTATTAAAATAAAATATGTCAATAAAGGTTTCGATTTTATAAATATTGCCGATATATTTAACGACCATTCTGTTAAAGAAAAAAATCCTGAATATTTTGACAATACCCTCTTATTTGTTATATTTTCAAGAAATCTACTCGAAAATTTATGTTAAATTATAACCAATTGTGTAAAGATGTTAATATCAGTGAGAATACACCTACTTCATGTAATTGTATTAATTCCGCATACATTTATGGACCCATTTCTCATGTTATAACAGGAGATATTAGCATCGTTCAAGACCGAGAGTTAAAATCATTCCTCAGTAAAGGACCTAAATATCTTCCCCTTCAGTTATTAATTGGAATGAGTGTCGTTATATCATCCACGACTCACTCCGTACTTACTGTTTGAAATGGATAAAAAGGGAAAAAGCTGACAAAAAATCTTTGGACTCTTTGTTCAATTCAGTAATGAACATAGTTGATATACGTATATTTAACATTTTAAAGAACATTTTATTATTAACAATAACCACAATAAACCTATTTCTCGTATCAAACATAAACTAAAAGAACTAGCCAAGGAATTTGTTTTCGTCCCGGCCGATAAATCTGCTAATAATATTATTATTGTTTAACGTAAATTTTACATTAAGGTTCTGAAAAAAGAAATTACCAATTCAGCAACATTTCAACTGACTCCATTTTCAGAAAACGACATCTGTAACAAACATAAACTTTTAGCTTCCGTTTTACAAGCAGAACCAAATACAATGAAAGTCCCAACTATGTATTGGCTTCCAAAGCTCCACAAAACACCTTACAAATATAGATTAATTTCGTCTTCAAGCCATTGCTCCACAACTAAATTGTCTATTCTTCTTACCAGTACCCTTGTTACAATAAAAAACCTGATAATAAATTGTTCAAATAAGGCTTTCGAAAATAGTGAAATTAATTACTACTGGAGTGTCAAGAACTCGTTGGAAGTACCTGATAAATTGCATGCTTATATTGGTGATCTTGAATCTGTTCAAAGTTTTGATTTTTCTACCCTGTATACCACATTGCCTCACATTCTCATTAAGAAAAAATTCACCCACCTAATGAAATGGGCAATTAAAAAGTCAGAATATGAATATATATGTTCAAACTCTTTTAGGTCATTTTTTAGTAGCAATAAACAAAAACACTATGTGAATTGGACATGCTTTGATACTATATATGCCCTTGAATATTTACTAGATAACATTTTTGTTCGCTTTGGAGATTCCGTATATCGTCAGGTTATCGAAATTCCAATGGGGACTAACTGTGCACCACGTATTGCGGACCTGTTTTTGTATTGCTATGAGTTACAATTTATGACAAAGATCAGCAAAGACACATCGAAACAACATCTAATAAACAAATTTAATAATACTTTTAGATATTTGGATGACATTTTGGCTCTCAATAATGACGACTTCAGTATGTATACTACAGAAATTTATCCTGTTGAACTTACTTTAAATAAAGGTAATACTAACAATGACCACTGTCCTTTCCTCGATCTTGATATCTATATCACTAACGGAAAGCTTAATACTAAAATTTATGATAAAAGAGATGATTTTTCATTTCCTATCGTTAATTATCCATTTTTAGATGGTGACGTTCCCTTGTCACCATCTTACGGTGTTTATGTATCTCAACTTGTACGATTCGTTCGTGTATGTATCAATGTTTTAGATTTTAATGAGAGGAATTTATGTATTACTGAAAAATTATTACACCAGGGTTTTCGATATCACAAACTAGTCAAAACATTTACTAAATTTTATTATCGGTATAAGGACATCAATAGTAAATATAGCTCAACATGCAGACTTCCTATACTTTGAGGTATTTCACATCCAATTTTTTATGAAAATATTCTCTAAAAGCACAAAAATGTCAGTATTCAGCGCAGAAACTAACAAAACCTTTAAATAGACTTATTAAGAAGGGATATAGTTACGATACTGTTGTCAGGTCATTTTGCATATTATGGGGTTAATATTGATTCACTTATAGGGACTTTGCATCGGAACTAAACACATTTATTCAAAAACCAGTTTTTGGCATGACACGGGTTATGTTCTTCTCATATATGTTATGATGGTGTGATACTAAACCCTTAACGGGAAGGATTGTGCCTGATATTCTTATGATGAAAACATAATCTTTCAACCACTTTAATTGAAGTCTGAACTGGCATGTCAGTTAACTGCTAGTATTCTGTTGTTATTTATGTATAATTGTCATTTTGTTTATTTTCTTTGGTACATCTTCTGACATCAGACTCGGACTTCTCTTGAATTGAATTTTAAATGTACGTATCGTTATGCGTTTAATTTTCTACATTGGCTAGATGTATAGGGGGAGGGTTGAGATCTCATTAACATGTTTAACCCCGCCGCATGTTTGCGCCTGTCCCAAGTCTCTGGTCTTTGTAAGTCTTGTATAATATTTATTTTAGTTTTTTGTGTACAATTCGGAAATTAGTATGGTGTTCATTATTACTGAACTAGTATTCGTTATTTAGGGGCCAGCTGAAGAACGCATCCGGGTGCGGTAATTTCTCGTTACATTGAAAACCTGTTGGTGACCTTCTGCTGTTGTTTTTTCTATGGTCGGGTTGTTTTGATACATTCCCCTTTTCATTCTAAATTTTAATTAAAATGCAAAGGAACGGATTTATGGGGAAAACTGGGATTCCCTTCTCTTTTTTGGTTTAACCTTTACTGCTGTTACCTACCATAATGTTTATTTATATTATTATCTGACCGTACAGATATGTTGATGTATTCAACTGTATAGTTGTCTCCTAAATCGACTTCCCACCAGGGATTTGCTTCCGGAGTGGTATGCACACATGTCCCATCAAAATAATTCTGACTGGGTAATCCATCTACAGCGTTACAAGAGTTACCGTTTGGAAAGCTATTGCTTTCCAAAGCTGAGGAATGTGTTGTCTGCCGTCTATCAGCTACATTACAGTATTCACATAAAACATAATCTGCAAACAAATAGATAAACAACTAAAATAGATAATCTAGGAAGCTTTAAATATACGCTTTTTTAGTATCAAATGACCAGGAAAACAAGAGTAATTGTTTAAATATCTTTAATTTACCAACGAAGCTTTTTATCTAAGTTGGTTATGGTAAAACCCACACGATAAATGAATCTGTCGACGAATAAAAGTACAACTGGAAGACAATTTTCAATAGAACTCGAAATGAAAAATGTGCATAATTTTCTTTAAAAAGAAAGTATTTATACACTACAGGGAAGGGTAGAAAAAGACTGAAAATGCTAAAAGATCCAAGACCAATAGACAAACAATAGTACTCCAAACTCAACACAGATACTATAGACTGAGCGACACGAGAACATGTTTTTGGTGAAACGTAGTCACTTAACCAGTCAAAACAAAAACAGTATCTCGTGTGAGAATTTTGTCAGTTCATTTAATGACCCTTATATTAACAGTGACTATCGAAATGAATAATTCTTACAACACGAATTTACATTCTAAATAGTATTTTTTTTAAATATGAAAATATACTAGTATTCAAAGATAAATACAGTAAAACTACAAAACAACATAGACAATTATAGAATAGACAAACATGATAACAATTAAAGCAATTAAGACAAAATAAGTAAAACCAAACAAACACCCCATAAAAAGAAATAAATTAAATCGTACATAGACATGACTGAAATAATCTATAATGTAATAACGATATGTTAAACAATAACTGAACCATATTTGAACTGTATGATTATCTATAAATGATCATAAACACTTTTATAGTCTCGTGTGACAAGTAACCATAAACCATGGATAATGTACATTTAGAACAATTATATTGTTGTCTTTGTTATTGCTGATCTATTGTTTTCATATCAAATATGTGTTGTTGTAGTGGTCTATTGATATGCACAGACCTATGCTTAAGAAGTGTCGTCACTCTCATGATACCGTTGTTCAAATTCTATAAATTTAAAAAAACGAATCGTTTATACATTTTTTTTTAGAATATATTGTTCATTATATAGTGAGTCTTTGTCCATATATCAAACGCACTATAACAATTAATTTTGTAATGTTTGCTTTTCAAAAGTCATTAACTATTTCCTATTAACAATTGAAAAAATATTAAATCATTTTTGTTTCAACGTTACAATATCTTTATTGCATATTTGCTGTATCAATTTACTAAGTTTACAGCTTTAACTTAGTATCATCATGTAAGCTTATCTAATAGCTAAGGATACACTATTTGGCAAGATATTATTTCTTCATAATATAAGTATTCATAACATAATTCATTTCACAAAATATACAAGAAAATTATGACTTGATAAACAATAAAACTTCAGACATTTTTACATCTTTTGGTATCTATTTTTATAAAAGTCGCTCAGACAGTTCCTTGGTAATTTGTTTTTGAAAAATATCGATTTTGGTTGAAATGATAAGACATTTTTTGAGTGAGAACTAACCTTTGTCCAATGACTGTTATTTGATAAACTATTGTGATTACACATATAACATATTTTGTTTCTTTTTTTTCATGGTACTATTTTATCATATCTGTAAATAATTCAATATTAATTCAAAAGAAGATCATTGGCAATCTTCTGTAATTTTTCTTTAAATGAAAATCTTTCTTAAAACCAAATATTTTTTCAGTACATGACATTTGCATCCCTCTGTATAGGATGGTTAAGTTATCAATTTTCCAGTCGACACGGTCGATCTCAATCTGTTCACCATTAATTAAATTAAGCTATTCTGTGTATATTAAGAATGTCAGATTTCCGGACCCTCTAGTTACATCCACAAAGTTATCAAAGGTACCAGGATTATAATTTATTACGCCAGACGCGAGTTTCGTCTACATAAGATTCATCAGTGATGCTCAGATCAAAATAGTTATGATGCCAAACAAGTACAAAGTTTATGACCCAATGACATTAATGACCCAAAATTCTAAAACAGTTCTATCAAATACGGCTAAGGTAATCTATTCCTAGGTTAATAAATCCTTAGTTGTTAGAAAAATTCAAAGTTTTATAAAAATAACCATGTAAATAAACTCATCATAGACACCAGGACTAAACCCTGTATATACACCAGACGCGCGTAATTGATATTCCTGTCAACACTGAAGTGCTGACTACTGGGCTGATGATACCCTCGGGGACGAAACGTCCAAATCGTTTCGAAAAATAATTTTGCTTGCTAACCAGTTTAAATTTTTTTTTTCGTTATTTTTGCACACATGTTTAAACATCCATTTTTGAATTATTATAAAATCCTTGTTTGCTTTTAAGAATTGATTGGGAAAAGGTTACGAACTCAAATGCCGAAAAAAACTTTCAATGTATTGTATCTTTAAAACAAAGACCCTTAAACTTTCAAGTTGTTTCTTATCATTAATCCATTTTTTGTATACTATCAATTTGTCAGATTCTTTTGAAAAAGGGTTGATATTTTAAAACAAATTAACGAACACCCTTATCACGTATAACTTAGTTTAAACATCGGTATATTACGATAGTCTCTTTCTTGTACACACAGATTTTTACTATTTTCTTGTTCATTTTGTACGGTAATATATAAAATAATTTACTCTCTGAAATGTGAATATTAATGCATAAGTTTGTCTGAATTTGCAATACTGTTTTAGTGCTTAAACTAATATAATACATTAAACTATTATTATAGCCTTATTCTCTTACGGTATCGGTTTCAATTTTTATTTTTGTTCATT
This sequence comes from Mytilus edulis, assembly GCA_019925275.1. NCBI lineage: Eukaryota > Metazoa > Mollusca > Bivalvia > Mytilida > Mytilidae > Mytilus > Mytilus edulis. Next base: position 42,201,579 of record CM034352.1, read on the forward strand.
TTGCGACCTAAGCGTCAAAGAAATGTCTGGTATATATATGGAAGACTCTTTTCTAGAAATACGCACAAGTAATGAAGTTACAAGCATCCAGTTCCTCTAATTGGGTATACTAGTTAATATGATTATGAAATAAACAGTCTGACGTTAGAATTTATGATTTGTTATGTAATAAATATGAAAATTTAGATATCATCAGTAAAATTCGAAACCAAACAATGGAAATGTTAAAAATTTTAAAACGATCAAAAAAATAAATAAATAGATCATGTTTTAGATTATTTATTAACTTCAATTAATTGATACAAGAGATAATGGATTTTTTAATTGCTGTACACATAATTACCCCATGTCAAAAAGAGTTCATGGACTGTTTAAAGAATAATTGTTTCAATTAAGACCATTTATCATGTTTATAGGAACAATCACGTGCGTTTGCCAATACAAATGGAAAATGGTTGTTGATTATTGACAAGGAAAAATTCAATATAAACAAAATCTTATTAAGAGAAGCATGCATAAGAAACAAGACATATTCAAACTCAAAAGTCGCAAAAAAATAAATGATAAAGCAACAGCAAAATAGAAAACAGATCAAAACAGTATTCAAAATACAAAAAAGATTGGGCAACTCATCATATACCACCCAAAACTGGGGATAGTTCCAGGTGCTTCGAAAGGGTAATCAGATCATGTATGTGACAATAGTCGTGTTACTAATCAAAATATAAACTCAGTAATAAGTCTACTTAAGGAGAAGTTAATGCTTCTTTTTGTATTTTCTATAGGAGATACATGTTAAAGCGTTGAACGGAATTACTCCATACTTTAATGTGCTCATTGCTTTTACAACACTATAAAATTACAAAAAACTAAATGTGCAATTCCTATTATTGGATATTTATTTCTTGGCTATGGTATAACTGAGGGGATTTGTTGTTCGAATGGTTCATACCAAGTAGTCGAAATATTGTATCACAAGTCCTGTTCACACCAACGAATCGAATCCCTCATATGACAGGTACGCTGAAATAATTAAGTAGTATTTTCAATTTTCCTTCTGTTGGTCGGTTGTTCACTCCCGACACTCTGCCTTCTTTCATCAATAAAAACTGAATGCCACAAGACAAAAGAATATGGCTAAAAGTGGGTTAAAACAACAATCAATCAATCAATCGATCAATTATTCATGGTATTAATTGTACTCAAGCTCTCAGTTTTTTCCAATGCATTGTTGCAAAGTTATCATCGGAACTGCATGCAGTGATGTGAAATGAATTTCATGTAGAAATTAAACAACACTCGGAATGCCTTACCATTATTGACAGCCATTCAGAAATCAGCATTGTTATGAAATATACATGCAATGTATTTATTAAGCTGTATATGGTATTGTATAAATTTAAAGATGTAGACATATATCAATATAAATTATCAAATCAATTAATTTAGTTTAAATGCCAAGAAACTCATTAGCCATATATAAAAGATAGTTCACCAATGTTCAAATATTATGACATAACTATGGTAAAACCGACTTAAATAATCGATAGTGCATCAGAAGTATCAATATAACTCTTTATCATAAAGCATATACTGCAGTAGTTTCCATAAGAAAGTTAACGTTTATAGACACTTTAAAATTACGAACTGTTCAAGCTAATAAAACCATCCATTTTTAATTAGTATATCTTGTTGCACAAAATTAGCAAATAGCCTTCCTCATAATTATTCTTTGTCACTGCTACTAGAGGAAGTAATTGACATCAGCTAGATATATATGTTTTCATGTTAATTTCCGCTTCATAAGAAAAACTTATTTTAAAAGTAATTTATTTTAGTGCAATGGCTCATGGATTCTTGTTTTCAAATTCTTTCTTGTTGAAATAATAAGTTCGAATTTCACCATTTCAGAATCTGGACAGAAAACGTATATTGGAACTGTGTGAATATCAATCTAATGACGTTTTCAATCAATCACGACATTTTTGTGTGCGCGTTTTTTGCAAAAGCATGTTTTGAATTATGCATACGGTTAATAAAGTAGCTTCCTCCTTTACTTCCATGTCTTACTTTTAAAAGGAACGAACGGATATGTTGTATTGATTCATGATGCATACTTCTTACAATAAATGCATGATCGACACATCTCGAAGCAAAGGAATGACGCTTTATCAGATGTTCTGCATTTTAAAGATGCAGTAATACTTTTATCAGCACAAGTGCATACTTTATCTCACTTCAAAGGTTCAAAACGGCTCATTAAACCGGTATAAGTAAGAGTGGCCTTTTTAACTGATTTGCGAAAACGTTACTTATAATTGTGCTTTTCATTTTTTTTAGTATACCAAAACATAACTTGCTCTTTATCACAAGAACTTTATATGCTGCATTACTGTAATGATTTACATTAAAGATATTTTCTTTCCTGTTGTGTATCTCTAAATTTTTCTCTTGTAAGGATAAGTCATCACTAAAAACCGGAGTTAGTTTTTACGTCTTACTTGGTTTGATATTGTGTATTCAAAATACTAACTATTAATTAACTAACACTATATTTTTTTTTTTTTGTCATTAAACCCGACAAGGTGTCACTAGTTTTGAAGAATAGTGAATCCCCTCCTCTTTTTGTAAGTCTTCATCTTAAGTTATCTTTGTTTTATTATGTTTTTCTTTTCTTAATCTTTACTATTGTTAGTAATTCCAAATAGAATTGTATTCCTCTTTTCGTAATCTTTTTGGATTCGAGCGTCATGGATGAGCCGTTTGTAGACGAAACGCGCGTCTGGAGTGAATACAAAACTTAATCCTGGAGTCTATGAAGAGTTTATCTAGTACTTTTTTAAAACACATTATTAACACTATTTCTTTACAAAGACATGATAGTAATCCTCATTATGCATTCAACCATCTAAACTTAATGGTACGTAATGATTGTTTTGATTAAAAATTGGTGTCATCATGTTTACAGTACGCAGTGCATTCAAGCATACCGAGAAAGGATTACAGTGACATAAACTTGACATTGCATTTCTGGTATATTTGAACTACTTGTAATTAATCAGTTCGTGAAATAATAGTTCTGTTATCTTTTTGTACTGTTTTTTTATGTTAATTTGTTTTTATTTACTGATTTGTCTACGCTATTTTATGCATTAGGAATGTCTCGTGATAGAAATCAAGATTCTAATGAAACATACATGCAACGTTCGTAGTTGTATAGGGTAATGCCTTGGACCATAGACATTTATCAATGTGAATTATTAATTCGAGTTGATTTAGTCCATAAATCATGAAAAATAGTTCATCAAATTTCCAATATTATGTCAGAATTACTGGTAAAACTTACAGCAAAACTGAAAGCACATTAACAGTAGCACGGCTAACTCTCAATACTATACATTTTCGTGCAGAAAGTGCAATACTTTCTATAAGAAAGTTTACGAATAAAAAAAAATGAAATTACGAATAGTACACGCTAATTTAGGCATGACTAGCCGTAAATGTTAAGTGTGTTTCTCGTGTTACTCAAAATAAGAAAAATTACTTGGTAATGTTTTTCTATGTCACTGATACTTTAGAAAGTTATATTTTTTTAAAATTTTTAGCCAAGGTGTTGCCAGTTTATTTTCGATTTATGAGTTTGACTGTCCCCTTGGTATCTTTCGTCCCTCTTTTATTCACTCTAGTCAGATATACACATTTACATAAAAATACATAACTTTATTCGAAGATAATCGGACTCAATTGATAAATAAAAATTCGTCAGTAGGAACCTATAACCTTGCCTTGCCAAATGCTAGACCACACGTTATATTAAAGATAAAATTAGTTCATGTCATGCACACTTTCTTCTTGTTTTTTGCTTTTGAATATCAAGCGTGTTACTATGATAATTGTTCATCCTCTGTGCGTGCCAATCAAAGATAAATGAGGGGCCTGATGGGTTATTTTCGTTCTTCGTGATCGGCGCATATTCGCTATCGTGATCCGTTACTACAGATTTTTTTTTATATTTTCTTGATCTGTGATCATTGAAATTTATTTTCTGTGAATCGTGATTGACAAAAATATCAACTCCTGAATCGTGATGAGACCCCCCCCCCCCCCCAAATCAGGCCCCTCATAAATCTGTATCATTACTCCTCGAGGAAAACGGGAAAACGGAAAAACGGGAATGAATGTTTATTTGCAGAAGTCACTCGCATATACTATATATCTCTAAATATATTTTTTTTATGATGACAACCGAATGACGTAAAATAAAGATTTTAATTCAAAAGAGGTTTTGTTTTTTGAACTGAATACTAATAATAGTTGTACATGTGTATAACTTTAAATTAAGCAACAATTAAAATACCAAGAAAGCGTTGTGTGATCAGTTAGATACGGAATATCAAATAAAGAATATCAAAGTGGCTGCTTACATTATTAAGTAAACGCTTCTATTATTATTTTGCTTCTTCCTTTAAGTTAGGTTAAACTATAAACTCGTTCCACTCACTCAACGACGGGGAGATGTAAACAACAATTTCAGAAAGGCGGACAAGGGCCGATAATCGGATGGGAAAATATCTGATGCCTGATGTCTATATGAAGTTAAACAGTTCAAATTTGAAGCACTAAAAGTAAATTTGTGAAAGTTAATTTGTTTGCTTTTATAGTGATTTTAAGGATGATAGCACAATATTGACTGCTGTTCCCCTATTTTTGACATTTTTACCTATTGTGTCTGTTTGTTTTGTTCACGCATCGTTGTCAATATAATGGAATTTGATGCGACTATCATTAAAGTGAAAGGTTGAGCTACCTATAAAATTAGGTTCAATCCACCATTTTCGACATAAGAAAATGCCTGTACCAAGTCACCAATATGATAGTTGTTAACCATTCGTTTGGTGTGTTTCAGCTTGGGATTTTGCCATTTGATTACGGACTTTCCATTTTGAATTTTCCTCAGAGTTCAGTATGTTGTGACTTTACTTTTTAATTGGATTTCATAAAAATGCAAACATGCAATACTCATATCTGGCTTTCTGTTAGTCTGTAATTTGGGTTGGTGTGTTTTAGCCGTATACCTAATCAGTAATTTATAATAAATCATTGACCTACCATATTTAAATATGATAGTATCTTTTCTTGACTAGACTGAAAATATAATAGTTATTTAATTTTTTAAATGATTAAAAAAATTGTTTGAATTGAACACTGGAGTATTGTCAGTTTACCTTTAATAATTAAGTGTGCAAATACATACACAAATCATCTATTGCCATATTGTTAACGGCCAAGTATATATATGCATTTAAAAATCGCACAGAAGACTAACTGTGATATTAGACAACGCTGGCAAGTTGTGAGAGGGGTTTCAGAATAGTTTTCGAGAAAAGTAAATTTATTCTATCCGTGTATTGTAAGTTTAAGTCAAATGTGTACATTTTGTATGAAATAAACGATAAATTAAATCATAATTATGTAACTTTCGTAAGATGGTATACAACTGTTGCAAATTGATTGGCTTTTATGGTTACACATTATTAAAACTGATCTCTCTGTAAATGCTGATACATAATATAATAGACAACTTTTTTTAATATATTGCCAATTTGTATTCTTGCAAAAAATGTCAGAGTTTACATAGCAATGAGATAAATGTGTTATAGACGTTTAGCTACCACTCACGGATTTATAGACCTCAAACAAATTATATATTGCTATTTGCTACTACTTATATGTATAGTAATAGTAATGAGAAGTCTACCACTACTAAAATTTAATAATGCCACTTTTTATTATTTTCACAATTTATATCACGATTTGTAAATAATAAAAATCATTATAGATATTCTTTTGTCAACCGAACGCAAATTTATCCTTCCAAAGTCTTAATTCAGGGTTTCAATGACAACGAACATACTGTTTCAGAATAAATTCCATATATATGTATATATATTATTGAAAAGGTCTAGTTCAGTAGTTTTTAATTTTTAGCTTAAAAAGTTCAAGGAAAATATATATTGTATGCTTGAAAGAAAATGAATTCAGCCATTTGATTAAGTTTGGAGTTTCGGTATTTTTGATATTTTACTTTTTAATAGATGCCATGTGTATTAACTTTTTAGTTGCAAGTATATATTTTGACATTTTCTGCTGATATTAAACATTATATATACATGCAAGTGGATACACTGGATGTACATCTGGTTTATTGATATGGGTTCGCCTTTTGTTTAATTTCGGATTTAAATAAGTACATTGCACTTATACATGTAATAAAATGATAATTTGTCAAAAGAAAGAACAGTACTGTTTAAACAATATTATATAAACTAATTATGCATAATCAAATATGTTACATAAAAAAGATAGCTCTATGACAGACGGGACAAGTGAAATATATGCTGTATTATTTGATGATTAGAAAAGCATGTTAACCGGATTTGTAATCACATAAGCAACACGACGGGTGCCACATGTGGAGCAGGATCTGATTACCCTTCCGGAGCACCTGAGATCACCCCTAGTTTTTGGTGGGGTTCGTGTTGTTTATTCTTTAGTTTTCTATGTTGTGTCATGTGTACTATTGTTTTTTCCGTTTGTCTTTTTCATTTTTTATCCATGGCGTTGTCAGTTTGTTTTAGATTTATGAGTTTGACTGTCCCTTTGGTATCTTTCGTCCCTCTTTTAACAACATACACAAAACACGGAGAAAGAACATTACAGAGTGTGTCGTTTTATAAAGTTTCAAAGCTTAAGTTGAACAGTCATTAAGGTTTTACACATACGTAAAAACACATATATACAGAGCGCCTTTCGACCCGAATTTATATCGGCATTTAAATTTCAATCTTCTTCTTGAGGTTATGACTTTGTGTTACATATTTGTTTTTCGTCCATTTTTTTACATAAATAAGGCCGTTAGTTTTCTCGTTTGAATTGTTTTACATAGTCTTATCGGGGCCTTTAATAGCTGACTATGCGGTATGTGCTTTGCTCATTATTGAAGGCCGTACGGTGACCTATAGTTGTAAATGTCTGTGTTAGTTTGGTCTTTTGAGGATAGTTGTCTCATTGGCAATCATACCACATCTTCTTTTTTATAAAACATGTAAACAGGTAAGAATCTATGACGGTTTGTAAGAAAACAGACATACATAAGAACTTTGAATTATTTGATAAGTAAATTAGACATTTACTGTACAACACATACGTATTTACAATAATTAAATATGTAGTTGAACATGTTGCATGAAAGAAGAAACACTCGAAACACGTCTGGCGTATTAAATTATAATGCTGGTAACTATTTTCACAACTGTGTCGATGCCACTGCTGGTGGACGTCTCGTCCCTAAGGATATCACCAGCCCAGTAGTCAGCACTTCGGTGTTGACACGAATATCAATTATATGGTCATTTGTATAAATTAACTGTTACAAAACTTTGAATTTCTCGAAAAAGGATTTTTTTTTATCCCAGGAATAGATTACCTTAGCCGTATTTGGCACAACGTTTTGCAACGTTTTGGAATTTTGGGTCCTCAATGCTCTTCAACTTTGTACTTGTTTTGCTTTATTACTATTTTGATCTGAGCCTCACTGATGAGTCTTATGTAGACGAAACGAGCGTCTGGTGTATTAAATGATAATCCTGGTACCTTTGATAACTATTGAAATAATAAAAAAATAGATATTTTGTTTGATACTATATATATGCAATTAAAGGAAATTAGGCAGTAGAAAAAGTTCATTATGTCATTCATTTCAGTTTCATTATGTACGGGAGAAGAAATGACAAGCAAGGTAAAAGAGGTAAGAAATTATATCTTATTTCAAACCTTTCAATATGAATGTGCATAAAAGTGATGGATAAAGCAAAATTTGAATATGTTAAATTCTAGGAGGCATTAACTCCAATTTTGACATAAAATTCAAACATGAATTTGCTTTTGTCTGAAACACTTAGAAAAGCGATATTTTGAAATACTATTTTCCTATTTCATGTACCAGTCAGTTTGGTTTAATTTTGCCAAATATAAATATTAAAGAAAAACCAATAATATGTTAAAAGAGGGACGAAAGATACCAGAGGGACACTCAAACTCATAAATAGAAAATAAACTGAAAACGTCATGGCTAAAAATGAAAAAGAAAAACAAATAAACAATAGTACATATGACAAAACATAAAAACTAAAGAATAAGCAACACGAACCCCACCAAACACTAGGGGTGACTTCAGGTCCTCCGGAAGGGTAAGCAGATCCTGCTCCACATGTGACACATGTCGTGTTGCTTATGTTATAACAAATCCGGTAAATAGTCTAATTCGGTAGGTCACATTCATGAAAGGGAAGGGGATTGTAGTAACGACGTAAAGAACATATCCGATATCATTTGTGAAACGTTATTCTATAACGGTCAACCAACTCGTGATGGCGTCCGTAAATTTTACGAAGGGATAATTTCAACTTCACCATTGGAACTCTTGGTTTAATAGCTTCCTTGTGAGCAGCAACCCTATATCAAGAAAATCATGATAGGAAATGCAAGCACGGGAATATCGTATTTAAGTGTTTTTTCTAATATCGTAACTAATTACCTTAATAAAGAAGGCACGCATTTCAATTGCTAATAATTAAAAGACTTAAGAAGAAAATAAAATTGAATTGATTAATTGATCATTTGTTTTAGCTAAATATTGCGACATCATTTGGATCCAACAAACGAAATTGGATATTCAGTATTAACAAATTAGGTTTATGTTTTACAAATGTAGCTATGAAAATGAACACCCTTACCTTCTAGTAAATTTCAATCCTTCAAAACAGATCGTGGAACGATTAACGAATTGAATAATAAAGTTGCAAGACGAAGTTTACAGTAACTGTAGTTCTTTGTATATACGCTTTTGTGGTCAAAAACAAAATCACTGCAATTACATATAGTTGTAAGATCGTACCAAATTTGCTGTTCATTTTGAAATTCAACTGAGAGGCAAATAGTCCAAAACACACTTTTTTCTTACATGAGGCGCAGGATCATCCTATACTCCTGGAGCTCCTCAGAGATCTCTAAATTTTGTTCGGATTCGTGTTTCTCAGCTTTTAATTGTCTGTTCTGTATTTTGTATCAATTTGTATTTGTTAATTGGTCTTTTTCGTTTTTCAGGTAAATATTCATGGGAGATTATAAAAAAAATACACTTTTTAAAAATTTCTATCCTAATTTCAGTTAGAACTGTGAGCTTTATATATCGCAAGCAAAGAATAAAACAAACCGGATTAGACAGAACAGCTGAAATTGCAATTGTCGATTTTCAAATTTGGGATGCTGATTTGCGTTACTAAATTATATGTTAAAATTATATAACGTAAAACAAATAAAAAAATACTAAAGATAATAGCCAATTTGCTTATCATAAAGATAGAACTTTTAAGTTACGAATAATTTACAATTAAAAACTTTGTATAATTTTAGTGCGCCAAATCCCCAATTTCAAAATTTACCTAGCTTTACTGTTTTTGTCTTTGCCATGATCAGCCGCTTTTAGATTTAAGAGTGTCCTACCTAAATACTACCGAGCTCCATTAATTAATCGAGAAGACTCAAGGAAACAGGTAATTGACGGTTTCCTTGAAGTAGATCAAAAAGAAAACACGTTCTAAGTTTTGTCCGGCAGAAGCGCTTTTCTGGAGTACCCTCCATTAGAAAAGTTAATGACAAACTATTTGCAAGACAAAATGTATAAATACATAAACTGACAATGTCATGGCTAAAAAACGAAACCAAAAAGAGACCAAATTACAAACAATAGCACGCAAAACATAACGTAGAAAACTAAATACTGCGCAAAAAGAATCTCACAAAAATCCAAGTGTTATCTCATATGTTCCGGAAGAGTAAGCAGATCTTAGTAATACGATTGTTTAACTATACCATCATCATTGACCATATATATACGACCACTGTAGATCATATTATAGAAGTAAAGGTGCCTAGTTATGCTGTCAGTGATCATTATCCTGTTTGCGTAACAAGAAAACTTAACCCAAAAATATCAAAAATGGAGCATTTGTCCATAGAATATAGATCATTCAAACAATTTGATAAAAATACGCATTTAGAATATAAAAATAGTGTAATTAAAAAGGATGTTGATATAGCAAATACATTTAATGTGCATTTCACAAATATTGCTGAAGGTATAGTTGATAACAAATTATGTAATAATGATGATGGTGCCAGTTTTGACGCACTCAATAAATTTGTAAAATCAAAGTTACAAACGGGTAGTGAAAAAAATCATTATACCAGAAATGAGTATTTTAGATGTAAACATGTATTTAAAAAAACTTGACAAGTCTAAAGCAACTGGTTTTATAGATGATGTCGGACCAAATATTTTGAGTATGTGCAGCGATGTCATTGCACCAGCCTTGGCATATATATTTAATCTAAGCATCAAAAGTGGTAAATTTCCAAGTATTTTTAAAACTGCAAGAGTTTGCCCAATTTTTAAAAGTGGCGATGCCTGTAGAGAGATAGACGGAGTTATATTTTTAGATTTAAAGAAAGCTTTTGATCTGGTTAATCATATAATTTTATTAAAAAAACTTGAATATTATAATGTTTCAAATTGTACACTAGACTGGTTTACGTCATACTTGTTTGAACGAAGCTAACAAGTTAAGGTCAATAACGTCATGTCTAATACTAAATGCATAAAAACTAGGGTACCACAAGGTTCTATCCTGGGCCCTCTGTTATTTATTTTATATATCAATGATTTACCGCTTAATATAGAACATTCATTAATAGATTTATGCGTAGATGATTCTACATTACATTGTAAAGGTAATAATTTACTTCAGTTAACTTTTAACCTTCAAAATTCATGTAATTGAAAACTGGTGTTCGCAAAATTGTATGAAATTAAATGCCAAAAAGTGTAAATCAATGATTATTGGTTCAAAACAAAGGCTTTGTTCAACTGGAAACAGTTTAGATATCAATATTTCAAATGAACAAATAGAAAATGTAGATTGTGAAAAACTTCTTGGTTTATATATTGACAAAAACCTAAATTGGAATCAGCAGATAGATAAAATGTCATGTACTATATCAAACAGAATCTATTTATTACAAAAGATAAGACAATATTTACCTATGCATATACGTATTATCTATTTTAATGCTTATATTCTGCCATTATTTGATTATTGTTGCAATATATGGGGAAGCTGTTGTGAAAGTGGAATAAATAAACTTAATAAGTTATTAAAGAAATCTGCTAGGGTTATAATAGAAGCTGACATAATGACATCATCCAGTTTATTGTTTAATAGTTTACACTGGTTAAATGTGGAAAAACGCATTCAATACCAAAAGTCAATACTTGTATTTAAATCATTAAATGGTATGGTTCCTAACTATTTACAAAAAAAATTTCATTTTACTGATAATCAAAATTATAACTTACGTTCAGCTGATGAAAAACTATTAAATCTTCCAAAACCAAAAACAAATGTTTTAAAGAAAACATTTACATATTCAGGTTCTCAAATATGGAACAGTTTACCGATAATCAAAATTATAACTTACGTTCAGCTGATGAAAAACTATTAAATCTTCCAAAACCAAAAACAAATGTTTTAAAGAAAACATTTACATATTCAGGTTCTCAAATATGGAACAGTTTACCAAATGAAATAAAAATGAGTAATACACTTGTATCTTTTAAAACAAAATGTTACAAGTTTTTCATCAATTGTGCAAATTAATATGCTTTTTCATTATTATTTAAATACAATTGTATATTGTGTATAAAATAACTTTATTATTTTGAGGACTCCCAGGAAGATTAGTTTTAACTAATGGGATCATCCTCTTGAAATAAAGATTATTTATTTATTTATTTATTTATTGCTGCATTTTAATTTTTTTTTATTACGTCATATATATTATACCATGGCTGTTCAGGTAGTTCCGTGTATTAATAGGGATGTAGAGAATATGACAAGGAAACCTTACCTAAATTTTAAAAGATAAAATAAAATGTATAAAGTTTTAACCTATTCTGACGTCTATTAATCTTAGTGAAAAAATCTTTTCTTGGTTCTAAAGGTTTTATAGTTATTAGTGTGAACGCGGCATAATCTAAGATCTTCAAAAGGGATAACAAAAAAAACACACTTTTATTACACAAGTCATTTATTTTGTATTTGTCTACATTGTTCGAATGTTTGAATTTCCCCATTAGAATAAGATAATGGAGATAATAGAATACATATAATGATAACATCAATATTCGCCTTAATTTGTTAATTATCAGTATTACATTTCTGGGAAAGAAACATATATAGAGGGGTTAATTGTTTAGATGACGTAATATTTATTCTCAACTAGGAGAATCTACTTTGTAAAAAGTGCCTACAAAATGTATTTGCAAATGAACCAAAAGATAGAGTTTGACTTTTACATTACACAGTCGTATACCCATACAACCTGTAAAATCTAACTATATATCTTTTAACTTGAGCCAAGCATTATCCTGAAATTCTAGCCAATTCGTCCTTTATAGTAGTATTGTTTATACTGTTATTCTTTTTAGTATTGTGTGTGGGAGCAATATTTGTGTTATTGTCTGTGATAAATACTTTGATAAAGTGTGACAATGAAGTATCGTGCTTGGGACACTGGATAAACAGATATCGACAGACCCCGTTAGACATTGATCTTTGGAAAACCAAACTTTGCTTATTTTTTAAACCACCATCTTGTACTCGACCAACGAGGATAACCTTAATAGAATATGAAGAGTAATGTATTGAGTTCTGACATATACGACAATAATACCGTTATGTTAGTGGATTGTTTTATTTGTTTTCAATCTACAAATCTTCATCATATTGCACACGATGAACAAATGGAACACAGAACCTATATCTATAAGAGTATATCTCAAAATCTTTTAAAGGGAATTAAACGTAATCTTAACATCCGTAACAATGAACATGTAACATTATGTAGCTTTAAGGATGAAAACAAAATGAATGAAAAAGAATCAATTGTTCTAAATAGATTACCTAGTACACTATTTTCTGTACATCATATTATTAATGATTATCTTAGTAAGAAAAAAACGGCATTGCATAAACTGTTATTTGCCTCACAAGAATCAAACTGCACATTGTTGCTAAATGAAGTGCTTATCTTTATGACCGCGTTCAACTTTGTTCCAGGAACATATAATTTTTCATATAAACACTATCATCCTAATCTTTCAATAAGTCAACAATTATCTGAAAACGATATATATATAACCGAGGATGGCCTGTCACACGTCAAGAACTGGATGTTGTTTAAGTTGCCATTTTACATTTTATACTCATATCTAGTTGTAAAAATATGGCTTTTTACAGGAAAAGCGTTCGAAGCTAAGATACTGTATCGCTTCATTTATAGATATACAAGGCGTTTTTCAACTTATCTTTGTAACCCATTACTTATATCGACAAACACATCATGCATGGATATGTTAACAACATAAATTTAGAAAGAGCATGGTTTAGAAAAATATCTGTAATAGGTAGCATTTTTTTTTACAACATTCAATACGCTTCATATTTTATCCAATGCGACTCACGATGTTGATTCCAACGAGGAAGAATTCATTTCTGTATTTTATTGTGTATTACTTTTATTATATTTCTGATTGAATGTTTGGTAAAATGTTTCTCCAATAATGTAAAATTTCTCCCAGAGCCTTCTGAAGCATTTTAATTGTCAATCTTGATGACAGCAATGACTTTGTGCCTGTCATTACTTTTGTTTAAAATGTCAAACAAGTAAACTGTGCTGTATGATACTATTCATAGAACTGTTCTTAAGGAAATAATACGATATTTAGAGACGTAAGCTTACTTTTACCTACAGTTAATCATGTTAACGTGAATCGGTATTCCCTTTCATGTGTTTTATGTGTTGTTTTGGTTTGTTGCCATCATAAATTGGGAAATGACATTTTAACAGTTTTTATACTTTTTGCATTAATATTTTATTTATTGAACATTTACTGGTCCAATATTGTGTATTGGACACTTAGAACAATTTAGTGGATATATTTGCTAATAAGTGTAAATTTAATACGTATGTTTTTACAGCACTTTGTTAATTTATACAATGACTATATAATATGGATTCTCTCAATTCAGATATGGTTGCCTTAAATATTTTTGTACATATCTTATCTTAGAGATGTTTTACATGAATATAACGGATTTTTCAAGCACTACATAAAAATTGTTATCAGCTTAATGGAAACTGTTGAATGTGATGATGCTGGAAATATTGCCATTTTAGCTGAAAATGAACATAACTCCCGTATTCCTGTGATAAATGGTAGATATCAAATGTTTCCAAGACAACAATATTATTCTATCACCGCAGGGTTCCCCATATAACACCGAAGTTCTTTTACAAGATAAGAAATTTACGTAGTCAAGTCTTAGGGTCATCGTTATCTATCAAAATGATGATATTAAAAGAGCTGCTGTAATTTTTTCTTTGAATGTTTCCTGCAATTATTACTATTATGGTTATTAACACATCTAATCTCCCGTTTGATAAATTCGAACCAGTGCAATCATTTTTGTGGGTTTGATCCTCTTTCATTCATATTCAAAGCTTTTCCTCCAGCGGGTCTCTTTGAATGTCGACATACTGACTCAACCATATTTCTTCAGGATTTAATTAGAAATTACAATGACGTGTTTTACATAACTCATTCTTGTAAACAAAAGGTAAAGTTTCCTGCTATACCACATGGAATGCGGATTGTAAAAGTTATAACTGGGGTTTTACTCGTGTATTTAGTTTATCGTTCAGCAACAGGAAACGATCCATTAAACATTAACGTAATTTATTTTGAATTGTCTGATTACTACCTGAAATCAAGATTGTTTACATTTGCTATAGATGCAGTATTTATCTCGTTTCTCCTTCATTTCGTTTTGCTTCATTTCATTAGACAATAATAGAAAGAAAAAAAAACATAATCACAGTAGCATTTCCAAAACAAATTGTATTTACATGATAAGGAAACACTCATATATATTTTTTTTTCTGAACAGTAATCTTTAAATTGACCAATTTTAGGTCCTTTTTATAAATGATTTATACAAGTTGACCGAGTCCAATCGGTGTAATTGACGATATTGCACAATCTACTCTAATCTGTGACGTAATAACGTAAATATTGTAACATTGGAGATTAGTGTACGTGGACATGCAGATGTGAGGCCGCTTCTTATGTAGTGTAACATGTAATAAATGTGATCGTGATGCTGCAGGCTTAGTTGAAAGTAAGAAGTTTATTGTAACAAAACCTTACTTCATACCTGGATTACAGTAATTCGTCAATACGTTTTTGTTACTTTTAACTCCAAAATGAAAATTGCTGAATTCGATTCAAGTTATGTTTTCCAATTGTATTTCTAATGTAACTTCATTAAAAACAATCTGGCATTATGGTACGTGTGACGTTACTGTGTCTTAAGATTAAATATCTGTCTGTTTATAGATATTTTGAACCTCGACATAAGGGTTTTTTGTATTTTGAATAACGATCATATTATCATGCACTGTTTAACGATGTCGTTCAAACAAAACTGGAGGTAAAGCCGCTGTTAACACTGTATGTCAACAAGATTATGTGGTTGCGCTAACGTTCTTTAATGTTTGGTTACAGTTTTAGATAAAAGAGGGACGAAAGATACCAAAGGGACAGTAGATAAACTTCTTTCGTTGTCTTTGGAACAGTTTTATTTTATTTCATCTTTTTTTGTTTTTGGCCATCTGTTTTTTATTACAAAATTTAGAAACTAAAGTTCTGTCATGGATTTTGATAGAATTAATTCTAAAATGTTCATTCTGTAAATATAGATCGTTACAGGTTTATTCAAGCGATATACGTTCCATTGAAATATATAATTATTGTTTCTATTGACATATCTTATGAAAAATTTTGGTTCTGTTTTTTTTGGTGTCATGTTAGTTATTTGTTATCATTATTATAGAATAGACAATTTATGTTTAACTGTAGGGTAGATTTAAAGTATTAATGATCAAGTTAACTTCCAAATGTTTGAGGCAGATTTCTGTTAAGACAGAATTGAACATACTAATTAAACAAGTTTTAAATAAAAGATTTAGTATCCAAAACAAGTTTTTGTTGTGTTTGCTTGTCTATTGGTTATTAATTATTATTAATGGAACTACATCTTAGTTGATACGCCTGCTTTCGGAACGATCGTTCTTGATGGCAGCATCTCAGATATATTTCAAATACATTGAGATCATCCAACCAAGTGACTAAAAGGAGGTAATTACATTTAGATCAGATATCCTGGGCATATCTTTTTCTGACAGGAAATCTTCAATTTGAATCACAATTAAACTGTTTTTTTTAAAAGAATCTTTATACTAGCATTCTTTAGAGAGATGATAATTAGAATTTTTCTAGCAAATTTAACCTCTAAACTGATTTAAAACTATTATAACACTCATCTATTTCATCATCAATTCTATCAATTGAATTTCTTGCAATATGAATCGTTGTTTCATGAACATGATGACGTTCTAAAAACCTGTTATAAACTTTTAAGATGAAATTCTGGATTATTACACAGCTCATGTAAAAATGTCTTTCCATCTCAAACTTCACGACAAAACTTTGGTTGTTTCACATGTTTAGATTACTAACTTATTGTTGCATTTTACATACAATGTATATTGTGCATATAAAAACTGGTTTTAAATATATACACAAAAACAAATGACTCCAAATTTAAACTTTATTATAAAACTTCCTCTTTGAAGGGAATAGTTCGTTCATCTTTATTAAAATGAACCTAGTGTATTGCTGTAGAATGAGAGATGATACATATTCAGTTCTGTAGTTGGAACACACATTGTATCTGCAAAGTATAGCATGTACTTTTCGATTGTTTGGCATTCTTTTCTTTTATTATGAAAAATAAAAGTCAAAGTTCAATCTACAAGGTCAAAAATTAAACCTTTTACGGAATTTTATGAAAAATATAATGACATAAAATGCATTAAATGTTCATTTCTTGTAATGACCACGCACAGTGTGTGTTATATGCATGCTTTCATCCTAACAAACATGATATTTTTCATTTGAAATACATCGAATAAAATTGAGAATGCAAATGGGGAATAAGTCAAAGAGACAACAACCCGACCAAAGAGCAGACAACAGCCGCAGGCTTCCAATGGATTTTCAATGAAGCAAAATTCCCGCACCCAGAGGTGGTCCTCATCTGGCCCCGTAATAAAATTGTGTACTATAATTGTTAATGTCTGTGTCATTTGGTCTCTTGTGGAGAGTTGTCTCATTTGCAAGCATACCAAATCTCCTTTTTTTATATAGTTCAGTGAAAATAGACGCCACACTAAACTCCAAAACATATAAAAAAAAATAAAATAAAAACAACCATACAAGACAAACAAAGGCCAGAGGCTCTTGACTTGGGACATGCGCAGAAATGCTGCTGGGCTAAACAGGTTTTGTGAGATCTCAACCATTCCCCTATACTTCTTGCCAATGTATAATTAAAAAAAACACATAGGAATACGCTCAGTTTAAAAGTGGTCCGAGTCCGATGTTAGAATATGAAACTAAAGAAAGTAAGCAAAATGACAATGATACATAAATTAAGAAAGACACTTTTAAAAATATTCAGAATTTTAGAATATAAAAAAATGAAGGGTTCCATTTGGAATACATATTTTCACAATAACGATATTTTGCACTTTCCATCTAAAATTAAATTTGTCAAGAATTTAAGAATCGGACTGTTAATATTTGTATGATAGACTGTCTTTTTACCATCCCAATACTGCCAACTACCTTTTTGGCTGATTGTAACATCTTGGACTAATATTTCATCCCCAAAAGAATCAAGAACATAGAAAATAGCCGGTAAAAAAATTGGAAGCCGTCATACAGATGATATGTTTTCAAATAATTGTTTGACATGTCTTTCTGATTTGAAATAGTCATCCGCAATGTCTCATGATTTTATAATGCCACATGTGTTTTCATTATCAGCGATATGTTGTTTGCAACGACAAAGTAAACAAACGACAGGACTTTGTAAGTTTGTTTGTTTTTTTAAATTTCTATTGATATGTCATTTTTGAAAAAGGAGCTGAAAAATTCATTTGACGTATTTCTAACATTCCTTTAGGAACAAGTCCGACAATGTCAAGATCTTGTTCGAGTAAGTTAGTCTTAAAAAAACCTTCGAAAGCGTCATATAGAAATATTTTATTTTATTTACATCAACATATGTGTAATTCACTCCAACAAGTTGTAAAGAAAAACGATAAGAAGATATTTCTGTTTTAATTTATCAAGAACACGTAAACATTTCATCGTATAGTGGAAAATCAATCAAATCGTCTCTGAAATTCTTTTTTTTAGGCAGAGCATTTTACAAATTTTTCTTTTTACCAAATGCCAATTTTCGCAATTTGACTAAAAGTTTCTTTACCGTTTTAAAACCCTTTATATACCTATCTAAATCCATAAGAACTATAATAGCTACGACTCCAATCAATGCAATTACACCCATCGAACCAATCGCTTGTGCAGAAGGTCTGTTATCCTCAGCACTTGTAAATTTACTTTTCGCTAAAGACGTTTGATCTGGATCAATTTTAATATCGTCAATAATTTTTAAAAGCTGTTCCAACAACTCGTCTTTTGTAACGTTCATTAAAACTGATGTTCCAATACTTGTACATGGGCACATACAATCACCACTACCAGCGGTTCCAGTGTTACCAGAATTTACTGTGCCAGATGTTTCAGGACAAGTATTAGTTTTCGCCGATGCATTATAGCATAAACTGCCACACTTCCAATCCGCAGGAGGGTCACCACAAGATTGAAGATTAGCTTGAAATTAAAATAAAAACAAACACATAATACTTACATTAATCATACATTAAATGGGCAGGAAATATGGGTCAAATTGGTTTGTCCAGGTCAAAAGTATATCGCATCAGACATTTCTTAATGCAAATATAAATATCACATCAATGTAGTTGCTTTTTACAAATTAACTGTAACATTGTATATGTACTTGCATACATTATACAAATTTGTGATATGTTCAACAATTAATGTGATATCATCAACATGACCTGTCATAATATACTATGTAAAAAAGCTTAGTAACATATATTTCAATTAAATTTTTTAATAAAAACTCCAAACTTTAATTATTGAACTTATATGTAGTAAAAATAAGCCCTTCATATTTGGTTACAATTATTATCTAAAAGAAGTACAGTTATTTTTAGAATATAGAAAATACAAATATTTGATTCTGAGCTATTTTTATTCAGTGTATAATTCAATTTGTTTTATCGATGAAAATCTGCATAATAGATGATAAATTGTCAGTTATCCTAGTCAATTTTATTTGTGTGTGTGTGTACAAATATTAATCTAGTCTGTCCTGTAATTAAAAAGTAAAACCACAAAAATACTGAACTCCGAGGAAAATTCTAAACGGAAAGTCCATAATCACAATGGCAAAACCAAAAAGATAAAACACATCAAACGAAGAGTTTCGGGACAAAACAATCTAAGTTCCTTAAAACAATAGGTAAACCAATTGATAGAACGAAAATGAACATAAAACGTATATAATAAATCAAGGTTTTTTCTATGGTTCCATAATGATACTTCTTAATAGAATAAAGGTATTTGACTATTTGAAGTCTCGAACTAGCAGGATGCCACATGTAAACAATTAAAAGACATATAATAACTGCTTTTCTACGAACGAAAATTGTTTCTCTGGAACATTATCGTAAGAAGTCGGCACATGAATTATCACCTTATATTTAGAATCCGAAATTACCGGTCTGTAATAAAATCATCTTACTCGCCGTGTCTAGCCAGGGACGCAACAGATAATAGCTTTTAAGATGGAAGACAACCAAGGACCAGATTAATAATATAGCATCCACGTGTGGCGATCACGTATCAAAAAGGATTTAAACGAAAGGAGTATTCAATTATTCAACATTACCATAAAGCGCAGAGGTTTGGCTAGCCACAAAACCAGGTTTAACCTACTATTTTTTCTTAAAATTTGCAAACAAAAAGTCAGGAATATGGCAGCTCGTTTCTGTGTATGTTGCATTGTCGTTTAGTTTTGTTGAACTTGAGTTTCGTTGTTTTCCTCTTATAGTTGATGTGTTTCCCTTGGTTTGAAACCCGGATTTGTTTTCCCTCAGGTAATTTATGACATTTGAACAGCGGTTTACTTACTGTTGCCTTTATTTTGCATCTCCAAATTTGTACATACCGACGTCCAGAATTTAGGATACCTCTTTATTCTGACCTTTACCATGATCAAGATCAATATTGTAGTTGGACACCTTAAATACAACATACCAAATACTTTTACATCACAGAATTGAAAATTATCGTCTGGCACCTGTCGTTGCATTTTCAATTTACGTCCATTTGCAAAAGATGCACAAGGGATTGTGATAGGTTTGAGTATAGTTGACGATTCAGGTGGACCGGAATAATTGGCACAATAGTTACCATCAACTGTTATAAAAACATTGCTGAATTTTTCTAAATAAAGAAAAAAATGTGTTTAGTAAGATTATGATACGACATATCTGACATTGTATCCTGCAATCGACCTTTCTTCTATACTAATACAGGTGTCACACGAAATGATATACGTATACTAGACGTAAACAGTCTCTTATATTCTGCTTCTTATGCAAAATGTACAAATCTAATTGCAGGATAAAGACAATAACTGTTGAGTGTTTTTTTTTAATTATCAGGTGTATTTGTAATCAGCTCGAAACATGAGCAATAGCTCGCTGAAGCTCACATAACACCTGTTTCTTAACCTCGTAAAAACACAACTGACAATTATAAACACTAAACGGTTATTGTCTATAGATATGATATAAATTTATTGTATAGTCCTTTGATGAATATGTCTACATAAGACCTGTTGCAAACACATGGACACACCTGTTATAGTAGAAACTCAGTGAAAGTGCTTATCTTAAAAAGATCATGTTAAGTGTATTTAGGACTTATCTTTGTATTAATACAATAATGTTTAATCAATTATAATGATTGATTCTCTCAAATTTAGTAGTTGGGTAAGACAGCTCATTTATGATGCACCTTATATATATACACTAAGGTATATCTATCAATGAGGAAATAGATTGATGCCAATCTGCAATTATAATTTTCTGATGCCTTTTCACCAATAATAAACTTTTGATTTTCTGGAAAAAATGACGATTACTCCAAGAATCGACAATTACACATGAATCAGAACTAAAAGATTCTGTAAAAGTGTTATCAAGCGGCTCAAGAACATTGCAACGACACCTGTCATGATCTAATTTCCTTTACGATAAATGTAGAGTAGTATCACTAGTATGCAGATCGGACGCGAACTGCCGGGAAGGTTGGTATATGAATACACTGTATTCGCGGATTCAAATGTGGAATGAGAGTTCGGACGGACTTACTTCTTTATTTATATCAATGGATATACAAATGATCAGATGGTATCAAAGTAAAATCGAAACGTTAGAATGTCATATTTCTTAAATCGAATGCCAAGGAAAGGATTTACGGGGAAAACGGGGATTCCCTTCTCCTTTTTGCGTTAATCTTTATTGCTGTTACCTACTATAATGTTCATGTCCAGGATGATCCGATCGTACAGATATGTTGATGTATTCAACTGTATATGTATCTCCTAAATCGACTTCCCACCAGGGATTCTGTTCCTTGACGGTATGCACACATGTCCCATCATCAAAAATCTGACTAGGTAATCCATCTACAGCGTTACATGAGTTTCCGTTCGGAAAGCCATTGGTACCATAAGAAGATGAATGTGACGTTTGTCGTCTATCAGCTACGTTACAATATTCACACAATACATAATCTGCAAATAAAGACAACTAAAATAAATAATATAGTAAACTTTAACTGTACTAGTATGTCTTTTAAGAGTCAAATGACCAAGAAAACAAGAATAATTTTTTAGATATCTTTAATTCATCAACAAAATTTTATTTTTCAGTTGGTCATGGCAAAACCCACTTGATAGACGAATAAGTGTACAAGTGGGAGACAATTTTCAATAGTACTCGAACAAAAAATATATGTAGAATTTTCTTTTAAAAGAAGGTCTATGTACACGAGATGTTAAAGATACCAGAGGGAAGGGTCGACAAAAACTGACAATGCCATGGCTAAAAGATCCAGGACCAATGGCCAAACAATAGTACACAAAACTCAACATAGAAACTAAACTGTCTAAAGACTGAGCAAAACGAAAAAATGTTTTATGGTGAAATTTTGTCACTCAACCAAACAAAACAAATATATTAACTCGTTTGTGACTTTTGACAGTTCATTTAATGACTTGTTTTTGCAGAGACTATCGAAATAAATAATTCTGACAACACGAATTTACAACCTAAATAGTATTTCAAACTATTCTGAAAATATATTCAAAGATGAATACAGCAAAAACTACAAAACAACATAGATAGTTATAAAGAATCGACAAACATAAACACAATCAAAGCATTTAAAACAAAATAGGTAAAACCAAACAAACACCCCATAAAGAGAAATAAAATTAAATCGTACTTGGACATGACTGAAATAATCTATAATGTAATAACGATATTTTAAACAATAACTGAACCATATTTGAACTGTATAATTGTCTATAAGTGATCATAAACACTTTTATAGTCTCGTGTGACCAATAACCATAAACCATGGATAATGTACATTTAGAACAATTATATTGTTGTCTTTGTTATTGCTGATCTATTGTATTCATATCAAATATTCGTTGTTGTAGTGGTCTATTGATAAGCACAGACCTATGCTTTAGAAGTGTCGTCACTCTCATGATACTGCCGGTCAAGTTCTATAAATCTTAAAAAACGAATTGTTAACACATTTTTTTTATTGTTTACTATTTAGATAGTCTTTGTCCATATATCATACACACCATGAACATTTGTTTCGTAATGTTTGCTTAAGGTGGCTCGGGACTATTCGACTGCGCATTATTTCACGCATGAATTACAAAAGTATTTGTCGTAAATTCGATATATTTTTTTTAAATATTTTGATTGATTAGAAATGTTAAATCATTGTAGTTATGTGACTAATAGAATTTTTTCGCTATTATCCGTATTTGTTAAAGGGTAAAATGACAATTCACCCGTTTTCACCATTTTCCCGCCAAAATTTGGGTTTTAAGGCAACAAAAAATGTTTTCCTTATCGGTAACCTATGTTTTTATTGGCTCATTCTTTGAAGCTTTATTCCAGCTTTTCATATTACACTTTTGGACCAATTGTCATAGAACGTTTTTTGGATATTCCGATAAAAATATGGCAACACCTCTATTTTCCCTATCATTTCATTGAAAAAAGGTCCCTTTTACATACCTGTTTAAAAGTAAAATTCTGAGCGTAAATGGTCCGTGACCCCCTATTTTTTTTCGACCAATTTGATTCATTTTCTTTAAAGAATAAAATAACCAAACTTACGGCACTTCTGAAAGAAACTTCGAATAGGCCCGAGCCCCCTTAAGTCATTAACAATTTCTCCATAAACAATTGAAAGATTATTAAATCAACATATGTAACATATTTATCATCAATTCCAAAGAAGGTCATGGGCAAGCTTTTGCAATTTCACTTCAAATGAACACTTTTGTTTGTGAAAACTGAAAAGTTCTTCAGTACACGAAATTTACATCCCTCTGTATAGGATGGTTAAGTTATCCTTTTCCAGTCGACACGGCCGATCTCAATCTGTTTTCAATTAATTCAAATAAGCTATTCTGTGTCGATTTGTATATAAAGGATGTCAGATCTTCGGACCCTCTAGTTACATCCAAAAAGAGATCAAAGCAACCATAATTATAATTTATTATGCCAGACGCGCATTTCGTCTACATAAGACTCATAAGTGACGCCCAGATCAAAATAGTTATAACATGTATAAAGCCAAACAAGTACAAAGTTGAAGAGCATTGAGGACCCAAAATTCCAAAAAAAGTTGTGCCAAATACGGCTAGGGGAATCTACTCCTAGGATAAGAAAATCCTTAGTTTTTCGAAATGATTCAAAGTTTTGTAAACAGGAAACTTACCATATAATGGATATTCATGTCAACACCGAAGTGCTGACTAGTGGACTGACTAGTGGGCTGATGATACCCTCAAGGATAAAACGTCCAACTCGTTTCAAAATATAATTTTGCTCCCTAACCCGTTTAAATTTTTCTTTTCGTTGTTTTATCACAGATGGTTAAACATCCATTTTTGAAATGTTATAAAATCCTTGATTGTTTTTAGGAATTGATTGGGAAAAGGTGACGAACTCAAATGTAGAAAAAAACTAGAGAGAACTATTTCCCGTAAAATTTGCAATTGATTGTACATTAAAAACAAAGACACTAAACCTTCATTTCGTTTCTTATTGTTAATCCATTATTTGTATTCTGTCAATTTGTCACATTGTTTTAAAAAAGGCTTGATAATTTTAAAACAAACTAACGATCATCCTTATCACGAATAACTTAGTTTAAACATAGGTATCCTACTATAGCCTCTTTCTTGTACAAAAGTATTTTTAATATTTTGTTGTTCATTTTGTACGGTAATACATATGTAACAAATTATTCTCTGAAATGTCAATATTAATGCATGAGTTTGTCTGAATTTGCAATCTGTATAGGTGCTGAAACTGATAGACATACATTAAATTAACTATCATCATATTTTTAATTTTTACGGTATCAGTTTCTGTGTTTTAATGTTTGTTTTGCTACCTAAACTTCAAAGAAATGTTGGGTACTTAACTGTATCTGTAGTATCCTTTATCTCTAGTTCGATGGGATAGATGCGATACACATAGTCACCAAATTTTGAATTATTTAGTGAAAGAACATCATCTATATAGCAGAAAGTAGAGTTAAAGGATATTTCTTACTTCTTGTCTTTCTTCCTAAGAAGTTCCTGCATGAAGTCAGCCACATAATAATAAAGAAACAAGTCGGCAAGTAGAGGGGCACAGTTTGCTCCAATTGGAATGCCGACAGTCGTTGTAATTCTTGGTTGACATTGGATTATTTATTACCATCAATTGATTGATACAAGAGATAATGGATTTGTTAATTGCTGTACAGATAATTCCCCTCATGTCAAATGGAGTTCATGGACTGTTTCAAAATAATTGTGTCAATTAAGCACCATTTATAGGAAACAGTCATGTACGTTTGTTAATAATATAAAAAATGGTTGTTGATAATTGACGAGGAAAAATCAGTACGCCAAGTTACTGTCGTTTTTAAAAAACAAAACTTTTTAAGAGAAGCGTAAGATACAAGACACATTCAAACTCAAAAGTCGCAAATAAACTATTACGCCACAGCAAAATAGAAAACTGATAAAAACAGTTTTCAAAATACAAAAAGAATGGCCAGAAAATATCCTACCAAAAAAACTGGGGATAGTCTCAGGTGCTCTGAAAGGGTAAGCAGATCCTGTGATATATGTATCTGGTAATAGTCGTGTTATTCATTCAGTTATAAACTCTGTGGCAAGTCTATATAACAAGAATTTAATGCTTCTTTTTGCATCTTCTAAAGGAGATAAAAGCGTTGAAGGGAATTACTCCATACTTAAGTGTGCTGAACGCTTTTACAATCCTATAAAATTTCAAAAACTAAACGTTCAATTCAAATAATTGGTGTTCGAGTGGTTTTTAAAGTAGTCGAAATACTGTATAACTAGTATGTCAACACCAACGAATCGAATCCCGCATGTGACAGGTACGCTCGAATTAATTGACTAGAATTTTCATTGTTTCTACCGAAGGACAGTTTTTCTCTTCCGATATCCAGCCTTCTTTCATTAAAAAAAGTGACTGCCACGAGACAACACAATAGTGCTGAAAGTGGGTTTAAACAACAATCAATCAACCAAGCATGATATTACTTGTATTCAAGATCTCTGTGTTCTCCAATGCATTGTTGTGAAATTTTCATGGGAACCACATGCAGTCATGTGCAATGAATTGTATGGAGAAATAAAACATCCTTTGGAATGCCTCGATTTTATTGTCAGCCAGTCAGAAATCTGGATTATTATAATGTACTTTTAAAGCTGTATAAGGTAAAGTATAAATCGATAGATGTAGATAATATATCAGTATAAATTATCAAATTAATTGATTTAGTATAAAAGCCAAGAAAATCATAAGCCATACATAAAAGATAGTTCATCAATGTTCAAATATTATGATATAATTCCTGGTAAAACCGACTTACAACATCGATAGTGCATTAGCAGTATAATTATAACTCTTTATCTTAAAGGATATACTGCAAATACATGCAGTTTCCATATAAAAGTTTACGTTAACAGCTAGACACTTTAAAATTATGAACTGTTCAAGCTCGTAAAACCATGCATGTTTAGTTAGTATATCTTGTTACTCACAATGAGAAAAAACCTCCTTCATAATTATTCTTTGTCACTGTTACTAGAGAAAGTAATTAACATCAGTAAGATAAACGTATATACGTTTTCCTGTTAATTCCAGTTCAAAACATGAGAAGTACAGATTTAAAAACTATACTTTAATTTTTTTCTTATGCAATGGCTTATGAATTCTTGTTTTCAATTTCTTTCTGGTTGAAATAATACGTTCACCATTTCAGAATCTGGACAATGAAGGCTATCTCAATGTTGGTACAATACATTGAACCAAAGTACGTAACTGTGCGAATATCAATTTTAGGGCAATTTCAATCAACCAAAACATTTGTCTGTACGCATTTTTACCCAAAACATTTTTGAATTATGCAAACGGTTAATGAAGAAGCTCTTTCCTTTTATTTCATACTTGTAAAAGAAACGAATGGATATGTTGTATTCATTCATGACCTATTCTAACAGCGGTATACTACTGTTGCCTTTATTTATAGTTCTAACAATAAATACATGAGACACATCTCGAAGCAAAGGAATGACGCTTTAATAGATGTATTGTATTTCAAAGTTGCAGTTAGACTTTTATCACGAAGCAAAATCACATGATAAAATACACTTCAAAGATTCAAAACGGCCCATCAAACTGGTATGAGTTAGATTAGTCCAAACAATTATGACGTCTGGCAAGGCAATTTTAAATTTTTTCTAGGACGCCTTCCTACGACGTTTGGGGTGCACAAATAATTTATTTTGCTTTCAACATGACATCCCAGATCTCTCAGGAAACGTTCCGTTGAATTTAAAATATTAAATTCGGTAAAATTTAATGGACCCGAATTTCTGGAACGTTCGACTTTCATTATCCGGAAATTCGGGTCGGTCACATTTTACCGAGTTTAATATTTTATACTCTTCGGAGGTGACGTTTCTGTGGAGATCTTGGACATCATTTTGAAAGCAAAATAAATATTTGTCCACCTCAAATGGAATCGTATTTTATTTTATCGTTTCTTTTGGATATTTCCGGAAATATCTTGCATCAATAAGCATTCTTCTGGTGATCTTTTCGTACCAAATGGATATTATGACTTAATTTTAACAAAGAAATGATAACAATCATCATTTAGCATTCCTCCATCCGAACTTGATACTACGTAAAGATGATTGTTTCGATTAAAAATTGATGCCATCAGGTTTCAATTCTGTATGTTTTCAAATGTTTTCAAGCATGATGATTTAATATCAGATAAATAATCTAGTTTTAGAAAGTATTAGTCGCACATACACTTGACATTGCATGTCTGGAACATTTGAACTAATTGATTTTGTACTATCCCTCGCCTTGATTGTCCGAACTCAAAACATTTCTTTATTAAAATTCTTTGGTATGATTAATTTAAACAAAACTCTAGTTTAACATGTTATAGGTTAAGTTGATCGAAGTAACTTTTTCACTTTACTTTAACCAGTTTTCATTATTATTATAACAATATTCAAATTTATATTAACGCAATTGTCCAATACATTCAAATGAACTGAAAACAAACTGATTGTCGTAGTTACTATGATCACCTTTAGATGAAGTGACACCAATATCACTTTTTTTTTAGAAACCCAAAGTATTTCTCGTGCATATATTACTAATACAAATTTATATCCCAGAACACCCGAAACTAGGCTTACCAGTACGGAACATATACAAAGTACAACTATTACACAGGGAAATAACCACCAAGTCTCAACGACAAGAAATTTAAATTAGGTGTTATGATAGTTCTATCACCAATTGTGGTTATGTTTTTTTGTGTTCATTGTTTGTATTTACTGATCTGTTTTATTATATTATTCGTATATAAAATATCATTTTGACATGTCTCCCGATAAAAATTACGAACTCTAATGAAACGTACTTTGAATGTACTTTTAACGCTGTATATGTACTGTAATGTTTCAGACGACGGATTTAGGCATTTATAAATATGAATTATTAGTTCGATTTAGGTAAACCCAAAAGCCCACGAAGCCATTTGCAACACGTAAAAGACATAGTTGATCAAAGTTTAAATGTTATCTCACAATTCCAGGTCAAACTCACTAATAACTTGATAGGACATCAACAGTTTCAAAAATAAATCAAACCTCTACAACATCGTGCAGAAAGTGCAGTATTTCTATAAGAAAGATAACGAGTAAAATATTTGAAATAACGAATTGTCCAAGGCTATTAAGCCATAAACATTAAGTTATTTTCTCGTGTTTCCTTAGATACGAAAATTCGCTTGGTTTTATTTATTCTATGTTCCTGTCACTAGGGACAATTATTAACGTTAGTCAGATAAACACATTTTCGTTCGAATTTTAATTTTATAAAAAAAAAACTACGTTTAGTTCATTGTATTTATTATAATATAATTGCTCATAGATTTTTGTGTTCTTATCGAATTTTGTTTGAACTAGTTAGTTCACCATTTCTAAATCTGAATAGAAAAGGATAAATCAATGCTGGTACACCTTGATAGAATTATATGTTCAGTCATTGTACTAATGACCATTGTGAAGGACCACTTCAATCATTTAAAAGTGTCTGTATTCATAAAATATTTACCCAAAATGTAATACATTCAGAAAAATACCAATAACAGTACATGTATGTAGCTTTATCTTTGATTTTCTGATTTACATTTTAACAGACACGAAGGGAAATAACCAATGAATCTGTGTGCTTAGTTTATATAGGTTGTTTTTGTAAGGGTTTATCTTAAATTCTCTGTATAGTATTTTTCTTTTCTTTACGTTTGTTCATATCATTGTTAGTCCTTCAAATGAGAACTTGTACTCCCCTTCTGGTGATCTTTTCGCACTTCTTTTAAAACCATTTGAACATTATGACATATTTCTTTACAATCATTTTTATGCATTCACCCATCCGTACATGTACTTAATGCTACGTAAAAATGATTGTTTTGATTAAAAATTGATGTCATAAGGTTTCCATTCTATAATGTTTTCAAGCATGATGAATAATATCATACCCATAATCTAGTTTAAAAAAGGATTAATCGCACATACACTTGACATTGCATGTCTGGTACATTTGAACTGACAAATCTCGTACTATCCCTCGCCCTGCTCGTCCGAGGTTAAAATTTTGCTTTACTAAACTCCTTTGGTATAATTGAATTAAACAAAACTCTAGTTATAGGTTTAGTTGATAGCTGTAACTTTTCTCTTTTCGAATTTTCCCGTTTGAATGGTTTTACATTAGTTATTTTTTGGGCCTTTTATAGCTTGCTGTTCTGTGAGCCAATGCTCAGTTTTGAAGACCGTACTATGACATATAATTATCTACTTTTATAAGTTTTGACTCATTGGCACTCATACCACATCTTGTTATATCTAAAGTTTATTAACATCATGAAGTAATATAGCTTAACAACAATAGTCCATGTTTATACAAACCAAATTGTCCAGTACATCTAAATGGACTGTAATCAAACTTTTAATTGTAATCCTACATTAACATGCCACAATAAACTGATTGTCGTAGTTTCTGTGAGCACCTTTAGATGTGTTGATACCAATATCATTTTTATTTATACAATATAACGGAATCTCACGTTTTAAACCGCCAAAGTATTTCACGTGCATAGCTTTATATCAATATAAATTTGTATCACAGAACACCTGTTATACAACTTCTATAACCAGTTTTGTACAAATAAAGAGTACAACTCTAACACAGTGAAAAAAACCAAAGTCTCGACTACAAGAACCTTGATTTACGTTTTCTGATAGTTATATCATCAATTGTGCATGTGTTTTTATCTTTATTTGTTTGTATTTAATTACTTTTCTGTCTTATTTATATTATTCATATATAATAACATTAGATGTATGTTTCATTATAATACGTTATTTTGATTGGCTACGCTGCAATATCGCTTTATCCCTAATCAACTGCATTACACAATAAAATTTAGCATTCATGATGACACGAGGTCCCACAATAAAGTGCACAGGTAAATTAAAAAAAACTTGATAAAAATCGTGTTTAAATGATCTTAGCTTATAAATGTAGTTATAAGTGTTGAACGCTTCTTTTTGTAACTTTATAAGGTTTTAAAAGCGTTGACCGTGCGCACATTTTTTTAGAATGAAGCGCTTCCGGGCTTCATACAAAATGTACTTCGGTCAACGCTTTTACACCCCAATAAAGTTACAAAATTAAGCATTCAATTCTTAAATAAAATATAATTTTGAAATGACTCGCGATAGAAAATACAGATGCTAATGGAGCATACATGCAATGTATTCATAATGCAGTATACTGTTATCTCTAGGGGACAGATGTAGACATTTATCAATGTTAATTATCAATTCGAGTTAATTATTTAATTCCTAAGTCAACAAAGCGATTCGCAATCATTAAAAGATATATTTCATTACAGTTCAAATATCATGTCATAATTCCTGCATGGTAAATCAAACTAATGAAATCGATAGCACATCAACAGCACCACAAACTAACTCATAATCATATCCAACATCGCAAAGATAGTGCTGTATTTGCTATTATATATATATATATATATATATATTATATATATTTTAAAATTAAAACTAATCTAAGCTTATTGAGTCATAAATGTTTAGCTTGCATATCGTGTTATTTAAGAATTGAATGCTTCTTTTTTTTAAATTTATTTGGGGTGTAAAAGCGTTGACCGAAGTACATTTTGTATGAAGCGCGGAAGCGCTTCATTCTGAAAATGTGCGCACGGTCAACGCTTTTACACCCCTATAAAGTTACAAAAAGAAGCATTCAATACTTATAATTACATTTTTTAGCTATGATCATGAAAACACGAATTTTATATATTTTTTTATTTAATTCACCTGTGCACTTTATTGTTAGACCACGTGTTATCATGAATGAAAAGTTGTATTGAGCAATGCAACTGCTTACGGAATAACACGTGATATGCAGTTAACTAATCAGAATACAGTATAATAATGAAACATACATCTAATGTAATTATTAATAAATAAATAATATTCCTTTGTTATATTTATTCAGTGTCACTGCTACAAAGGAAACTTATACACATTTGCATATTTTGACTTCATGCTAAAACTTAAGTAAATTTATTATAGTGCAATTACCAATACATTTTAGTGTTTTTAATTAGGGTTCGGTTTGATCTAGGAAATTCATCCGGAATCGGACCAGTAATGGTAAATTCAATGCTGGTACACCTTAATTAAAAATACGTTCACAATTGTGCAAATGACTTTTGTGAAAAACAACAGCGGTTATTCAATAGTTTAAGTACAATAAATATTAACACGAAATGTATTGAACAATGAAACAATTGGTTACAATTAGTAGCTCAATCTTTTGTAATTTCAAATTAAACTATAATGAGCACTACGGGAAGCTTGCTATGAATAGGTGTGCCTAGCTAAGCAGGAACTGCGTTGTTTTGTGTTCGATTCTTGTAAGGGCTTATCTCAAATTTTCTGTATATCATTTTGTTTGTTTTCCATTTTCTTTTCTCCATACTATTATTAGTCCTTCAAATTATAATTTTTATTAACCTTTTTGTGACTTTTTCTTCATCATACAGAAGTTTACACAATTATGACCGATTTCTTTACATAATATCGAACATTTCCTCACAAGGAAATTATAATTATCCTCGTAATGCATTCATCCATCTGAATTTAATTCCCAGGTAAAGATGATTGCTTTGATTAAAATGGATGTCTTTATATTCCCATTTCGTAATGTATTCAATCATGATGATTTGATGTGCAACTTAGCACTTAGTTTTAGAAAGCATTTATAGAGTGCACTTTGTATATACAACTGTTTCACAAACCACGTCTCTTATATATTCATAAATACATTGTTTTGTTCATTTGCTGGTTTCCACATATGATCTCTTTGTTTTATTTAATAGAGACATTACTTGGGAATGTTACCAGTATAAACAAAAAATATTGGAGCAGCCTTGAGTTCTGAGGGAGACCAACATTTAAAGTAGGGGAAGTACAGAATTTCCAAGAGTTTTGAGGCATATACATATTGAAAATATGCCGCCCAGCCCTATAATTTGACCATTGATAAAATAGTAGTTAATATGAGCTTCCAATTCTAGGATGTAATTTTTTGAAAACTTTATATAAAAGTGGTACAGTTTTAGACGTTTAATGAGTTCAAATGGGAAATCACGTTAGCCATATTTACATATTTACAGAAATGCAACCTACAAGATATACATTCAATTTTGCAAAGCTGTCAACTTTGAAATAATTAATCATACCTGATTCTGTTAAAAACCACAAAACGTGAAACCAAACTGTAGCCAGTAACATACCTGAAAAAAACCCAACACATGTTTATAAATGCAACATAGATGCCTCACACTCATGTTAATATAC
Organism: Mytilus edulis; assembly: GCA_019925275.1. Lineage (NCBI taxonomy): Eukaryota > Metazoa > Mollusca > Bivalvia > Mytilida > Mytilidae > Mytilus > Mytilus edulis. The sequence continues at coordinate 42,234,650 of CM034352.1, forward strand.
AGTAGAACAGAAAACGGAATTTAGTAGGAATTTCAACATTTTGTAGAAAGCAAACGGTAGCACCAGCGTTGTATGTTATTTGCTGAAAAATTTATTTTACATAAATATACTAGAGCACACACGCGAATTCGCGGGCATTTAGTGCGTGGTTAAAAGTATTTAAACTGTTGTAGGATGATTTCTTCGTAAAATATTTATGACTGGCTAATTTCAGAAAAGGTGTCAAAAGGCTTAGCCTGCGGGTGCCGTGTTGGCAGGAAAATTTTGTTTTAACCCTCACCCTCTTTTTCCAAAGTCCGTTATTGCTTGTTTTCTGTTTTTCTTGTTTTTCTGTATACTATGGGCATATATATTATAAAAATAAAGTGTATTTCCTAGTTTTCTATTCACTGCAGTCATTGATATAGTATATATATATATAGACTCTTTATATAATATATCATCGACTGCCGTGGATAGTAAACTTGGAATTGAAGTAAATAGCAAATGCATTTTATTCATAATATATGTATGATTATAGTATACAGAAAACCGTGAAAACAATTGCCCTGTCCCAAGTTCTTTTGAAAATAATGTGCAATTTAAAAACAGTTCTAAACGGAAGTCTTGTTTATGACTTAAAAAAGTCCGTCCGATGACGGAAACAATATCCGGACGTCTTTTTTTTCGATTTTCTCCCAAAATAACCCAAACTGAATAATCATAAGAATGGATGACAAATGCGACTATTTATGGTACCTATAGGACACAGGGGCATGATGATTAATTTATTGAGGAAGGAAGAAAAGCGACACACAAAATGGGGTCTGCTCGTTTACTAGTATAGATATCCATCGATAAACAAGTGACACACAAGAAAGTAATATACAATAATGAAGGTACAAAACAAGTAGTCATCAAAATATCGTACTCCAATGTTAATTAAAAAAAGGAAAAGTCAATAAAAATGCAGTTCTACCATACCACTAATGGCAAAAATGGAAAACAAATGTCATCTTTCTGACCTGGCATGAGAATTTTCTGCAGAAAAAATGGGTTAAACCTGATTTTATAGATAGCTGAGCCTCCTTCTTTTATGACAATTGTTTATATTTACAATTTATTTTTATTTTCATTAACTGTGTTAACATGCATCACAAACTTACAAACACAACTGACAGAAAAATAACAAAGACGACGAAAACATAAAGAATCTATATTTTATTATTATAGTACACACAATACAATTGTAAAACATCCTTTCATGTAAATTTCCCCAATAATTAGATATCCAGTGCTCAAAATGATTAAAAAGATCACAAACCTTCAAACACAAATGACTTGAGTATTTAAATATTAAAACAAACAAAAAAGAACTGACATACACCCCGACAGTTAGTGTAAATATTAGTTTTTAAATACGGTAAAGTTAAACACAATTCAGGTTAGATGTCTTGACTTCTATTTTTGTTAGAATTCTTACCTACACATATATTGATCACGATAAAACTGAACATCGAGGAACACAGCTCAGCTGCCGGTTAATGTTATACATTGTAGACCACAAAATACAAAGAATTCTTATAAAAACCGCTCGCTAATTTCACTGTAGAATATAGAAGTAATTCAAACATTTAAACCTAAGATAAATTGAGAAATAGTTTGTTAATATTTAAAAAAATATCATATTGGTATGAATACACAATAGGTAACAACTCAATATAATGCAAACGTAAAAACACTTTCTTATGGTAAACACAAGGTATACACTAACATTTAAAGTTAATTACTATATTTCTAGATTCATAGTATTTTTTAAAACATTAAAGAAGACAAGTGTTTTTCAATAGTATTGTATGGCGAACGCAGGATATTTTCCCTTCCTATAAACATTATGTATCAAAAGGATTCTGATAAATAGCTTAAATTTTCTTTAAAACTGTTTTAGATATCTGCAATATTAGGATATGCCTTTGATATCCCCTGTTCTTTGAACTATATCTGTTTCAATTTATATCATCATGTTATTCATTTGATATTGTTTTCTTTTAGAATAAAAACATTATTATCGTGAATGATTAAACATATAAAAACTAATAACATAAAGTACTGAATAATTCATAGTTTAGTTTGTAAGAAAAAGAAAATGTACTTCAAATACTATAAGGTCTGCTTCATATATGCATCTTGACTTTCATCTAGGTATTAAAACTTAGAGTCAAACTGTTGCATGCGTAGATGGTTGGTACTTTCCGGTTAAATCGATTTTATTAGAATTTTATGATGTTTTATATTTTTGTTAACTGATTCGAAATGAATTCAAATGACGAATAATACTTGGCAACTTTAAAATTAAATGCTCTCTTTACATTTTAACTATTTGAAACTTATTCCACTACTAAAGAATTGAGTTAAATTGTATTTAGAACGATTCCGACATAAAATGAACTTCCTCTAACAAGATCTTTAACTTTTTGATAAGTGCAATAATCCATGTTTTATTGAACATTAAACCAAGAAAAAACACATTTCGTTCGTAGATGGCTTTATTGAAAAACTGTCTGAACGTTTATTACACTATATCACCTTCACATGCACATTGACGATATTGACGAACATTGTCATAATTAATCGAACTTGATTTATTTTGGGAAATATTTTTGTTGAAAGGTATGGGATCACAGCATGAGAACTGATCCATTTTTATCGAATTATATTTATCTTTAATGTTTCCAAACGTTCTTCTAAAAGAGAAGTTCTTTCTTAATTGGAGGTATACATTGTTCCTAATTGAAATTACGTGTGTATCAATATTTTAATAATTCAGCAACATAAAACTCGAGATTATTAAAAATGTATGGTTTTTAGAAGCAAGGTTTTTTCGTGTTCAGGTTCTATAATGTCTACTTTTGAAATTAATAGAGTCTGACGTCTTGGAATAAAACGGCTTTTATATGTATCGATTCTAACACAAATCAACATGCCATATCAACATGTATACCAGTCCTTTTGATTTAAAGGGAATCAAAAAATCACAAATGCATTTGTTTTTCAGTCCAGGTGATAATTTATAAATTAGTTGTCAATATCATACAACTGGTTATTTTGATGCTTTATGAAGAAATTTTAACTTTTAATACTTGATACATCTACTTCTCATTTTGAGACGAATTGAAAAACAATTCATCAAAATTTTAATATCGCAGACATATTAAGAACGGAAAAAATTATACTTGATACATAACCACTAATGCAGAGGCTTTCATATTTTGATAATGAACGTATTATATATATATTTGGTGGATGCCAAAGGGAAATAACATCTTCTATTATACAGGATGTTTTCAGGGACTTAACAAATCGAACGACAAAAAGCTAGTTCATCTTATTTTGTAATTTATGTTTTGCTTTCAAAATTATGTCACGCATTATTTAAAACTCTGATGAATAAGTTAACGCATAAATTGCATTGTTTTAGAAATAATGATACATCAGAAACAACCATGTCTGCTTTAAATGGCAATCTGCATCATATATGTATCTAGACTTGTACCTACATATTGCAAATGGGGATTAATTTACACAACGCTTCACGACTCATGAGATGACTTTGATTTTCCTATTATGAACTTGAAGAATATTTTCTGAATCAGTAATTTTAGCAGCAACTGCATATTAACTAGATACATCGCTGTTCGAGTGATTATTTAATGGCCTCAATTCATTGAATGATGTTTCTTATATAGATTCTATACATTAGGTGTATCATCAGTATATATGTCCTCAAATAGAATAACAAGTATCTAAACTTTGCCCAAATGAAGTTTTAACAATGATTTTGTTTTAGAAATATAGTTAAAAGTATGGGTCACCGTGCTATTTATAGTAGCTTCAAGTCGTGCAACATTGTCAAAATTTGTATACATTGTTCATGAAAAACACATTTTAGTGAATAAAAGGTATTTTAAGAGATAGAATTTTGTAATAAAATATGAGAAAATATATTTTATTATAATGTTTTTAAAGAAATAAACAGAAAAAATGTTGTCACCAAACTTATTAGAAGTGAAGAATGAAAATTTCAATATCATTCTAGTATAAAAAATAATAGCAAACATGACATTCTAAAAACAAAAATATTTAGTTTTGTTTTAACATTTTGGATATTGCAATGAATATCATCTGTTTTTTTTTTTAATTAATACAATAAAATCAGTATTACAAACAAATTGCAAATCTGTCTTCAAATATGAAGATTGAGGCAAAGAACTAAACCGATTGTGTACTGCTATTGTGCATTACAAGATGACAGGAGACATTGAAACTACCTTAAACAAAGAGCAATGGCCCCGTCACACTAGACCACGATCGCACCACCATGTAAAATTAATTCAGATCGAGAAGAGATCGTGGTATGAGTCGCATGCAAATGTAAACTTTAATTGTTTTCACGATGCTACTACGTCCTCTATCCGCTTATACAACGATCCCGATGTGATAATACCACGCTCTCACCACACTTATTCTGCCGCCTCCCTACGACTATCCCGATCTCACTACGCCCATCACGTTTTCACTACGACCATACAACGGTTTATCCGATTGCAACACGGTCTTATCACGCTTCTATTGCGATTATAGTACGCTCTTACCACGATCTTAATGATTGTAAAAGCAGTACTACATATATACATGGACATGGTCTTGTGCTTTAATTCAATTTGAGGTATCAAACAAAACCTAGAGAGCTTTATATATTCTATGTGACAATGACAAAACATTTTACTAGAACACGACATGATCGTAGTATGAACGTAGTCAGGTCATATGAAAAGCGAGATGTGTGGACATCATTAGCGTGTAAGAATCATACTATTGTCATGAAAAGCGTGTTTTTAACGTGGTATAGTTGTTGTAAAATCGTGGTTTGGTAGCGGTGAGAACGTGATGGTCGTAGCGATGTCGTAGTAACTTCGCTGTGAGATCGTAGTGCAGTCTCTCCAACTAAAACCATGATTGCGCTATGATGTTACATCGACCATTGCGATCTTACCACGACCATTTCGTTCTCACTACACTACTACTTCGACATGATTTTTGCCACAATTGCTTTGAACATGTTTAAAATTGGTCCACGCACATCACGATTATGGACACAGCACCACGACCGTACCACGACATTACGACTGTCAAAATTTGCATTATCAGAGATCGAAGTGCGAGCGTGGTCAGTGTGACGGGGGTATTAATATTGATATAGATGAAGTTGTCCCTTAAAACTTTGTACGTACTTAAAGATAATTCGGTTGACCATTATGAGATATCTATGTCACTTTCCCTACTTATTATACCAACAATCCCTTCCTGCTTTCCCCGTTTATGAATTCACTACATCATGTCCATTGTTCTCTCCAATACTAACATACAAGAGTTCATGGTGTTCATAATCGGGCACCAGAGTTTACTCTCGACTTTTCTCTCGGTTTGTTTAGCTAGTTTAATCTTTTGTCTTCCGTCCAGTGTTTTGTGAAAAGTCCTATTTATGTTATTTTTATTGAAGTTCAATAGTTTTTAGATGAGCCGTTTCTCAATGTATCTTTTTTGAAATCTACATTATTCAAATTTCACTTTGATGACGTACGATAGATTTAAATTGATATATAATAACTGCTTTCATATCATAAAACAATGTCTTCTGTGCGGTCCTCTGAAGTTTTGAGATCAAAGCGTTTCTTTGTTATCCGGGCTGTTAATCATCTGTATATATTTTATTTTAAAAATCTGTAAATATTACAATTGGCTGATGTTTTTTTCTAATTTGATTACAAGAGCTGTCAAAATGACAGTAAACCGGATTCTTTAACATTTATTTTTGTTCTGGCATTTATCAATATTACAAGGACCAAAACTCCTAATAGGTAATTATCTTATCAAACTTGACTTCCATGTTGTCAACAATAACAACATATAAACTAGATAGAAAATGACCCTCTAGCAGGACAAACTGTGTGCCCTTAATGCATAAAGTGAGAAAAAACGTCCACCTACCTAGGATTTTGAAAATATCTAAAACTTTCAAGAACCGTCACTCCTGAACGGTAAAAGTCAAAATCGTCATTATTGAACTTGACCTCCATTTTGTTGTCAGTAACAACATATTAAAATTTTAAAAGGTTTGGTTGATCGGTTCATGAGTAAATGCACGGACACAACATTTTTTAAACTTTCAAAAACCGTAACTCCTGAACGGTAAAAGTCAAAATCGTCAATTTGAACTTGACCTCCATTTTGTTGTCAGTAACAACATATTAACATTTTAAAAGGTTTGGTTGAACGCTTCATGAGTAAATGCACGGACAACATTTGGTTGCCGGACGCCCGCCCGCCCGACCGCCCGCCCGCCCGCCCGCCGTACATCCCCAAATCAATAACCGACATTTTTGACACAAAAATCCGGTTAAAAATGAAATCAATGACGAATCAAACTTTGAAGATAAGTAATTAAACGCATCCTTAAGATTTTGGGCGTTTTACTCTTCATTTGCAGATGTCATGTCTTTTTTTTTTATGTAGATCAGTTCTTACATAAAATGAAAATTACATAACAACATCTAAAAGTTTTTGAAAATTTAATCATCTTAGTGTTTTTGAACTTCGTTTGAAGATGGCTTAATTGGAAAGTTTTTTGAATGCCTAATTCACTATTTTATCATTTTACATGCAAATTGACATAATCTAAAGACATTCTGTGGAGATGTATTGGATAGCAGCATAATCTATGTTGATTGTCATAATTGTTTATAATAAGGATATGTTTGAGAACTACAAAAAAGGGATAAGCTGGTCAGAAAGTAGAGAATAAAGGACCAAACAATAAATAACAGTAAAAAATAAACTATTAAAATTGAGAACAGATTATAATGAGAATCATGGGCTGTTTAAAAATACATAAGTATAGACAAGAATGGGCAAAAGAGATAAAAGGGTATACAAATATAAAGAAATAAGGTCCACCTTTCAGATCCTCTGTAATGTTCGTAGACATTAAATAGAACGTTTTTTTATAAATAAGAAGAAGGTATAGTTCGTGCATATTCACCATGACGTGTGTATTAATACTCCATATACATTTCCCCCATACTTTGATATGTATACAAAAAGAGGGACATGATCACAAAGGAACTTATCTTAACCTAACGAAAGCAGACAACACAATTGCAAAGGAGTAAAACAAAAGAAAACAAATCAGCAATATAGAACGAGCAAGTGCGTCATTACGTTCGGAAGTTGTTTTCATATGATCTACATCCTTCGTCAGATCATATCAGACTCAATAGAAAGGAATTGACATCATGTACGCATTTAGTACAGACGGTATACTGATTTGACACGTTACCATTTCCTTTTTCGATTTTATGATAAATGATTTCACTATTGTTTGTGATTTCAAGGACACAGTTATTCCGTCAACATAGATCATATTGCATTTTCTTCTCACTGTAATTGAATAAAAACAGTACCAAAACGTATATATGTCTCACACAACGTCAACTATTATATATTGAAATACCTCCGTGTCAATAAATAAATATGAGTAAACCAAAACTATGAATATATGGTCAACTAGAAACCAAGGAAACTGTATTTATATCATAAGACTTGTGAAGATGTTGATGACGCTAATGGCTCTTATGCTTATTCACGACGAGAAAAATGTTTAAGGGATATTTATAAATACTCTGCACTGTACTTGATCGAAACGCTCATCTAGATGGGAAATGTGATAGGTGACAAATTAATAGACCGTAGTGAAGGAAGACATGTCACCCTACCTTAGCACACTAGTCCGACTACGATCCGACAAGACTTTGCTCTTACTTAGCAGAGTCGAAACAGTCAATACTAATTTGAAAGTCTTTAATCCGGTCAGGGATCGACCCGACGACATCCAGCTCTCTAGATCGACATGATCCAACGAGACAAATATTGCGGTTTGAAACCACGAGGGGGTCTCTTCCTATATAAAGGTATATACATATGTGCCGCTGGAATGGGTCCCTTTTTTGATCCGTCAAATATATCAATGGGGTGCAATTTTACCGAGGAAATATAGCAATAGGTAGTAATTGACCGATTGTGATATATCAATGGGTCATAAATTTCAGTTTGTTGTGCAACGATCTTCACTGATTGTATATGCATATAGGTACTATTTGAGCTGATAAATATATGAATGGGTTATGATTTCGCTGTGAAATATATGTATAGGTAGGGATTTCACAATTATTCAATATTTGAATGGGGGGTGTTTTTAAAATCCCAGCTGCACACCTGTACCCAAAATCCCATGTTGAGACCCCCCCGTGTTTGAAACAGATTTGTTACTGACGAAAATAATGAAATCTGATGAAAAAAGTGGGGAAAGATGCCAAGGTGACATTCAAAACTCATTTATTGAAAAAATTGACAATCTCCTTATAAATGTTGTAAAACAAGAGACGAAGATAAGAAAGACAAACAAGTCTCCAAACACTACATGATAAACTGAAGACTCAACAACGCCAACCACACAACCAACTGGGTGTTATCAAGTAAACTACTCAAGACAAAACTCGATTAAAATGTACATATGTAAACTGATAAAATGGTATTGGAATAGTTATGCGACCAGATGTTGTGAGGATTAATCTTAAAAAGGGGTTCGAAAAGCAATAACTGATTTTTGCACCAACTCGTCTCACACCATTTGAGACAGAATCGCGAACATGTTTGTGTAATTAACACTAAAGGAGTTGCCTCTGTCGTGGGTTTAGAAATTTAGATATTTGCGGTAAGACAGGAATTGTGATTGTCGGGTTCTTTAGAGAATAGTTTGATACATGCATTGTTATTTATATCAGTGTAGTACGTTGATAATGTTAATTAACTTATTGTTGCAGATACTTTCTAGGCCAATTCGCAGCGGTTTTATTTCGCGATTTTCAAAAGTACGTGATGTTTATAAACAATGAAAGATCCAAGTTTCAATTGTTTTCGACAATTCATATTCACGTTATATTTCTTATCGCGGACGTCGATGGCGAAAATTAGTTGGTTTATATTACTTGAATTATAGCTTACATGATATGTAGGAATGTAACAGGTCGTGTTTGGGTTCTTTATTGACCCTTCGGATTCGGTATTTGTTGACACTGTAACGTTGTTTATGTTGCTCCTGTGGCGTCGTCTTTGTAGATCGAAACACAGAAATATAACGTAGAATTGATCTCGAATAACTTCATCAGAGTAAATAAACCAACTGAAAACATTAATTCAATATCACATCGTTTGCATATAAAGCAATACTATCCGTGTGGTACTGGTAATTTGGTACTATAGTATGCATTATAATTATGATTTTTGTTTATCTCTTAAAACATAAAGCAATAAAAATTTGGTACTATAGTATGCATTTTAATTATGTTTTTTGTTTATCTCTTAAAACATAAAGCAATAAAACTTTTTGTGGGAAATTTAATCATATTAAAATTATTTGATACTTCTATATTATACAAAAAAAAGTAAAATCTCAAAATACTTAACTCCGAGCAAAATTTAAACGGAAAACCTTACGAAAATGGCAAAATCAAAACCTCACACACATCAAACGAATGAATAACAACTGTCATATACCTGACTTGGTGCAGACATTTTCTTAGGTTAAAATTGTTGGTAACTCTTAGTTGTATAGCTAGCTAAACCTCTCACTTGTATGACAGTTGCATCAAATTCCATTATATTGGCAATGATGTGTGAACAAAACAAACAGCCATAATAGGCAAAAATGTCAAAAATAGGAGTGCAGCAGTCAATATTGTGCTTAAATCTTAATCACTATACAAACAAACAACTATTTTACAAGGAGGCATATAGACAAATAACATTAGCAAAAATTAAAGACAAGAATATAAATTTTGCTTGCAAATTTGACATATTTCTTTAAAAAATAGAAAACAAAGTTGATTCCGACGATGATGCATATGACGAAGTTTTCGTATATTCTACTCGTATTTCATTAAAAAAAAATTCGCATGGTCAGTAATGTCCCCGTATGAGTTGAGAAAGACAAAAGCTTTCCCATTTTTCACATATAAACAATTTGTGTATGTTTATCAAATAAATAAAGAGATATAACGAGATATAAGGAGTTGAGGTATAAATGCAAAAAAAAAACAACAAAAAAAACAACTCTCCATTTAAGTCACAATTTGGAAAAAATAAACCATTATAGGTCAAAGTACGGTCTTCAACACGGAATATTGGCTCATAAAGAACAGCAAGCTATAAAGGTCCCACAATTACTAGTATAAAACCATTTAAACGGGAAAGTTAACTGTTTAATCTATTCAAAAAGAAAACCGAAAAAACACTTATAAATCACATGAACAAACGACATATACTGAACATCAGGTTCCTGACTAAGGACTAGTGCAAACAAATACAGCGGGTTTAAACGTTTTAATAGGTACCAACTGTCATCCTTATCTGGTCTGTATGGAGTTAAATAAATTGATATGGTCTAAAATAAAAATCAGAAAAAATGGCCTTAAAAAATAGAAAAAAAAACATGACAAGATAAAGAACACAAAAATCAAAACCCTATATTCAAATTCATATCATCACACATGACAAAAAAAAATAGAATTAGTGTTCTGCATAGAACTTAATCCGAGATTCACAGAAAATAATAATAATCAATTGTCGCGTTGGTCTTTTATGTACATTCATAATAAACGTCAACCTGCGACTCATAATAAAAATATCAAAGTTATTTCAAAATATTAAAATGGCATAGCACACTTCCGATAAAAACCTAAATTGTATCACTAATAGAAACTTTTAAGAATCTTGTTTTTGACAAATAACAGAAATTTAAAGCTTAAAATGGTGTTTCAATTTCATCAAAATTGTGTAGCCGAAGTAAAGATTGCTTTCAAATACGAAAGTATACTATTTAGGAACAGAAATAAATGACATTATTACAATAGAAAAACAATAAATAATGATAATAATAATATCACCAAAAACAAATACTTTGTAAATAAACTTTTACATACCATGTATCGTTATATCTATCATATTAACATTCCTCAGGTTTACTTTATAGTTCGATTTCAATTTCTAAATAATGCTATCGGAAATGTTCAATTTATGAACAATCTATTTCCTGATAAATTAGACTCTCAACTCCTCCTTGTATTGGAAAACATTATCGAGCCATAGCTTCTTCAATGTCATTTCTTTCAAAACTTTACATACGGGAGTCTCTTAACTGCAATGCTTATATTGACATGCATTATAGGTTAGAACGACATCAATATTTGGATAATTGAAATTTCAATTCAATTTCTTTTAGTAGGCTTGAGTTTGTTTTTTTATAATTAACATATAGAGTGGGTGTCATTTTATTACTTAATGATTTGGACACATTGTCAATTAATGATAATTAACTAATGATTTAATTTTGAAGACTCTTTAGTCAACTAACCAAAACACTTCAAAAATTTAACGATGGTTTAATTGAGTGCAACGCTTTTTGTTAAACATCTGTAAGACAATGAAAAATAGCACTTTAAAATACCAGACAAAACAACCTGCGTTTCACTTTGCAGTAAAAGAAAGAGGTAAATAAACTCATCATAGGACTAAATTTTGTATATACGCCAGCCGCGCGATTCGTTTACGAAAGACCCATCAGTGACGCTCGCATCCAAAAAAGTTAAAAAAAAAAAAAAATAAAAAAAAAAAAGGTTAAAGTACGAACGAAGTTGAAGAGCATTGAGGACCAAAATTCCTAAAAGTTTTGCCAAATTCAGCTAAGGTAATCTATGCCTGAGGTAGAAAAGCCTTAGAATTTCAAAATTCAATATTTTGTAAACAGTTAATTTATTAAAAGATACAAAAAAGAAATAGCAAAAAATCGAAAGTATCAGAGACTCAGACACTAACAAAATTATTTCAAAAAGCTACAAACAACGAACAGACAGGCAAACGTCAAACAGATCACCATAATTATTTTCTGCGCAACCCCATATCTACCAAAAACTGGTTTAAACTCGTGTTTTCAGGAAAGGTACGCAGACAAGACAGTGCGGACATATTGCGTTTCCAGAAATGGCAAATCTTACTTTGATGTTTTAAAAGATTTCACCGGTTGATAGATAATTAAAACAAAACAATTTCCTCAGATGCCTCAATGCAATGTCAAAAGAGCGGAACGAACGATACCAGAGGGACAGTCAAACTCATTGATCGAAAAATAAACTGACAACGCTATGGCCAAAAAATAAAAGACAAACAGACAAACAAATGTACAAAAGAAACAGCATAAAAAACTAAAGACTTAGGAACACGAACCCCATCAAAAACTGGGGGTAATTCCATGTGCGCCGGAAGGGTAAGCAGATCCTGCCCCACTGTCGTCACTACAGCTAGCTAGTTCATTGAAATCCGGTTTCAATTCATGTGCTCCTAAAGGGGAAACAGAATGACTCTGTTCCATAATTTATAATCAATCTTGTTTTTCATGGTGAGTAAAAATTCGATGTTTCTGCATTTTGAATACATATGCATGTTGTCTTTGTCGAGAGCATGGTCATATGTATGCATTGATAATGGTAAACAGGATGAATTGAACTTCCTCTGTATTAACAAACAGTGATGTACGTAGTAAAAAGGGGGTCGGTGTAAATACAAAGAAGAAAGCGGACAACTCATTAGAAGTTACCCATGAAAAAATTAAAAATAACGTGAATAAACGTCCTACAATGCCATTATGGGAAGGTACAAAAGTATGATGACTTAATTTATAACCACTGGATAGATGCTACTGTTGGTGGAGTTTTTATTCCCCAGGAGTGTCACCAGGCCAGTAGTCAGCACTTTTGTTGAAATGAATTATCATTGATATTGTCATTTTTATAAATTAACTGTTAACAAAACCTCAGGAATAGATGACCTAAGCTGTATTTGGCAAAACTTTTAAGAATTTTTGGTCTTCAATGCTTTTCAACTTCGTACTTTATTTTGTACTTTAACTATATGATGATGTAAATGCAAAATTTCGATCCTTGTATCTATGATGAGATTATCAGGATCTGCTTACCCTTCCGGAGCACCTGAGATCACCCCTAGTTTTTGGTGGGGTTCGTGTTGTTTATTCTTTAGTTTTCTATGTTGTGTCATGTGTACTATTGTTTTTCTGTTTGTCTTTTTCATTTTTAGCCATGGCGTTGTCAGTTTGTTTTGGATTTATGAGTTTGACTGTCCCTTTGGTATCTTTCGTCCCTTTTTTATCAAAACGGTTACTTATCATTAGAATATTTATTGATCAGGTGTAGTTCTTAGACATGCATAATAATATAAATTTATGTATCAGTCATTTCAAAAGAAATCGTCAAAACCAGCCTTTTTTTCCATAATTGATGCCTCCCAAAACAATTTCAAGTTCTTTCGATTTTTTGCTATTTCTTTTTTGTATCGTTTGATAATCTCATCATAGATACAAGGATCGAAATTTTGCATTTACCATGTTTCCAATTTTGATTTGAAATAGCTATGATGGTAGATTTAATCATCTGTATACTTGTATAAGCAAACAAAAAACTCAATTGTAAAAACACCTTCTGTATTTATTTCCCGCCAATGATAAAATATGAAGTAGGTCATAAAATGTAAACACTATATGTTTGACATTGCAGGGGATCTCACCCTTGAAACTTCGCGCTAGATGTAATTAAGTTACAATGACACCACCAAAGTGTTATATCTAACTTTATGTAATTTGATGCGACTGTCATACAAGTAAGAGGTTTAGCGCTATAAAACCAGGTTCAATCCACCATTTTCAACATTTGTAAATTCCTGTACCCAGTCAGGGATTTGACAGTTGTTGTCCATTCGTTTGATGCGTTTTATTATTTGATTTTGCCATTTGATTAAGGACTTCCGTTTTGAATTTTCCTTGGAGTTCGGTATTTTTGTGATTATAATTTTTACAGTACAAGCTGCTACATCAACATTGTGTGTTCGCTACGAAAGTGACCAGTCAAGTAAAAATAAGCCTTCAAGCCAAAAGGGAACCCAAGGCCAGATAAGAGAATATAAACAATTTTTTTGGAATTTTGGATCCTCAATGCTCTTCAACTTTGTACTTGTTTGGCCTTATTAATATTTCGATTTGAGCGTCACTGATGAGTCTTATGTAGACGAAACGCGCGTCTGGCGTACTAAATTATAATCCTGGTACTTTTGATAACTAATTGAACCAATGTATACTATTGTCTACAAATTGCAAATCTTAACTATAGCAAAAGACAATATCTCCTGTTTTTTGTTTTTAATGAACCACAAATGTTGTTCAAACATCCTGTAATTAGAATTTTATTTATTCATTCTTATAGATTACATTTGATTTTTATACTATAGACATCATTCAATTTTCAATAATTTCGCACCAACTCTTAAAATCTAAAATTTATCAAGCGCTATCCATTGTTGATAAAGACAGCTTTGATACAGTATCGTTCAGAAAAACATAATGATGTTTTAGATAGTTATAAGAAGGTGTGGTCTGAGTGCCAATGGGGCAGTTCTCCATCCAAGAGCAAAGTGCACGCATGAAATTGTCATTGTTGTGAATTTAGAACAATTAACAGACATTTTGAAATAGCCTTACGTTAAAAAAAAATCAAGGACAATTGGTCTTTTCAGAATCTAAAGCATCATGGGTAATTTCATTGTTCGTACCCCAAAATGAAAATAACGTCACGTCATTGGTTGAATTTCAATTGTTTATGACATTTTTAACCAATCACGACGTTTTGGTGTACACTTTTGAAAATATTACCCAGGATGCATTAGATTCTGAAACGGCGAATTAAAAGACATTTTGAAATAGCCTTACGTTAAAAAAATCAAGGTCTTTTACTCTTTTGTCTTATCCTTCTTTACAAGTACGTCTGGAGTCGGTTTAACAAAACAACTTTAAGATTAAGATCGATCGTGAGTTATGAACAATTCAGTATACTTACGATACATCTTACTCATAAGTACTTTTGTGAAATTGACTCATGAAGCTTATAAACTGTGAAGTAAAATGATCAAATATTCTTTTCATACATAATTTAATTTACAAAGTATGTAAATGGCTAATTACTATTCTATTCAGAAATGTTATTTGGAGTCTGTACAAAACAATTTTAATTGATGGAAATTACAAAGTTGTCTGTTTCATTTTTATATTTCATTATTAAAATGTTTTAATAATGCTTCTATCCAGCGACATATTATTGTATTGTATTGTATTATTATACAAGGGTTTCGTATGTGTCTGGTGCTTCTAATAATTATATTTATAATTAAGTTCTTCTTTGCTATATTTGCATTCTATAGTATATACATTTTAAATTGTTAGCGTATTTGTTCTTTCTTAATTACTTTTTTCGATATAGAGTTGTCAAACCCGGTTGCGTTGAATAAAACAAACGGAAGAAAGTTAATTAAATTGTTTATTTAGATAAAATCATTATGCCTAGATCTGTGTACACTGTTGCTTGTCACGAACCATTTGCATTAATTGAGATCCCGGATGTTTGACTACAATTATGTCAGTTCGATAATGTTTAGTCAATAGTGTGCAATTGATAATTATAAATCTGCTTTATGGTCGGGTTGTTGTCTCTTTGACACATTCCCCATTTCCATTCTCAATTTTATAATTGATAAGTTTATTTTACATGTAGTCAATCAATGACATGGAATTGGGTTAGTATATAACAATCTACCAGAAATGACATATTTGCCCATTCAACGCGACATTCTTTTTTCTCAAATAAACTATGTTTTGTATTCAACACATATACAAATATGTTTAACCCCAACACATTCTGTGTGTGTCTGTCCCAAGTCAAGAAGGAGCCTGTATAGTTCCGTGGTTGACGTTGGTTAATGTCTGTCATATTTGATTTTTGTAATTTTCAGATAGAGGAGGAAAGGACGACAACTCTGTCTGTATGGGATTGAGGAGGAAAGGACGACAACTATGTCTGTATGGGGATGAGTTACATTTACCACTTCTCCTCATTCTTGTAGTAGAATGAATTTGTTTCTGTAAGTTGTGGTGTTAAACATGTTTTTCAAGAATAAATCTGAATAATTACATTACATGTATGTTTCATTTTAATCATTCAATTATTTTGTTTGGCTAACAGCAACCGCGTCATTCTGAAGTCAACATTTATTTCAAAATGAAATGCAACATTTATCGTGATACGTGCTTCCACAATAAAGTGCACAGGTAAATAAAAGAAAAACTTGACAGAAAACGCGATTTCATAATCCATGCAAAAAAAATAATTATAAGAATTGAATTCTACTTTTTATAATTTTATAGGATTGTAAAAGCGTTGACAGTGCGCACATTTTTAGAATGAAGCGCTTCTGGGCTTCACACAACATGTACTTCGGTCAACGCTTTTACACCTCAATAAATTTACAAAAATTAGCACCGCAAGTTTGAATTATGTGCACCTTGACCAAAGATTGATTGTATGATTTGAAATTTGATTTAAATTAGTAATACTTTATAGTTTAGCTTTCATACTGATTTCAGATGAATTTTCCTCAAAAGTGTTTGATTAATATGTTTCAGGCATAAATAGTGACAAACTATTGGAAAGTAATGTCTAAAAATTGAGATCCTAGAAAAATAATGACCAGAGATCAGTCAATTTGATGATGATGATGATGATGAATGATGATGTTATGATGGAATTTATATGCATTGGATGATGATGTTAATGGATTTGATATCTGTTTGTAGTATGATATGAAATATGATCAGTTTATTTGATTTAGATAGTTAATAACTGTTGATTGCGAATTGATTATTAATGATATTTTCATAAATATATATGATGATGATGATGATGATGATGATGATGATGATGATGATGATGATGATGATGATGATGATGATGATGATGATGATGATGATGATGATGATGATGATGATGATGATGATGATGATGATGATGATGATGATGATGATGATGATGATGATGATGATGATGATGATGATGATGATGATGATGATGATGATGATGATGATGATGATGATGATGATGATGAGATGATGATGATGATGATGATGATGATGATGATGATGATGATGATGATGATGATGATGATGATGATGATGATGATGATGATGATGATGATGATGATGATGATGATGATGATGTTTACTGTCCAGTGGGAAATATTACATGCATTTACGGATAGTCATATGTTAATTGGATTTGAATATCCCTGTTTGTACGTATGACTATGAAGCATATCACAGCTTTCATTTTATTTAGAATAGTTAATTTAACTTTATCTGCGAATTGAAATTATTAAATATTCTTTTCATAAAAAAATCTATATTACAAGGTAATTATATAAATAAATTATAAATGGTTTATTATTCCATGTAGAAATAATTCCATGGTCTCGTTTTAACTATTAAACGGAAAATAGTAGTTAGTTTATATGACTAGCTTCGCTTTGTAAAAACTTATTTCAATTCTATATGGGAAAAATACATAAAATGGTGTTACAATAACTCCACGTAAATAATGCCTATTGCAAAACGCAATTCCATTTCAAATACAAAAATTGTATTCAAAACAAATGAATTTTATTCTTATTGTGCATTATTAAAGAATTAGTATTACTGACTAGTTGTGTTTTTTCCCAAATATGTTATCACACTTATTTCTGCAATGTCATTCTTCATGGAATTTCAAACAAAAAAGGATCACTAATTAAAATTTATATTTATTTAGATTTAATCATTTATAAATTGTTGCATAGAAACAATATATTTGTTATTGAACATCGAAGTTGTATAAAATTGAAATATCAATTTGATTTATTTGTCTATTATGCGTTGATTTAACTGTTTATAAATGGCCTTTTAGAAGGTAATTTGTTTAGTGTTACGGAAATTAATTAAATTCCAATTATTTTTTAGAATTAAACAAATACATATTTTCGGTTATAAGATATGCATAAAATTTACGAGTTTGAGTTTATTACAATAAAAACAAAAGTACACAACGGCAGAACATCTCGTTCATATTTAATGAATTTTGTTAGTTTAGATCTAAATAATATAACATAGTTGTTTAAATTTACATGTCCTGCCGTAATATCTTAAATTTTATTCCTCACTAATGCATCAGAGTAATTACATTCAAGTACAGGTCCATGTGTAAATTTCCAACAAATCTATGGCTTCCATGAATTACTTCTTAATTAGTAGATAGTTGGAAAACTATTTTCATTCATTGGAATAATAAAGTTATACTGCGTCATTTAAAATGCCTTTATAAAAAGAATTCATCAAATACAAGCAATTTTCAAATTCTCCATTGTTAATATATTCTTATTGTGCATTTTTAATTGTTTCTGTATTAGTTCCTTTTCAAATACGTTTTTCAGCACTTTCATGCTCGGTTGCTTCGAATGAAACAAGCGAAAAAGAAAACTAATTAAAATGTTTATTTAGATTAATCATTATATTTTACGTTTGTGTTCACTGATTAATTTGTGTCAAATGAGATCCCGGATGTTATATTGAAATATCAATTTAATATAATGATGACAAATGGCGGTTGATTTAACATGTTTAAATGCATATTGAGGGGAATAATAGTATGTTACGGTTAATATGAATATTGACTCTGCTTTGAACTTGACCAACTCCCTGAGACGGATCATTTTTTAACTTGCTGGTTCACAAGATAACAATCCACGGGAATACATTACACCGTTATACCCGGGCACATTATTCGGACTCCGAACCAACCAGTCTCTGTGCACTCCCTTAATGTCGCCTGATTAGAGGTGAAGAGCAAATGCAAATTTCAAAATTATTTTATTTAACTTGCCTGGGGTTTGGGACACACAACTCCAGCACTCGAGACGGACACACTGCCAGAAGACTATAGAGGCAATTATGTATATATTGATGTTCAGTGGTTGTCGTTTGTTAATATGGCTGATTAGTGTTTCTCGTTTTTATAGATTAGATCGTTGTTTTCCTGATTAAACTGTTTAACAATACTCATTTTGGGGCCCTTTATAGCTTGCTTTTCGATGCGGGCCAAAGTGTTAAAGACCGTACTTTGAGCAATAGTTGTTTACTTTTGATACATTGGATGAAACTTTGTCTTATTGGCACCCATACCACATCTTTTTATTCCTAGTCTGTATTTAAAAAATATAAGAATAAACTAGTAAACTCTATTTTGCTTAAATATGAAAAGTGACATGAAATTGATTTGCGATACCTCTCAGTAACTGCGAGTACTCTCACATATGCACTTTATGTCTTTTATGTTGTTAGGTTGATGAGAAACACAACTTATTCTGGATGAGGGATGTATAAACCCCCTGCCACGTCCGGTCTGTGTATTTTTACCGACTACACGGTATGGGGTTTTCTCATTGCTTAAGGCCGTACAGTTACCTTTAATTAAGAATTGAAAGCTTCTTTTTGTAACTTCATTGTGGTGTAAAAGCGTTGACCGAAGTACATTTTGTATGAAGCGATTCATTCTAAAAATGTGCACACGGTCAACGCTTCTATAACCATATGAAGTTACAAAAAGAAGCATTCAATACTTATAATTACATTGTTTAGCTAGGATCATGAAAACACGATTTTTATCAATAATCTTCATACCCTTTATTCATGTTATTTGTAAAAAGTAAAATAACATAACAAACCGAACTCCAAGGAGAATTCACAACGTAAAGTCCCATATCAAATGGCAAAATCAAAAGCCTGAACGCATCACACGAAAGGAAAACTACTGTCACATTGCTGACCCGGTTCATAACAGACATTTCCTTTTGTAGAACATAGCGGATTAAACCTGATTTTATAGCTAGCCAAACCTTACACTTGCAAGTTGTGATCTTTCAAAAAATCCAAGCTTTTCTTTCTATTGTTTTCGAGATTTCATTTTAATTAAAAGAGAAAGTTTCCATGTAAGTAAAGGCAATCATGTGTGCCACTTGATACTCGATGAGAGATATGGCCCACAATTAGGAGGCTAAGTTTCTCTTTGAAAAAAGCACACAAAGCGTACAAACAACCGGTTTTGGACTAATTGCTACAATTAATCGTATCATTTTAAAATGTGATTTAAAAAATTACATCAGTTATTAGTCCTTTAAAAAAGAAGATTTAAATAACAAAAAATCGGCATGCCTGATTGGATTTTATGTTTAGGATTTATTATTTTTATGTTTAGGATTTATTATTAGTTTTGAAATAGCTTTCAGAAACCATCAGCTTTATAATTTGAATTCTTTTACATTTTTCATTTTTGGTCTTTTATACAGCTAGATATGCAATATGCTTTTTGCTCATATTTGGAGAGCAAAGATGCCATATAATTGTTCGCTTCTACGACATTTTGGTCTTTGGTGGAAATTTGTATCATTGACAATTATACTGCATCTTCTTTTTTGTTAGCATTTAAAAATGATAAACACATGATAAGATCTATGATTCCACTGACTGTCAGTCCCAATCCCGTCATGTAATCCAACTTAAAGCTCGTCCCAATCCAATCCTGTAATCGCACTGACTATTCGTCCCAATCCAATCCTGTAATCGCACTGACTATTTGTCCCAATCCAATCCTGTAATCGCACTGACTATTCGTCCCAATCAAATTCTGTAATCGCACTAAATATTGGTCCCAATCCAATCCTGTAATCGCACTGACTATTCGTCCCAATCAAATTCTGTAATCGCACTAAATATTGGTCCCAATCCAATTCTGTAATCGCACTGACTATTCGTCCCAATCCAACCCGAAAGTTAAACCCATTCTTCAGATGGAGCTGTTTGATGTATAAATACGCAGACACGTTCGGTCCAAATGAGGACATCACATTTTATGCCTCGTGTTTGGTAATTGGCTTAACTATTTGATAGGTCTGCAATGGTTTGTTGCAAGGCAAGTTAAAACTTAAATTTGAAAAAAGAAGATATGGTACACGTATGACTGTTTATAAGACAATTCTCCACAAGAGACCAAATGACTCAGAATTTAACAACTATAGGTCACCGTACGGCCTTCACCAACGAGCAAAGCCCATCTTTATTTCACGATCATTTAATAAGTAAAGACGTATATAATTTTTACATAATAATGATAATTTGGCTTTTTCGCCAAAATAGATTTCATTATCATATAAACATACTTACATACTTGTACATGTAGTTTATCGAAAAATTACTAATGTTCATGAATTTTTTTATTTTTTTTTTATATTTGAAATTGAAAATAATGATTATGAACATCGATTGTACAAATGTAGTGTAACATCAAGTGGCTAATATTACATTCATTTCACAAGGGTAACATATTAATTTGATATGAATATTAAAATTACGCTTTATGTAATACCTATTCGTATACTAACCGGATCTTAAACGTGTTGGTGCTTAAAGTCAAAAGCCCCGAAGAGGACATATCTCCCTACCTGGACACTTTAATCCAAATTAGAGACGACACATTTTGACGCGACAAGGAATCAAACTTAGTACGAACTTCTGCACTCGAGGCGAGATGAAAAAAAGAATGTACAAATATTCAACATTAAAATCAACACAAAATGTTTAGTTCTCTACTAGTTATTCTTATTATTGATTTATGCGTTTAGAACATCCATAACAAGTACGATTTGATAATTCAGCGTAACAGAGGAAGGCTCACGTCAAGGAAGATTCAAATAGCTGTTGACAATTTGTATTAATAAAGTCAAGTAAAAAAGGACGTAGATTCAGATGATTAGAGGCAAACAGACAAGGAAGAATAGAAGTCTTACCTTTTTATTTAAAAAAATGCGTGTGCAACATACAAAAAAAGTCAAATCTTTAAATGACCTGCGGAATTAGACCTATCAACGGGTTTGTACTTAAAAGAGCAACCAGACCGTTGCAAAACGTTTTAAAAACTGTTATTTTCTTTTGGTTGCTTTTGTGTTTTTTTCATGGCATTGTCGACTTATGAACCTTCTCTCTTTAATAATTATATACAATGTGATTTCCACTAAACGGCAAGAGTTGCCTAAAATTTTGAAGGGTTTGGAATCGTTTTCATAACAGTGTTGACGAGACCATTTATTGACGTGAGCGTTCCTCTGTAACGCTGAATTATCAAATCGTATTTGTTATGGATGTTCCAAACGCATAAATCAAATAATACGAATAACTAGCAGAGGACTAAACCTTTTGTATAAAAAAGAAGATGTGGTATGATTGCCAATGAGACAACTATCCACAAAAGACCAAAATGACACAGACATTAACAACTATAGGTCACCGTACGGCCTTCAACAATGAGCAAAGCCCATACCGCAATATAGTGAGCTATAAAAGGCCCCGATAAGTCAATGTAAAACAATTCAAACAAAAAAACTAACGGCTTTTGTGTTGATTTTAATGTTGAATATTTGTACATTCTTTTTTTCATCTCGTAAATATGCATGAACTTTACTCTTTTATTCTTTTTTAATCCCCACTGGAAGGCCTCTGGCGAACTGTCATTGCAAACGATAGCCAATGAAAAGCAAGTTAAAGGTAAATCATTCAGTAGTATTACCAACATAAGTATTGCAGTTATCAATACTGTTATGGAAATACCTCTACCTATCGCAATGGGTTATTGAAAAGGATTAAAATATCTCATTTAAATAGTTTTCTATTCACCTATAATAGATACCTGAAAACATTCAGCAACTTAAAATCTAAAACACGCATCAAATATACTTTTTATCTCAAATATGTTTTCTTGAAGTTCTAAGGGAGGTAAGAGAATGAATGAAGTCAGTATATTATGATGAAACTTATCAATAATAAAATATTGTCACTTCACATATACATCCTGGACTACCACACATGCCCATTTGTATATCACTGGTCCCAAGGGCTAAGTGAGCTTTACTCATCTCTTGACGTCCGTCCATGGGGACCCTATGGACAAAACATACAAATTTCTTTTTATTAAAGAACAAATGAATGGAATGAAACCAAATATGGCATAAATGTTTCTTATGAGGTGCTGACCAAGTGTTGTTACTATGCAGCTGATCCATTTTCCAAGATGGCCGCCAGCGGGGGACTGCGTTTAAAATAGGACGCAATGGACAGATTGAACATACTTTTTTTCTTTAAGAGAACCAATGAATGGAATGAAACCAAACATGGCATGATGTTCCGTATGAGGTGCTGACCAAGTATTGTTACTTTGAAGCCGCTATGTCATCCCAGTTGGCCATCAGAGAGGGACTTAGTTTAACATAGGACCCTATGTGAAATACATACAAATGTCTTTTTCTAGAAAAACGTTTAATGGATTGAAACCAAAGAAGAAATGGATGTTTCTTTTAAAGTGCTGACCAAGTGTGTTTAATTTATAGCTAACTTGTCATTTCCCTTATAAAGTCATTATCTAGAATTTCAATGAATTAATTGGTAATGTCTGTTAACTTGAAAAAAGTCTTCTGCTCTTGTAAAATTACGAGTCCAATATCAAACCATTTTTAAGCCTCAATCATTATTAGAGTATTTGTTATGATTTTAATCTATTTTTTACATAATTTCCAAAGCCGAAATTGAATCAAGTGAGTGACCCAGGGGCCTCTTACGACTAGTTTTATTGAGTATAAGTTATACTTTCGAATTGATAAAATTATTGTTTTGTCATGCGAAGAAATTG